>JAJJKD010000125.1:0-122099 GCA_022376535.1 Xylariaceae sp. FL0662B
CATGATGGATGGCAGACGTGGCTTTCTGAAGACTGATTCGATATTCAACGTTATCCTATAAATCAGGACTGTGATCTATCACATTCTTTTCAGAGAAATGGCTGGTGGCTTGAATTCTTATATACTTTCACCCTGCCATATTAGTTACCGACATTCTGTCACTTACCGAACAATGTCCGTGACTATCATTAGAATAAAGCATTTGACAACAGTATGGTCCAGTATTATTCTGAGACTAGCGGTGGGAGTCTGAGTATTGTTCCTTTGTGGGAAACGGAGGAATAAGATGAATGGTCCCTGTCAGTCTCAACTTACTTGACTTTGAAACCATCTTGTATAACCGGAAATTTGGTGCTGCAGGGAAACGGAGTGCTGTAAGAATCTACTAGGTGCTGCAGGGTAGAGTGTATCAAGCAGCTCACAAAGAACTACGGATATTCCGAAACAATTATAGTAGGCTCAATGAGGTTATAGATGCTTAGTTTCACATGGTGAAACAACAACTCAGTGTCAAAAGCGCATGTATCTTGGATTATCAACCCGGGCATAGACAATACGTTATATCCACACGATTCTAGTAGTTAGACTCATACTAGTTGAGTAAGTTCATGTTGTTCAGTTAATTCTGTTAACTACAAACTGGTGAGCCTGTGCAAGAATATCAAGAACGTTGCATGCTTTATCTACAAGCTCTTGGTGTGAATATGTCATATCACTCAACAACAAAACCATAGACAGTGGAGGTCCAATGCTGAGCCAACTAGTAAAACAGCCGTTTACTATATAAGTGCCGTATAGACACCAAAGAAGGCAAGATTTCCCGCGGTCTTGTGCCCAAAATGCCAAGATCCCTATTTCCGTCTATAGGTAACTACAAGCTTCATACGCATGTGACATTGTTCCTCTGCCTCGAATGCAACGAGGAGGGACTCGAGTAACTGTATTATTATCACAGCAGCAACAACAACAACTAGGGACCACTAGTGGCTCAGACAGCTAGTAGAATGGATGGCTCTAGGGCGCAATCTGTGTAGTTCAAGCTATCTCAAGTGGTGTGTGCAGTTGTTGTTGATGGATGGATGAGGTGTGCTGTAAGAGGTGCTGCGGGAGGTGCTATATCTAAGGTGTGTGTACTTAGTCAGCTGCCACTGCCATGATAATTATAGACTGTATAGAACGTAAATGAAGGTGTCATCACCATGTTGATGCCCTGGAATGTTACTCGTATAGAACAAGAAGTTTAGCATCGTTAAAATTCAGTTTGGAAAATGGATGCCTGAGGTTTGAATCCAACATAGAACAAACCGCCGAGTCAGCCAGTGCCTTCCGGACAGATCGCCAAAGGATTCGAGATGCTAATCCTGTCCCAGAGGCTATGCTTTTGTCATACTTGCAAATCAACACGCCCAGATAAGCGGTAGGCTTACCTCGTCCGCCGGCTGCCGCCCTATTAAGTAGCTTCTTGTAATGATAGTTGTGCAATACTGAATGATCCTCGGTCATATTTCATGGACTAACATACCTTGCGTCACACAATTAGGGGGCAACAGAGCTGCGAACGGCATACTGCTGGCATACATGTAGGTCGTAATGGTGTTAGAACTACCTGAGCAACAGTGCTGACACTGCTCATTCAGAGTCGGTCTAGAACAGAGCCCTCGAAGGCGTCATTCGCGATGGTGATACAGTCGCACGTGCCGTCATTGAGTATCTAGAATTGCGCGTTGTTCTTCTACGTAGTGGAGTCTGATACCCGACGTCTCTTCTAAACTTCACCATGATGTAGGCTTGAAACAGACACTAGAACGGAATCACACTTATAGGACAGCCCATGTAAGTGCTTCTGCTCACCAAGTTATCGTCTGGGACCAACTTAACCATCATGATCGCCTAATTAAGATATTACGAAATAGGTTCGATGAGACTGATTCAAAGGCCGCCTTAAGTACCTACCTTGAAAACTGCTCAATTAAGATCATCACTCGCTTTTTGTCTTGTTACGCTCACGAAATCAACTCTAGGTGGTCCCGAAACGACTGATATCGCACCTACGGAAACCAGCTAGCTATGCATGATTGGTCGCAACAAACATAATTATTATACGCATTTGACTTGACCTGACCTGACCTGACCAGGATATGTTTTATTAGCTTGTTAGGACTTGGGTGAAGTCCAGTTGTTGACAGAAAACACACAAGCAGAAAAAAAGGGGGTAAGGGTGGATTTGAACCCAATTACAAAAGTTTAGGTAGTCTTAAGTGTGGCTGGTGTGGCTGGTGTGGCTGCTTCATGTACTTATCATTGATATGCGATTGCGGGGTGATAATGTTTTCCCCTCCGCCCTCTATTGTCAGCCTACCTGACTGCCTGACTCTCTTACACACAATTTTTTTTCCTAGGCCTCGCGTATATGACTCAATGCCCAGACCTACCCAACCGCCTAACTTTCTTCCTAGTAATAAATACCACCCGGTAGAAGTTAGTCGCAAACACCAACCGCAATAGAGGCCATCCTCGCAACAAATTTTCATCATGGCCTCTGATCCACCCCGCCAGTCGACCGTCGTCGCTGATCAGAAGCAAGCGACCCATGCGGACTCGGATCAGCAGCCGCCGACGTCTAAAGCCGACCAGGACCAGTCGCAGAAGCTACATGAAGACCCTGTGACCGGAGAGATGATCTCCAAGACTGAACTCAAGAAGCGAATGAAGCAACGCAAGGTTGCGGGGGAAAAGGCACAAAACAAAGTACAAGCCAAGGTCCCAGCCCAGACGCAGGCCAAGGCCGGTAAGAATCTCGAGGATGAATTGAACCCCAATGTCAGTACTGCTTCATTAAGATACTTGAATACTCGAACGTGTACTGACAGGCGGGACTGCTAGCAATACTTCGAGCTGCGCTGCAAGCAAATCCAGAATCTGCGAACCGAGCAGAATCTAAACCCGTAGGGCGATTCTGTTTTCGAGCGTTAGGATGGTTATGGTATTAATGGCTTTCTTTCTAGATACCCGCACAAATTCCATGTCAACACGAGACTTGCCGGCTTTGTTACAGAACACGAGGGTCTCAAATCCGGCGAGAGTCGAACCGATGTTGAGGTACGGGTGGGATTGCGCATTATGGCACAGCGTTCCTATGGCAATTCGCTACGATTCTATGACTGCAAGGCCGAGGGTATATCCATCCAGGTCATGTGCGAGGCAAAGAATGCCACCGGTGTGCCTTTCGCTCAGCAACATGATCATTTGAGACGAGGCGATTGGATTGGCGTTGTTGGTTTTCCCGGCCGCACAAACCCCAAGTCTCGTGATGTTGGCGAGCTGAGCATCTTCGCCCGCGAAGTTGTCCTCCTCACCCCATGTCTTCATCAACTACCATCCAGCCACTTCGGTCTGAAGGACAAGGAGCAGCGATATAGACAACGATACCTCGATCTCATCCTGAATGATACCACACGCCACACATTCGCCAAGAGAGCGCGTATTATCGGATATATCCGCCAGTTCTTAAACGACCGGGACTTCCTCGAGGTCCAGACGCCGATGATGAACAAGATTGCCGGAGGTGCCGCTGCTCGGCCGTTCAAGACTTTCCATAATGATCTCCAGATGGAGCTCTTCATGCGCGTTGCCCCGGAGCTCTATTTGAAGCAGCTTGTAGTCGGCGGTCTAGAACGTGTCTACGAAATTGGCCGGCAATTCCGGAATGAAGACATCGATCTGACCCATAACCCCGAGTTTACCACTCTGGAGTTCTATTGCGCTTTCTTCGATGTCAACGATTTAATGGATTTCACCGAGGAAATGGTCAGCGGCCTTGTTAAGGCCGTCACTGGGTCCTACCAGACGACGTTCCACACTCAAGATGGAAAAGAATATTCAATCAATTGGGAGCGACCTTGGCCACGCATCGATATGATACCTGCGCTCGAGGAGGCCACTGGCACCAAATTCCCCCCTGCAGACCAATTCCATACCGATGAGAGCCTAGAGTTTTTCCGCGCGTTGCTAGAGAAGCTGAACATTACATGTTCCCCGCCGCTCACAACGTCCCGAATAATTGATAAGCTGACGGGAGAATTCATCGAGTCCCGCTGCATCAACCCGACCTTTATCAAGGGCCATCCTATGGTGTAAGTTAAAAAGACCCTGGCGAGAACGTCTCTGGAAACTGACATTATACTAGCATGTCACCATTGGCAAAGTCTGATCGTGCCGTTCCTGGTCTCTCTGAACGATTTGAGGTCTTTGTGCTTACCAAAGAAATCGCGAATGCCTATACAGAGTTGAATGATCCCTTGGATCAGAGAGCGCGTTTTCTGGAGCAGGCAAAGGATAAGGACAAGGGCGATTTGGAAGCTCAGCTCATTGACGAGTAAGCTAGCACTTCAATGATTTTTTTTATCTCACGTGGCTAATTGGTTTTTAGGACGTTCTGTCAGGCACTTGAATTTGGCCTGCCCCCAACTGGGGGTTTCGGAATGGGCATCGACCGGGTTGTCATGTTCTTGACCGATCAGTACAGGTATGCAGTCTTATGAGCTTTAGCCGAGTGAAAGCTAACATATGACACAGTATCAAGGAAGTTTTGACGTTTCCATTGATGAAAGATGGTACCGAGCCGGCTAAGGGAGCCGCGGTGACTGAAGTAGATGGCGTCACGGAAAATAGTTGATAATAGAGTGCTAAGCTAGATACCCATTGATCGGATGGCATATGGCATTGCATTTGCTATTGAGATGTGGTGAGCACGCACTGGTGAGGTGGATCCACATTCCAGTACCCTGAAGACTCCGATGAGCGAAAGAAAGAGGTCTCCCGAGATCGTTCCCTTGAAAGGATCTTTCTGGTCAACTGTACTTAGATCAGACATTAGAGAGAAAAGAAAGAAAGAAAAAAAAGCAATTCAATTCGGTTAGAGATCACGGCAGCACCTATAGTACGACCGCCCACATATCATAATTGTGATACTCGCTGTATAAAATTGTTAGCCACGAATCGGCAGTGTTGCTGGCGTCGGACTGGGAACTGATCGCAGCAAATGTCGCGGCCGCGACGGTCCCATCGAAACCGTCAAGGAAGTTGGCCATAAGTTTCATCTCAATATTGACGAAATGCCCAGGAGCTTTCCGGCCTTCTTGTTGAGGTGGATTAGAACCTATCAGGCGTTGGCATTCTCCCAATTCGATATCATCATCGCTGCCATCCCGAATCTAAGCTGTGTTTTGTCCATTGACGTCTAATTTCACTCCGCCATGGCCTGCCGATAACGGGCTGGCTACTGGCAAACCAGATTGGGACGATGGACTCTTTTAACTTAGATGCGACTTTGGATCGATGGCGTTCAAGATTACGACAGGCAGTAGCCGTTTGGGACCGGAGCGTACTGTTGATGCATTTTAGATCTATTAGCTTGTTGAGGACCTTGGTTGATACCTATACTTTCCAAGCAATAGTTTATTTCACTGTTGCGATATTAGACTCGAGCCTCCCGCTAACTCTAAGCT
Source organism: Xylariaceae sp. FL0662B (assembly GCA_022376535.1). Lineage (NCBI taxonomy): Eukaryota > Fungi > Ascomycota > Sordariomycetes > Xylariales > Xylariaceae > Xylariaceae sp. FL0662B. The sequence continues at coordinate 5,508 of JAJJKD010000125.1, forward strand.
GCATGATCGTCAATCGCGTTCACTTTTGCCGGCATTCGCCCTATTTCAACAACGCTGATTGGCAAATTCGCAGCTTGGCATGGTGACGTGATAGATGCAGAGCACCTAACTTATGAATCTATTCCTTGACGTACCTATTATATTGGCAGATTGGCAATGGTGGGTTGAAATGGCGCAATTGCGGACTCATTAGCAAGCGGTAGCGCACACGGCTTATTATTTAATGCTCGATCGACTTCTCGTTATTAGATTGCAATTTCTCTCTGTTCGGATCTATTTGAGGGAACTTTACCACGGGCAGAACAGTTCATTGAGGCTATCTAGGGGCATTATCGTACACTAAGGTTAATGTACCCTCAATTGCCTTCGCAGATGGAGTCGTTCACTGACGCTGCTAGCTTTCATCGCTACCATAAACAACCGCCATGAAACACATCCCGTACTTTGGAGCAGGTTTGACGCTGCTGAATGTGGCGGCTGCAGACTGGCAATTCAAGTCGCGTTCAGACCTTGCTCCACCGCGACTAAACATTACCATCCCAGCAACTAAAGATGTTGAGAAGGGATATCTATTTGTCGCTCCGTTTGCGGGCCTTCCTGATACGCCTACGGAGCAGCATGGGCCAAGACAAGCCGCCCCGTATATCTTCCGTGACGACGGGGACTTGGTATGGTCCGGATATGGGTACTACAGCATCTGGGCGACCAACTTCCAGGCCGGGCGCTGGAAAGGGGAAGATATCCTTTTCAGCTTCGAAGGCGACCATAATCCTGGATACGGCCATGGCCACGGACACATCACCTTCACGGACAGCCACTACGAGACGATCCGGGAGCTTCGCGCTGGCAACCACAAACTTGTAGACAAGCACGAGTTCCATATCGTGAACGAGAAAACGGGCCTCATTCAGATCTATCAGCCGGTTCCCCGTGATCTGACCCCTTGGGGCGCAAGCGCTGAACAGCAATGGATCGTCAACGCCATTATTCAAGGTATATCCAATGAAACTAATGACGGGAGGATTAAAACACTAACTCGGCGTCTAGAGCTCGATATCGCGACCGGTGAGCTGCTCTTCGAATGGGCAAGCTTGGATCACGTTTCTCCGGACGGTATGTCCGACAACGTATTCTCTGCATAAGACTTATTAACATACCTAACACCACCACAGAAGCGATCCTGCCCATCAACCCCGGACAGGCCGGGTCCGGCTACAACAGTTCCGACGCGTGGGACTATTTCCACATCAACAGCGTCGACAAGGACGCGGACGGCAACTACCTGATCTCGGCGCGGGACGCGTGCAGCATCCACAAGATCAACAGCACGGACGGGCGCATCATCTGGAAGCTCAACGGCAAGGACAGCTCCTTCCGGGTGCCCAAGGACGCCGAGTTCTGCTTCCAGCACGACGCGCGGTTTCTCGGTCGACACGACGACGTCGAGGTCATCAGCCTCTACGACAACAGCGCGCACGGCACCGAGCACAGCGGCGGCTCCGAGGTCCACACCGCGCCCACGAGCAGCGGCAAGATCGTCCGGGTAAACACGACCTCGTGGGAAGCCGAGCTCGTGCAGGCGTTCTTCCCCCCGGACGACGACCTCCTGTCCAAGTCCCAGGGCTCGACCCGCGTGCTGCCCAACGGCAACGTGCTCGTGAACTGGGGGTCCGAGGGCGCGCTGACCGAGTTCCTACCGGACGGAACGGCCGTCTTCCACGCCTACATGGACTCGGGCGATCTCGGCGTCGGGGTGCAGAACTACCGCGGCTTCCGCTACAACTGGACCGGGCTGCCGAACGAGGAGCCCGCCATCGTGGCCCTGAGGGGCGACGATGGTAACACCACCGTGTACGTGAGCTGGAACGGCGATACCGAGACCGGATCGTGGCGGTTCTATGCTCTCGTCGGTGAGGACGGATCGAAGGAGTTCTTCTTGGGCGAGGTCGAGCGGACGAGCTTCGAGACTTCTCTGCGCGTTTCAGGGGGGGAGATCATTACGGCCGTGTTTGCCGAAGCCGTCGGTGCCGATGGCGGGGCGTTGAGATCCACTGGCACCGCCCTCATCGAGCCGGAATTCAAACCAGGCGGTAAGGCGCCTGAGATCGCTGTTGGGGGCGGTGAAACATCTGCCCAGAAAACCTTGGACGCGTCGAACAAGAGTCGCTGGGCGGAGTACGGGATTCTGAAGCACTTTCGCCTTCGCCCGAGTGAGCTGTGAAACGTACGCTAGCGAGGCGGATTGCGTAGGTACATTAAAAGTGGCTGGGGGTTAGTTGGTATTCGCTCTAAAAAGGTAAGAGATGAAGGAGGAGGAGAGTCGCTGGAATGGTCATATGTCTACTCTTGACTTCGGCATTTATCTCCGTGTTAGTAGTTAGGTAGCATCTTTAGTTTCAACAAGGATAGATTACTCTTTGAGTCACCTAGCTTGTATGTGAGGAGCAGGGGAAGCTAGAAAGCTGATCGATCACCTAGAACCCTGAATGAAGTACCTTGTCGGCACCCTTCATATCATTGTTAAGTTCAAGAACTCTCCTGAACTTTCTCGTTAAGCTGGACAGTGTTTCCTTTTTTTTTTCCCCAACAAGCGTTGACCGCCGATGTGAGACCGGTGATTGATAATCGACATCTTCATGGATCGTGCCAAGCTGATATACGAATCGGCGGTGCCTCGCATTCAGCTACATCCCCATGTCCATCAATAAATCCTCGCTCAGGGCTATTCTGTATGTGTCATAATAGGGGTGTTATTGAATGAGTGTTGTCTTTGCTAACTAATATCGCCACCACGACGGAGCTGGGTTCTCATGGTCTGAATGTCCATTGGATCTTAACTATATAATAGTATGTGTCAACGTACAACGCTATTCGTGAGGATGTACCTACCCACGCTAATGTGTAGAAAGCCAGCCTAGTAGTGCGACGATCATCATTAGATCGGTATGGCTGATCTCATCTATAGATATAAATAAATCTCAGGCTGCCAGTTTGAGCTACAGCCGCGAGTTTGCTGGCGTCATCAATTTCAAAGCGGCATAGACAACATCTGATAGTCATGCCTATGTTAGAAGCCAAGCGATGTCATCCCGATCCTCATACTTATAAGGTTCAGGGCCTACTAATTTTGGGTGTGAAGCGTAGGCTATTATTGAACATACCAGAGTCATCTTGACCACCCGCATTTGCATGTCATGTCGGGCAGACTTATAGGCAGTCTTCTATTTGGCTCTTCCGCTACATGCGTCTGCGCGCAGCAGGCGCCAGTGCCGTACTATGGCGAATCTGCGACCGGGAAGACGTCAGCACCACGAGGATGGAACTCCTTCATCGCACAGTCTAACGGCATGAGCCTCACCGTGGGGGCGGTCGACCAGCAATGTAGTTTTTGGTATAACCAGAACACACAGGAGGGATTCAACTACTTCTGTGGATTCGACTCGGGCTGGTCGAAGCCTTACGATGGTGACGAGTACGGTCGCATCGTACCGGAGCCTTCGGTCTTCGACACGATGAGCATCCAGGACTTCGCTGCGAAGCTGCATCAGAACGGGATGAAACTCGGCATCTATATGATCCCGGGGGCGTTCGTGGCAGATGCGAACAAGAAAGTCGAAGGCACTAATATGACGATTGGTTCCTTGTTCAATACCACCGAGGATCCCCGGCCCGGGGTGAGCAATGCCTATAATGCCCGCAATGACTTTGACTACACCAAGCCCGGCGTACAACAGTGGCACGACTCTGTAGTTAAGCTCTTCAATTCATGGTGAAACTGCGCCCTGCATCCTATGCATTTCTAGCATGCTGACCCTAACAACTCAGGGGTGTCGACATGGTGAAACTGGACTATGTGACTCCGGGCAGCGACCTTGAGAGCGCGACCGAAAGTAGTCCCAGGCCCGCAGATGACAGCGGTTCGGTAGTGGCCATGCATAAAGCCATCACGAGACACGCGCCACACATGCAGCTCGACATATCATGGCGGCTGGAGAGGGAAGAGCCATTCTTCACGAAATGGCAACTGAACGCTGACACTCTCCGTGTCGATCGAGATATCAACTTCGGGAAGAATCCCGTCGAATGGGGTCCTACGCAAAGGACGATCGAGCAGTACCGACAATTCATCACCGAGCAGACGTCAGACCCGGCCCGATGGAACGAGCCCATCATGATCCGCCCTGACATGGACAGCTTGGTGGTCGCGACGTCTTCCAGCGGTTCCCCCTGGTCTGGTTACAACAAGGTGGAACGCTACGCCCAGGCTATTCTGTGGCTTGGAGCAGGTGCGAATTTGATCAGCGGCAGCGATATGACCAAGGTCGATGATCTGGGCAAGAAACTGCTCACCGACCCAGAAGTCCTAGAAGCAGCAGCCTTCACAGCCAATTACCCCATAGTTCCTCGGAACCCGTCCAATACCGCAAACCCCGGTAGCTCCGGCCCGTCTCAACTGCAGGCGTGGATTTCTGGACCTGACGGTTCTGGGACGGCGATTGTGGTGTTGTCGAATCTTGGCCCTGATCAATGTTGGGACAATGAGTGTTCGTACAACACGCAGACTGCGGGTGATCAGCTGTTGACAGTGACACTCAAGGACTTGGGAATTGGCGGGGATAGGTGGTTTGTCCGTCGAGTGCTGGGGGGTGGTGGAAGAGGGGGAGAAGATAACACCGATATAGGTGTAGCAGACACTGAGTTGTCTTGGTGGCTGAGCGAGCATGAGAGCGTGCTTCTCAAGTTGCGGAAGTGCGGAAGTTCAGGCGCTTCGTGTTGAGAGTGTTGGAACACCTGAAGAGATATTATGAAGCTTTGCTTCACTAATTCTTTAATTATTCTTCCACGAAAGCCCAGCCTGCCCTGAGTATCACTCATGATCACAATGGATTAATTTATGGATCTAATGACGAGGCCGGTTAAGGAGCTTATGTTAACTCATCTACCTTAGAGTAGGTATAATATCTGAAACGAGTAAGTGAGCCACAGTCAGTTTAATATTGCATAGAACAACAGCCTAAATAGTTGTTTCCCCAAACCTTAGATGTTTAGAACTGAACGACGCCGTGAAATCTACAATATTTCTGACTGGAAGGCTCACCGAGTTACCACTGCCAATTAGGGGTAGCTCTGTGTTGCAGGAGGGAGTAACCGGTATAATACACTTACTCCCAAGGACGAACAGCAAAGGAAGCGGTGTACCAGAGATCAATAGGTAAGAACAAGAGTCGCCCATCGACTCAATGTTTATTTATGGCGGTGTTTGCGTGCGAGTTTTGCTTAGTCCTCCGCACATAATATTCATCAGCTACCTAGAATTGAGCATTCTCTTCATACGATATTATCCCATCTTACTATCCTCAGCCAAATGTTAGGAGGAGAGCTCATGTTGCCTCCAATAATTCCCTTCAAACATCAATTTCCAACAATATCTAGCGTCATGGCCCTGCACCCTACGTTCCAGTGGCCAAAGGCTCTATTGGGAGGTCACAAGACATTCCCGGACACATTCTTTTTCATGTACGACCACCGGACAAATACGGGTAAAATCACTATACCAAAATTGTCTGCGAAGAAAGCGAACGGCCCGGCGAACTATCTCGTGGTAATGCTTCGCGACATGAGCAGCGCGATCTTCTACGGCGGGCCAACAACAGAGTACCCTACATGGGCAAATTTCAGCGTCCTCCCAGACCAGATCAAGGCGCCGCCTAGGCCAAAACACGCAATCATCCAAATACCTCCGCCGCGTAACGGGGCCGAAGGAAATCGCATCTTGCGATTACACCGCAAGGACACGCGCCCACGAAACAAGTATGAATTCAAGGCGAAGGTCAACGGCTGGGACGAGCTATTCGGGTAGAGAAGGAGTAGCAGCAAGGCGATTGACGAACTCGGAGGCGGTTACCGAGACCGCAAGGGATGGAAGCTTGTACGCATGTTCACCCCGGCCACATCTCCGGCAGATGCGCCTCCTGTTAAGCTGCCTCAGTCGAGTGATCGCTTGGACGTCGTGGCCGTGTTTTACTACGAGACAACCGTCAACCTGGGATTCAGGATTCGATTTCTGACATCGTTCGGGGAAGACTGGGAGTTGGCGACGTTTCTGACGGCTTTCATCGTCTGGAGCAAGACTATACGTACAGAGGACTGGAGATTTGGTTCGCTCTTTGATTGATGAGAATTCGTAACCTGCGGAACTGGAATCCATGGACCGAGGATTCTCAGTGAAGAAAGAGCCCACATGTTAGGGAGCGAGGGAAATATTTTTTTGTTTATTCACTACCATACAATCTTTGTATCATCCAGAGGAATAGCGAGTCATTATTCATTCAATACACAGCGATAATATTACCCCTGCTTGCTAGTTGACCCCATACTTTGACTTTATGGAGATCTAAAAAGCATCCTCGCTTGTGTTACGGAATGATATACCGTTAACTTCGGAGTCATCCTGTTGCGGACAGACCCGGCCCCTTAACACCACGCGAGATCTATTATCTAGCCAAGGGTTCCTTAACCCTTGTCGCATCGGGGGAGCAAGCTATTTAACCATAGCGTATTTATACGCTATCATGAAACTGCTGACTGAATCAAGGCTCAGATACTAGCCCTTCACTCTAGAATTTCTAGATCTCGTCTGAAGAATGCACGGGTCTTGAGAAAAGCTTTCTAGCTCACACTACTGAGTTATCAATGTGTCCCATTACCGCCAGCATAATATTCGAGCTCAGGCCAGTCTGATGATGGCCCGTCTAAGACAGGTTCAGAGACCCCCCGAAGGGAGAAATCAAAGAAAGCCCTCACGAGCGTTCTCATAATCTGAACCTGTCTATTCCCATCAATCGTTCCAAGCGACGTCGAGTTTACCTTTGTCAGGGTCTTCCAAAACGTGATATCGCTGAAATCCACGTGCAACGACCCGTTGACGAGTATCTGTCTCCAGTATCCAGTCTGCCATAGCGGGAACGTCCCCCAAGTCGCGTCACCGTTTGCTCCGATGTTGCCTTCTTCCCCAAACAAGAACACAGGTCCTTTCACATCTGCCGCCGTAGTATTCTCCGCCGGGGTGCCCCAAAACGTGCCGTCCATGTTGATTGCGGCACGCACGCGACTGTCATCTAACATCGAACCCACGGCTGCTGCTCCGCCTAGGGAGTGCCCAAAAGCGCCGATATGGGTCAAGTTAATTGGGATCCCGGTTTTAGTCTGAAGCGCGGGGAGGTAATCCAGGAGGGCAGTGGTGTCTTCAAGACGCATTTCGTAGGAAGAGATTATCAACGGGTATGAGTAATTGTAAACGATAGGTAAGCCGATGATCCCCGTGCCATTAGGATAACGCACGAAGGGCTGCTCGTACGGATGATCTAGCCCAATGACCACATACCCGTAGGACGCTAGCTCGGACGAAAGAATTGTGTAACACTCCGTCGGCGGACCTCCAAGCCCCGGGCCGAATACTAACGTGGGATATGGTCGCTTGCCACCTACTAGCCCCCGCGCGTCTCGAGCCAGAGAAGACGTTAGGGAAGACAGCGTCACGGGGGTAATGTTATAGACTTCTGCATAAAGTGAAGCTGTGACCGGATCCAAGTACTCGGTTTTGTTCTCCTTCGGCTTTTCTAATGTTGGGTAGTAGATTGTTGCTAGGAATGACGTGCTGGCATTACCTGGTGCGACTGGATCCTTTCGATTCAGATGAGGGATTGCATGTTTTTTTACGCCGACATGGTAGGGTCCTTTCGAGGGTGGAATTGAGGTCCCAAATACCAATGGTGCTAAGAGAACGATCGCTAGAGAAGTCAACATGATAGATAGGGATGAGATGAAATGCTATGAAGCTGTAGAAACAGAAACTCGTATGGCCTACGAGGGATTGAATATATGATGGTGAGTTCAGAAGAAGAGGATGAGAGAAGAGTCCGAGGACTCACTATGTCATTGCTGTACTTACATAAATTATTGCGTCTAAGATACAGCCTCCTGCGTACAACGTATACCTTCCTCAACAGGAAATGATCGCTCCTTGATGGATTCTGGTTTATAGATCATCTTGCGCTTGTATTTATTGCTTACTTTATGTGTAACCCCGGCTTCCTCGGTCCATGTCGTCAGTATTGTTGAAATACAGAGTTCGTAGAAATTCTGTCAACTCCATTCCCTTTCGATTTTAGCAATCATGTCACGGGAAGAAGTGGCGTTATGAAAGACTCGGTTTAGAACCAGCCGAATTTGAGGCTTACTGACAATTGTCCGAGGGGTGGCTATTGCGTCCTAACGCCCCTTCGGCGAAAAAGCCACAGCTAGTACGGTTATACGTGACGGTAACGAAAGATTGAAAGATAGCCGCAATGAAAAAAATAGACTGAAGTTGAACAAAGAATCGGGATAGGAGAGTTGGCAGAACGAGGATGAGAGAAGAGATTCCAAACGGGGAGTGACTGGGTGATAATTTGTCCCAAAAATGATAATTTCATAATTTATAGTCTCAGTGAACCTGCAGAGACGTTGTCGAAATTATTATCGTCTGATTATTCTTAGTACAAGCTTAACGAAACGGGGCCCTTATAGACCGCAGAAGGAAGACATAAGAGTAACAAGCTATGTCTTAGGGACATGTATTGTGTTGCTTTAGTTAGTGAAGTTTATGATGTTTTCGTCCAACTCTTGTTAATATACTGTCTATTCTGATACTAAAACACCGGTACTTCTATAGCCGTGGCTTCGGAAGCGAATCATGCGAGCTGGAGAGTCGACGGCTTGCGTGATGAAGGTCCTGTATTGTTGATGCGCTATGATTACGACAGGGAATCAATGGGTAGACTTAAGGATCAAGGACTAGTGAAATAGATGCAGGTGATAAGTGTTATATCACTTACATTGACTGTATTAGTTGAAAAGATACTATCACTTAAGTAGAGGATGGCATATGTATTAGTTCGAACTTTAGGTCTATCAAGTCTTATGGATCTTGTATCTCAAAACTCCATCTATATTGCTGAAATCAGAGTATTCGATTTGCATTGCAGTAGCTAGTTTATTGTAATAAATGGCATCAAAACTATTGGTGTATATTGGTAAACGGTAAAGTCGGCTACAGCAGCGGTTGGTGAGTGAGTGCAAATGGTGACCGCATTTGTGTAAAATTTCTATATGGGAGATGAGCCTATGAAGCTGTCGTGGGTGAGTGGTGAACTAGGAATACGATACGATGACTGAGAAATTGCAATTGGAGGTTGTATACAATTCCGCGGAATTGTCTCCTAAATACCTACCTAAGTATCTAGCGGACATCGAGATATGTAATGGCGGTTGGCTTGTCTACCATGCCTGACGACAAGTTTCACTGGGGTCTCATTTCTCCTCGGAAAACCGGCGGTGGGCAAGCAGCGAATGAGTTAACTCCCTTACGGTGAGCTGAGTGCATGTCTTACTCATGGATACAAACAGGAACAATGATGCCAATAACACCCTCTACGTAGGACAGTTCATGTTTCGGCTGAACACACCACACAATAATTCAAAGTCTCACAGTCTGGCTTATAAACCTATTTACTATGATATGACTGTCTTGAATCTTGGAGTAGTTTGCTCGTGTTAAAGTAAGACTGGCGGAATTGTGTTCTCGTGACGATGGCGCCAAAAATAGATCCGTATGGGGCCACGCCACCACGTTATGTACACACGCAGTTAGCATCTTTTCTCCCCACATCCGGTTACGAGATGCAATGCAGATACGTTTGCAAGTCAGCAGATCTTGTGCATCAGGAATGAGATGCACGTAACATTAACCTCAAGGGCGAATAACACCAAGACAAGTAAGACAACTATGGAAGGCAACTCTACGAACATTACATTAAACAGAAGCTGCTTATTTGTGTAGGGTGACCGATGACAAAACCCCAGATGCATTTTATATCATATGGTAATTATTACTTACCTACATGATTTGACGGTAACGAGACATGAATATATATATATATATATATATATATATATATATATATATATATATAACCTATATATCTCATTCTAAAGCGTTCAGAAACTCAGAGGTAACAATGACGTTTTCAATATGTACATATGAATGCCTAGTCTGATCTCTGAGTGTTCTAGAATGGAAGGGTTACCGTTAAACTGGGGCTCTTTGAGGCTAATATGATGATCATTGCCGTATGGGGCCGTCCGCTAGACCCGAGTCCTTATATCTAGGTACTATGTAGTTAGTTAGAACTCAGATCTCACCACTTACATACGGATTGCTACGTAGTATCAACCTCCCCGAGGGCTTCCAAGACTTTGAATACGAGCTCTCAGCCGCAATTATTTTGCGATATTCGCCGTTGTTGCTAGAGGCCACTCCCTACGGGGCTTAATCTGGTGCGATAATGCGGTACATGCCTACATAGCCTATACAAGGGTAGGCCAATACGAATAACGATGACAAGAAACAATGGGTAGGGCTGCTACAGAGAGCGCATTCAAGTTCGCTTAGTCGGCGAATGCACCGACTACGCTGTGGGATCACGATCATTAATGTCGGGACTTGAGAGTATATACTGCTGAATTCTCTTGGTGATCCGTCTCGTTCTACTTCTATCATCATCATCACCATCACAAACAATCAACCCTATAGCTTAAGAATATCGCAAGCCTCACCACTCGCTACCCCCTCTTTAGTCTATCGTTAAGAACTACCTACAATATACACTAAAATGCAGTTCACCACCACCGTCCTTGCTGCCATCCTCTCGGCGACCGCCCTCGCGGCACCAACACCCGCTGCCGAAGTTAAGTCTGCTATGGCCGACGCACCACAGTGGACGATCGAGAGCATGAAGCGTGAATGCAATACCGAAGATACCAGCTGCACTTGGTCATTCGGCATCAACACCCACCTGGCGCCGGCCACTCCCTGCTCGTTCACCATCACGGGCTCTCCGGCTAGCCGCACCGACTCGACGGGCAACATCTGCGGCGACTACACCGTCAGTACTGGCTGGAGCGGCCAGTTCGGCGAGGGTAACGGCTTCACGACGCTCAGCGTGATCGACTGGGGCAAGAGGCTGATCACCTGGCCCGCCTACACCGACAAGCAGCTCGCGAACGGCGTCGTCGTTACCCCTGACCTGAGCTTCCCTCCTACTGTCCTGCAGTAAACTTGGGAATTACACAGGCAAATCAAGCATACTCAAGCGAACGACACAACGGTTACGATGGAGAAATAAAATGTAATCATTAATGTTTAAAATTGGAAATGGAGTCTGGCATCCTCATCAACGGGCTAGGGATTCATGTGGTTGATAGCGTTTCTTCACATTCAATATAAACATTTTACATTAGTCGCTGCTGTAATCTCTGGCGTTTTCTTTGCCTTGATGGAATGAACTCTCGAACGATTAGGAAATGGACAGCATCTCTCATAAACCTCAACCGTTATCTGCACACAGCTGTGTCTAACCCTTGCCCCTTCTAGAATCTTGCTAGGCTAGACATGGTTGATGGACTGAGTGAGAAGATAAATACTAACAATCCAGAAGCCATCCTCTAAGATCAATGATTGGGGCTAAGTTCAGTAAGCATTTGGCAGGAGTATAAGGAGATTCATGAATCCCGACCTGATAAGCATGTCTTCTATGTTGAGATAGGGCTGTAGGGCTGTGGCCCACTATTATAACAGCCCTACGTATTGCCATCTGTATATATATAGAGGAGGCTCTGTCTCCTTTGGCTTCACCTTGCACTCGATACCCTAAGCACTACGCTCCTCATAATTTCGTCCCATACTGACATGCTACAATATCATCCTATATGGCTACTTCCATCATTTACCAATGTATTATAAGTTCCAATCATAGCGTCTCATGATTAGGATCAACGTTTTTACTACTTGAGAGTATTATGAACTGGTAAAATATAGGGCTAACGAGACTTGATTGACTTGAGGTTCAGCTATCTATACATGGAGGGAGGCTTGATATATATACGTAATGCCACAAGATGCCTTGTACTGTCCCAGTCCATGACCCACAAATCAACATGACCTTGTTGTTTTCCTGTGTTGAGTAAGTGCAGGTTACGGTTGTTATATCAGTTCTTATTGCGGGGGGCGTATATCATTGCTAGAGTCTAGCAAGGTGTTGTGCCTAGTTACCATATTACAGCTTGTGCTTCTTAGTACGACCTATTCTGCTGTTGGGAGTAGAAATTATAAATCTGAGCTTGTGTTGTGCCCATCCGCATTCATGTCCTTCACTAGTTTGATAATGGTCTTGATTAGGGATAACTATTTAGTAACTTAGGCGTGTAGTATATGGCGAGAACTCCCGAGACGGCGGTGACAACAAACCAGTTCTTTCCCTTAACAGAAGGATTTATCCACTGCTTCGTATGTTAAGGTTACCTTCATTTATACAAGTGACATATTGTGACAATTATCCAAGTGATTAGCTGAGAGCTACTTTATATCCCGTGGTACGGAGTACGTGAGAGTGTATTGCGCAACAGAGAGAACAATAAGTATGAGGATATAAGTTCATTGATACCTGGCCTCTTCGCTATTAATAAGATAAATTTTCTTATTTTACTCGTTTTCGCCTCCTATTAGGCTTCCTCCATCTTCAGATCTCCTAAGTGTTTCAAGAATCTTTGACACCTAATCTGAGTGCTCTCACAGTATGACCACTGTTAAGGGCTGATTACTTTTATGTCCGTATTGCTTCTTTCATAACTTTCGCTGTGTCAGTTGACTGTTAATAAGAGAGAATATATCGAGTTTAAAAATCGAGTATGAGCGGAAAAAGTAGATTTATCCTGGCCGTCCTAGTGCTGAATAACCGGGCGAAGTTGTCGATTAGTCGGCTAGACGGATAAGTACAATAGCCCGCAGCTACTATCCATCACATTTGACTTGACGACTAAACTCTCCCTACCTCCCCCCCTCTTCCTTTATTCAACCCTCGTTAAGGAAGAGACAAGAAAAAAAGGTTATTATTATACACACATGAAGACAATTGATGCCGGACGCCTCTAGTTCTCTGTTCTTGTGATATACTGATCATTTAGTGATATGCAATTATATTTACTGGCCTGCCGTCCTGTTAAACCCAATTTTGACTTTTGGTTTACTCGCTTGGTCAAGCTCCGCCGATAGTGGCCGATATTATTAGGTAGTCTCTTAATGTCCATTTACACACATGGCAGTATGGCAGGGCTAGTCACGATGACTCATCGATGCCTTATAGTCATCAGGGTTACGTTACTACTTATAACACTGGCAGTGCTATATAACTAGTCTCAGCGTCCCTTAGCTATTGGAGGGATAAGTTTCGGGTTTCCTCTTTCTCTATATAGCAGCTGGTTATATACGAGTTTTCCTCCTTCACTCTGAATAGCTTCACCCCTTCTCTCACATAGTGGTTCAACAATATCCACTGCTCTTATACTTGTATATATTAATATACGCGCATTAATGAAAACCTTTCATGTGATGCTTGAAAATTAGGGGCCACTAGGGACACTTGAAGTTGAAGGGAGGATTGATAAGATGAGGAGAAACATATATACGACCGGCCTTAATTCAAGCTTCAATTTGTCTGGGAAAAAAATATGCCGCATAAAATGTTGATGGATGATAGCTTGTGAAAGCCTAATCTTCTGCATTGAAATTACTTGCTCACCGCTCTAAGCATTCCGTGGTATCAGCACTACAGAAGCATGCTTCACATGAGAATTCAGCTCCCTCTAGAAAACTCCGAAATGGGGAGGTAAATGTGATAATTGAGAGTGAGAAAGACGAGAGAATTAAGTTTGTGATTTGATCATATCAGGCAGCTTTATCTTTAGGAACGGAATCTAATCCTTGCCCTACCCGTACCATAATAGACCTTTTGCTAATGCACAGTCATCACATTGCACTGCTATACCCTCGTTTGTTCACAGGGAGTTGCAAGGATCTATTTTGCAGAAGTATCTCTGAACATCATCTAGATTCGGTATAATCGCGGCCAAGAGCACAAGACAGGGATATCGTTTCATCGCCGCTGTTTAATAACTCCGTGATCAGTGACTACTACGCAAGATACTGCAAACTTATTCGTGAGAATCTGAATCATGAATAAGAGCCCAGGAAAATCGCTTGATAAAGGCTATCAAATGAAAACCTGAATACATGAGATTGCATGATGTGAACAGTACTAGCGCTTGGGAACCCTGCAACCGTTAGTAGACTGTAAGTACGCTGCAGAAAGCCGAGTGCAGCCATAAGATCTAATCTAGCAAGTTATTATGCATTGTGGCTGCTGCCACTGATCTCAAGTGCATAGTCCCTAGCTTGTTGACGCAACAGCATACTCTGCCCCTGTGCCAGAATATGTAGTGCCTGAGTGTTTCCGCCTCTTATTTACTCTTCCCCCACGCACGCCAAGGCTTGTTTAACATACGAGGCCCTCGTAAGGCAGCAGCTGTCGGTCAGCCAGTACACGTATCATCATGCGTAGACATACATGGAGTCTAGCGATGTAGTATCAGGCGATTATGTAAGAAAATGGCTACCGTCTTTACTATTTTGGTATCCTTACCGGGAGCCAGGAAATGCACAGATAATTTATGGTAAGATGACTGTGCCTTTTCAAGTCGACCTAGTCGTTTATTCACTGTCTATGTTCCGTGCTTTATCATACATAGTCAGCAGATACAACGTAGTCAAACAACGACCTCTGGTCAATGGAATAACAATCTCTAGCATGCCGTTTTGACTACCTGGACTTACCTTGTAGCATCAATCGAAATAGAATCTAACGAAAATTTGATATAATACTGTGTTGCGACATATACGATAGATCTTTGCTTTTCCCCTTTCTCTTTGCGTTTGAGGGGGAAAGGGGCGGGCGAGGGGTATTAGAACAAGTGTGGCTGACCATCACCTTGGGACCACATTCGAATGCGATTTTCGGCTACCTGCACGTAACTCCTCGGGATTTTACTTTGCATATATTCCGTGGCATCTTGAATAAAAAATATGAGAATTACCGTTATTTTTACGTATATTGACAGCTACATGATTCCACCCGGGTAACCTGGCCATAGAAGATGAACAGAAGTTATAGTAGTGTATTGCTGGTTGACAAGGTGTGTAGGAAAGGACAAAAAATGTATAATGAACTTTACTAATAATGTTTCCTTTATTGACAACTTGGTACAGCCATATTTACAACACTAACTATTCTCTTCTAATAGTCGTAGTAAATTGATCATGACGATAGACATTGTATAGGAATCCATGATAGCGTGTCATGATACTCAATAGAGATTTGCTTCGGTTCATTAGGTGAGCTGACAAAACATGTGTTCTTTTCTTTGCAACTTATGCGGCAACCCATGAATTAGCTACACGTTACACAGCATAGGGCTATTGTGTCCCAAAAATGCGACAGAAAAATAACGAATAGAGGCGACTAATGTTGATTATGATGCATTGCAACGCATTCGTGAACCAGGTCTGGATCTGTCTTTCAGTATGTCTAGCGTGCTTACATGTAGTCAGCTTTTTGGTCCATACATAGGAGGTGGATGATATGATCTTCAAATTACCTCGGCGTTGTATCTATCAACAATCCTATCACTTAGAAAGGGTCCCGTTGAAAAAGGCCTATAGACTTTTACGAAGCACATAGAATTACCACAAGGAAACACGTAGGCCTCCTGAAACGATTACAAGCCAGATGATCGGCACAGAAAGTGCAGTAATCATTCCGTTTTTTCTGTTTAAGCCACCTTGATATGTATTTACGGAGAGGTGAAAACAGGAGACGGGCTCATAAGAATCATACGGTCACAGGTCTAGATCTTTGATATCAGGCTAGTTGCAGGAAACCACGTGGATTATGTAGCAGTATGAAAAATAATGCTTATCTATGCACATGTAAGCCGGAGTTATGAGTCAAGCTCGGAGTTTTGTATTCGATAGGTCATAATATTATTACATGTGCAATGTAATTGCTGTGGTGAAAGAGCTACCTAACACGCCGTACGCAAAGCCCACTGGGCAGCGTATACGACCGCCACATCATAATGCACGCACAAAATGTATAAACACTATAGTACAATTTCTGGAAGGGATCTCTCTCACTTCTTGGCTATCTAAAGGACAATCAGGTTAAGGAGGAGACTATTAGAACTATATCTTCAACAGTGTTTGCCCCATGTTCACGAAAATCCACGAAAAATCCACATGGATATATTCGTGCTCGTATCACGACGAATCCTATGGGAGGCTGTTGGTCCCTATCGGGTATCTTTTCTCTAGGACGTACAAAAGTTTTGGACTTTGCAGAAATATCCCTCTGAAAAGAGAACCCTGTAAAGCCACCATCCTGCGTACTGGTACTATAGATACAAACAGGGATAATCAGTGTACCCATTGGGGGGAAGAGATGTCGATTTGTTAGACCCTAGAGTGGCAAGTCTTTGGTTTCGGACCTGCTTGTTGAATGGGTCTGACCATGGTCAATCTGACTTGGACCCCTGATGACCCCCAATTCTGAACAGTGCAAGCCCGTGTGAAATACCATATAAAGCCACTAACTTCTCAAGGACACTTCCCGAATTGACAAGGATCATACGTGTTCTACTTACCCAGTTGCCTCTTGCTCTCTTTGCCCCCAAAATGGCTGGATCAGGGCAACACTACCAAGTTGCTATTGTGGGAGGGGGTGTAGCTGGTCTTTCTCTCGCCTTGGCATTCGAGAAATTTGGTATTAGTTACGCTCTCTTCGAGGCTCATGGGAAGCTTGTTTCCGGTGCAGGCGCCGGTGTTGGGATGCAGCCAAATGGAGAGCGTATACTGGAACAACTAGGTGTTCAAGATGATGTGGAGGAGGCCACTGCGCCTATATCAACTTGGCATAATCTTGATGCTAAGGGGAAACTGATTGCTACTTCCGAGATGATGGGCCATTATACAGCAAAGTAAGTCTGTACAATCCGTTCCTTCACTCCGCCCACAGTCGTTAACTCGCTACTCTAGAACGGGATATCCCTTTGTATTCATTGAGCGGTCTCAGCTCCTGGAAATCCTATCGAACAAGCTACAACGCAAGGGGCTTATAAGACTCAATTCCCGGATAGCCTCGATCCAGGAGAACGATGACTACGTCACTGTCGCTACTACCGATGGTTTCTCTGTCACCGCTGAGATGGTCGTGGGTGCTGATGGCGTGCGCAGCTGCGTGCGCAATTTCATTGACTCGCCTCGACCTGAAAGCAACATCTACTCGGGAGATGATTGTGAGTTAGCCGGCTTCAGCGAGAATATAGTTGGAAATGCTAACGACTTGGCTCCAGACATGTCTGTTGAATTTGTAAGCGCATTTGGCGTCTCCTCTTACACCACGGGTCTTCCGATAGGAGAGCGTTGGAGTGTCTTCAACCAGAAGGTAGTCCTTAACGGATTTACTGGCAAAGATGGAGTTTCCTTCTGGTTCGTTTTTGAACACTTGGGGCGACGCTACCCCTTGTCGAAAAGCCGGCGATACACAACAGCCGATGCAGAGGCCCTCTGCGAATCCGTCGCTCACATGAAGATTACCCCAGCTGTTCGATTTGGGGATGTATATGCAAATCGAAAGCAGGCTATTAAGCTTTCCTTGGAGGAAGGTGTCGCAACAAAATGGCACACTCATCGTGCTGTGATTGTCGGCGACGCAGCACACAAGGTAAGGATATCTTTATCAATCAACCAACCAGTCTAGTATGAATTAACGAAAATTAGATGATGCCCCATGGTGGCCAGGGCGCCAATTTTGCACTTGAGGATGCGGCCGTCTTAACAAACGAGATCAGAAGAGTACTAAAGGCGTCACCCAACGGGAAGCTTCCCCGCGACGCCTTATATAATGCTTTTAAAAGCTATGCCGAACAGCGCGCACAACGATCCGCAGAGGCAGTAGAAAGCGCCGCCGTGACCTGCAACGCACAACTTCTCTTGAGTAGCGAAGCTGAAGCATATATGCAAGAGATCGCGACGATATCCGAGGAAGATCATCTTTCAAAGTCCTTGATGGCATTCCTAGATGCCCCCGTCTTTGAAGATATTGAACTTACAGCAAGGGGACATCTATACAACGACACAATGGAGTCATTGAGAATGACGGCGAAAGCTAAATAGAACAAGACACGGATCGTCAGAAAGATAAGTTCATGTTCAGAGTAGGAAGAGCAATCCAAAGTGTTCAGATATCAGGTCGGGGTCCTTCTAGTGGAGATTAACACCACCCATAGACGAGCAATATTGCTCAAATCAGCCACCTCGCTGGGACAGTTTCATTGTCTTCTCAATATAGCTAGCTAGATAGAGTATGAAATAAGCAAATTGGACCAAAGGAGACTGATCGGTATGCAACTTGTTACGGGACTATGCACATGACCACCCACACCGCGTTTTAACTCTTCTAAAATGTAACAGGTGTGGTCGTCGATGATATTGTAGTGCTTAGATCTGACGACGAAAACAGCTAGGAGTAGATATTGATCCTCTGGTTTAC
Source organism: Xylariaceae sp. FL0662B (assembly GCA_022376535.1). Lineage (NCBI taxonomy): Eukaryota > Fungi > Ascomycota > Sordariomycetes > Xylariales > Xylariaceae > Xylariaceae sp. FL0662B. The sequence continues at coordinate 24,047 of JAJJKD010000125.1, forward strand.
GTAGTACTTAACGCTTGAGATGGTTTAGCAGCCTTGCTGCTCAATGGAGCAATGTTCTCGAAGAATATTAATTAACCAGGTTCTATAAATCAACCTTGGAATATCGAAATCACAGTATCTCTACAGTAGTATTATTAGACGGAATATGTCTTAATTCTAGCCCTGGAGTAATCTACATCTATAGGATTACATATATATATATATATATATATATATAAATATAAATAAATATAAATAAAAAAACACAATGGACATATTAGTAGAAGTTTGATATCGACGTAATGCCTCATTGTACTAAAGACATCTAGGTAAAATGTAATGAATATTTATCATATTTATCTTAATTAAACTTAATCTTGTATCAAAGGGATCTATTAGTGATGCATGATACCTTGAGGGCTTAGCACCTTATTACGACTGAATTACAAGCTAAATTTAGCTATGGCCCCGTCTTAAGTTTATTCGTTAGGATGTTATTTTAACCCGACATCTGAATATGTCACACTCCGATGTCCCTGATGCGGTGGACTTTATTCCTGTTGGCCCCAGGGATCGACTTTATAGGCGTTTCTCGCTGCCTGAAACTCCTCCTTGAATCTTCGCTTCGTCAAAGTGGCCGCGAAGACGATTTCTAACTGCCAGTACCACTGCCCTCGCGCTTCGATCCAGGTTTCCAGAATATCGTCCTCTTCGTCATCGTCCTCATCATCCGAACATCTACTGAAATCTACATGCTCTATGGCATGCCTGAGCTCCTCGATTTCTTCAACAGCACGCGTATGCGCCGACTTGACTGAGTCGTTTCTCGCGAGGCCGACCTGCTCGTCCAGTTTATTTCCCATGGGGCTAGGGTCGTCGGTATTTTGCCGCTTCTGATTAATACCACCAATCTTTCGAGTATCTTGAGCTAGACTTCCCGAGCTTTCTGTCGTCTGAACGGGAGTCTGTTCTAGCGTTTGCACCCCAGACTTCTGGTAGTTCAGACTAGTCTGAGATTTGAAAGCCTCCCATTCCTCAACTTCGTCGGCCCAAGAAGATGACTCTGGAGGTGCCATCTGCAAAATATTGAAATAATCCAAATTGAACAGTTTTTCAGCACCCTTAGCATCTCCCGAGTGCGGAGACTTATCAGACTTATCCTCGTTATTCTCGACATAGATACCGTCCTTATCGTATATGCCAGAGACGTCTTTGTTGTTAACTTCGGCGTTTTTTGAAGGTGTCCTTGTGAGGCCTAGACTCATAGAACCAACCTCATTCGTTAGGTACTCTTCATACGCCTCAAGAGTTGGGAACTCCGCCGATATGATACACTCAATGTCGGACTCTTCAATCCTGCCGCTTCTGACGTGGGGCTCCAACTCCTCTCGAGTCAGCGGTTTGGGTTTTGGTGTATTCGGTTGAACTTTGGCCATTATCTCTTCGACGTCGTCGTTTGCAGGGCCATCTAACTCGGATGAATTGATTGCTTGGCGCAATTGCTTCTTTGAGATGTTTAAAGCATCGAGGTATATGTCCCGAGTTTCGATGAACTTGTCCCTTGCTGCAGGGCCGCCGCGAAGAAATTCTTCGATATCCTTGGGGATTCTCTCCTGTAGATATGCTAAATCTAACATTCGTCCCCGGAGTTGATAGATAAGTAGAGCCGTCAGAATCGGGGATCCCATCTTGTCTCCTCGTAGGTGTATATTTGAGTACTAACAATATTTCCAGGGGTTTGTTTTAGTCGATGTGATTTCTAGGAGACGACGTCTTTTGAGATTCCCTAGTGTGCTGTTGGTTTCGCAAATGAGTTTTCTTTGGAAATAAGCGTTTTCAAAACGTAATAATTCACTGCGTTGGTAGAAAGTATATCTAAACTCGAGATGAGGCTAGCCAACTTTATGCTGGTCTGCGGAACAATAGTCTCTTATTTCCATATTCTAAAACAATGACTTTGAGAATTTCCTTGTCTATAGTAGTTTGTACAATGCTTTATGTATCATAACAGTAGTCTTGTTCAAGCAGCTCTTTGTCACCCGTGATGGATCAATTGATCTGAGCCACCAGTGAACTAGAAGTGATCCAGTATGCACAAGGCAAAAGACCAGAAAAATACCACAGGGTGAATGAACTAAGATCAGTACAGGTGTTTGTACCTTAGTGAAGCTAAATGGCATTTGTAGGTTTGGCCCGGCCCCCCTCGCCTTTTTCCTCAAAAGCAAAATGAAAACAGCGACAACAACGTTAGGGAGTTCAAAACAACGAATGTCAAGCTAAAACATAGCGCTTACATTTAAAGTATTCTAAGGATTAATGGTTTTCTTAATATTTTCATATACTTTGAACTGCAGCTTGACTTCATAATAAGTAAGCGTTGAGAGGCTATGGGTGACATGACTCTGTTCAGTCTCAGTGTGCTTCAAGGGCCGGTATGAAGGAGGTAAGTGTACTAAACAACCCCACGATTCTATATGTCGCGGTGGTACGTACACTCCAAGCCAGACGTACAAGAGCAGGAAGTACATGAATTATGAAACTTTGTTTTCTAGCACTGATATACACATTGTGGTCGAGGTCCTTTGATAAGAGCAACGTCCCCCTATTAATTCATGGCTAACCGATGCTTTTTATTTTTTTTTTTCCTTGGAGGTGAAAATAATAGCCTTTAAGAAACCCCGAGTAATATACAGTTTGTTGTAAATGGGATAGACTCCATTTAGACATTATTAATGTTAAGGTGCAACAACAGTAGAAGTGTTAATACCTGTTAAGTTGATTCTAGCTGCCCGCTAATATCGAAAACACTGAATGGTAAGCATACCTACGCTAGACAACCAATCCGTATTGACCAATTCTCCACTTTCCTCTTAACGATTATTATTACTAAGCAGTTGATTTAATCAGTTATGCAGCTTAAAGTTCATGTATCAATGCCAAATTTTGCACCCTACATATCTCCCTGTGGACTTGCATAAGAACTTATTCTATTTCATAATGTCTAAGCGTTGATTTAAGTCAGATTGTACGAGCACAATCCGACATGACTAATATACGTACAAGGAAAAATACAAATAAGGATGTTTATATCGGTAATATGTACATATCAATCACAGAAAATCCGATACATGCATATGCGTTGATTATGTGCATGGATTAGTTCGATCTGCCCACTCTTCTAACCTATAGGAGTTACATGTATTTATTATTTACATACTTATTCGCTGATTCACACATATGACGCAATAACCATCTCGAAGACAAAGACCGAATGCCCCAAAACCTGCTGCCGGCAGCGTTTCACCAGTCCGTCTGCTCAGTGGTTCTGGAACTCGCCTAGACAGCAAATTAGTGGATCTGTTTGGCTGGGCCTATCTAGTGTATGTAGGGCCTAGGCGTGCCGCGTATTGCTTGGACGGCTTGACGTGTAGTGAAGGGTGGAGGCTCTGAAAGAGGGACGATTGTCACGATTCGTCGTTCGTTAATTTGAGACGTCACAGCTGGACACCAGTCACTCACTGTAGCTTGGCTCGTGTCACCCGGCTCTTCGTTTGCATAACGACGTCTTGAACTGCACTGGGATTATATAAATTCGCGGGGTTATCATTCTCTCAGTGTTCTGTTCCAAGGAAAGGTACCCTCGACAACTCAGTGAGTGTAAAAAGAAGGGAAGAAGAAACAGAAGAGAAAAGGCATCGATCGTTAGGTATGGCGGAGACGGAACCCCTCCCACCCTCCGAGTCGCTCCACCAAGCCGGCGGTGGCCAACCAGGGCGCGAGGACCGCACCATCAAAGAGCTCAATGCCTCTGTGCTACCCTATCTCCAGCAGATCTTCAGCGCGCACGGGTCCGAAGCCGACAAGAAATGGCACAAGGACCAGATCATCCACTTCTTGCACACTGCGCAGGCCGACGACGTGACGGACCCGTCGGGCGACATTGCGGTACTTGACCACCTTGACTTCGCCGGCTTCCTGCGCTACATGACGTCGGCGGCGGCGAACGCGCTGGCGCCGCCGCCGCCGCACGCCGATCTGTCCTGGCCGTTGGCCAGCTACTACATCAGCTCCAGCCACAACACGTATCTGACGGGCAACCAGCTCAACAGTGACTCCGACGCCGACGCGTACAAGAACGTCTTGCTGCGCGGCTGTCGGTGCGTCGAGATCGACGTCTGGGATGGCGACGACACCGACTCGGAGTCCTCGGACAGCGAGGGCGACGACGAGGACGAGGAGACCAAGGAGAAGATCGCGGTGAGGAAGGCGAGTCGCAAGGAGCGGCTCGCCTCGAAGCTGCCGGGATCTCTCACGAGTAGACTGGAAAAGACGTCGCTGGGCCGCAAGCTCACGCAGAGGAAAAATTCGACCGACAAGGAAGCGGGAGCCGGGTCCAAGAAAGAGCGCAGTGGCAGTGATGACGCCTCTGCTGCTGCTTCTGCTGCTGCTGCCGCGGGAACGGCACCGTTGAAGAAATCGCCCAGTCCGCAAGCCGTGGCCGTCGAGCCTCGGGTCCTGCACGGGTACACGCTGACGAAGGAGATCTCGTTCCGCGAGGTGTGCGAGGCGATCCGGGAAAGCGCGTTCGTCGTGAGCGACCTCCCGCTCATCGTCAGCCTCGAGGTTCACTGCAGCCAGCAGCAGCAAGAAGTCATGTGCCAGATCATGAAGGAGGTCTGGTCGGGCCTACTGCTGCCGCAGCCCGGAGAAGACACGCGCATCCTGCCAGCGCCCGGCGACCTGCGCCACAAGATCCTGGTCAAGGTAAAGTACGTGCCGCCTCACGCTGTAGTCTCCGGAGCCGACGACGGGGCCGCCGATCGCCTCCCGCCGGAGTCGAAGGCGGACCCGAACTCCAAAGCCGCAGCGACAGCGACGACGACCGCCGCGCAAAAGGCCAAGAAGGCGTCCAAGATCATACAGGCGCTGTCGGCGTTCGGCGTGTACACGCGGGGGGTGTCGTTCAAGTCGCTCGCGCAGCCGGAGGCGAGCATGCCGACGCACATCTTCTCGCTGTCGGAGGGCGGGGTGGCGGACGTGCACGAGGCCGAGGCGGCGCGCCTCTTCGAGCACAACCGCCACTACATGATGCGGACGTACCCGTCGGGGATGCGGATCGGGTCCTCGAACCTGGACCCGCCCTCGTTCTGGCGCAAGGGCATCCAGATCGTCGCGCTGAACTGGCAGAAGTGGGACGAGGGCATGATGCTGAATGAGGGCATGTTCGCCGGCACCGGCGGCTACGTGTTGAAGCCCGAGGGGTACCGCGGGCGGAAACCTGTCGCGGCCGCCGATAATAAGGCCGGGAACGACGGCAAGGTGGTCTCGGCACCGCTCTCGGACCCGCCGATCGTGCACCAGACGCTGGATCTCAAGATCACGGTGTTCGCGGCGCAGGACCTGCCGCTGCCGGAGGAAGACGACAAGGCGAGCAGCTTCCGGCCGTACGTGAAGGTGGAGCTGCACACGGAGCCGCCGCACGCGCACCTGGCGCAGGCGGTTGGCGGCGGCGTCGGGAAGAAGCAGGCGAGCGGCAAGGCCAAGGAGGGCGAGTACAAGGCCAAGACGCGGTCGCAGCGGGGCGTGCACCCGGACTTCGGGGGCGAGGTGCTGTCGTTCCCGGGGGTCGCCGGCGTCGTGCCCGAGCTCGCCTTCGTCACCTTCCTCGTCAAGGACGACGAGATCGGCCGCGACGACCTGGCCGCGTGGGCGTGCGTCCGGCTCGATCGCCTGCGCACCGGCCACCGCTTCGTGCATCTCCTCGACCGGCAGGGATCCGTCTGCGGGGGCGTGCTGCTCGTCAAGGTCGAGAAGAAGCTTGCGTAGTGCGCGTGCGAGACCCTTCGACGGCGGGACGGGGTAGACGAGGGAGGAGCTGTATCTATGGGGTTCAGGTATGGTGCGTCGTGGATGAGGGAAGTATTGGGTGGGGGGCATTGAGAGCGGGTGACATTACGCGAGTGACGGGCATATGAGTTCTAAATAGAGAAGTTCGTTCTAAAATGAAAGCATTTACAGCTGGATTCCTTTGTTGGTATTTTTGGTATCTCCTAAGCATCGAGCAACCCATGGCTAGACGGACGCCTACGATATGCATTTTCTATACATGGTGATCCACAGGCCCATGCTTCTGATAAATCTATCGCTACAATCAACAGGAGGTCCTGTAAGATGCAATCCCATCGCGTGGTCCTAGGGTTTTGGTTCGCCTAATTCCGTCTCCATCGCACTATGGTGATCTGTCGTCGATATGAGATTAATAGCCCCCCACGTTTCTCCCATCATGTTCGAACGTGCTGTCTCGAACGCCCTTAGTCTAGTCTCGTAAGCTCGATCAGAAATCGTGGAGGCTTGAGAATCCTCTAGGGCGGGATCCTCGCTATCGATACCCTCTCTTATCTCTTCCTGGTCTTTGAAAGTGTGGTAGTCGCGTTTGTACCCCGGTGATGAGGACACCGGCTCGTCTTGTGCGGTTGGCGCAGGTAAGGGTTGCGGCGACCTAGGACTTGGTTTCCGCTGCGCTTCGCTCAGCCCCCCGCTATTGAGTGTGGTTTCCCGCATAGGACTATGAGTCTTGAGGGTTTCGGTTATCGGTAGAATAGGACTTGAAGGCTCCTGATATGACGCGGCGCTCCGCTGGGTTTCTGGGTGTTCTTCATCCTCCCTGCCCCCTTGAGATCCACGTCGCATCTCGGACCAAAGCTCCATCCACTTGTCATGCTGAAAGACGTCGCCAGAACAACAGTCGCCAAAGAGTTCCTGCATTGTGATACCCCTTTCATCCCATTCGGGCGGGTCGACAGTGCATGGCCAGATATCTTTGGGTCGAAATGTCCGAACGAAATGTCGAAGCTCCGGTAGAGAAGAGTGTCTCGCGTACGGAAAGGTTATCTTGTTAGGTAGCGAGCTAGAGTCGTTGTCTTGGGCGCGCTTTATGACAGGGTTGCGGATTTCGTTGATCCGTTGGAGGATTGACTCGATCATATCTGTCATAGACTCTTTCTTAGTGAATTCTGACATGTTAATGCCGAGGGTCATCTCGCTCGCGCCGACCAAGAACTTCTCTAGAACATGTTTGATATCATGCCCTGCTTCTCCGAATATGCCGTTGGCTTTGGTAATTCTGAAGAGCGTTAGCCACTGGAAATCGTGAAGCCATTCAAATACTAACATTTCAAGTATGCCAATGATATCGTCTGCTTCTAGGGTGGTCGTTCTTGCAAGATCGCTACCGCCACCCCCTATACCGACCTCAAGCATGTCTTGCCCGTTCTGTAGGTGCGCAACAATGGGTTGAATCCAGACGATTGGCTCGTTCTCCATGACAGAACAGCCCATGTCCTTCTCACAGCTGTGGATTCGCACGTTCTCATCAAGCGTTAGGCATCCTTCGTGCTGGTAATTCCCGCAGGTGAAGCCAGCCAGGGACGGTGCTTCTTTACTTAAGTGGGTTTGGGTAGCAAAGCGATTATCTATGGATTTTATGGCAAGAGACTTGTAAACTCCGAACTTATAGTTATCAACATGGATCTGACGATGAAGTCAGTAGGCCCTCCTAATGGACATATTTTGGTGACTCGCCTTCGACTTTAGGGCCTTTGATAAAGCCATCCAGACTTCTTCGTACCTATAACCATGTCAGATCATAGAAGTAAAACTGAGCATGAATCAAATACCCATAAGTCCATGCCTGCATGCAGAAGATCGTGTCGTCTGGGTATTTTGCCACCTGTTCTAGAAGCTCACGAAGCCCCTGGGCCTTCGTCTGCAAGGGGAAGTCACTAAGCATCGAAGTGTCTAGATATATGCGGTCAAGTGTTCTCAAGCCTAATGAGTACTCCACAATGTTTGGATTGCGAGCAACGGAGTCAACCCACCAGGGTTCACTCCTGATATCCCCGGTGTATAATACAGCTTTGCCATCCCCTTCTATTACTTTAAAAGAGTCAGCAGGCAAGAAGGGAAGAAGTGAGTTCTACTTACAGAACATGACAGCACCGACGCAGTGATTTGCATCTATCAGTGTTACTTGGATGCTCTTACCAGGCCAGAGCTCTATGACTGTCGGTGTATCCAGAGGTATGGGCTTCAACAAGTCTCTCAGATGTTTGTAAGTTTGCATGCCTGGATCCTCAAAGATGCCCTTGGCATAGTTCAGGCGGGCAGGGTACTTCTTAAGCCGAAGCAGGATCTCCTTCGTTGCAGCCGAGCAGTATATACTGCCCAATGTCAGCACCAGTATTGAGGGTAATATGCGCCGAGGAAACGCACAATGGACCGCTTTTCAAGGTCTCCAATCCTCCGAGATGATCGCTATGCACGTGGCTTAAGAAGCAAGCCAACGCGGGCTTCAAGTCAAGCCGACGGAAGTAGTCGACTATTGACGGTCAGCGAGTATATATGACTAAATGTGTGCGGAGGGCAGACTTCGAATTTCTGGGAACTCGTGAACTATTCCCTGGAAGGTTGACATATTGCAGAGTATTTATTGCCAACTCGAAAACGAATGAGATTTCTGCAGGTAGAACGTGTAGAACAAAACATGAGAAACGAGTGTGCGACTCCAAATTGATCACCGTGGTTGTCACTTAAGGCAACCGTATCGCTGGTGAAAGGGGACAAAGCGATGATGTCATGTTAGCGGTTGAGCTGGGGTCACATAACAGACACGGCTTCAAGATATTCGCGTTCCTGTCAACTTTGTCGAGATATCATCGAGATCTTCGAAATACTGCAGGGAGTGTACGAATATCTTTAGATTTGTAGCGTCGAGGTGTCAACGGCTGAGCCTTGGTTGCTAGTAGGTGCGATATGCGTTTAAGTACAAGTTTTCGTGATAAGAAGATAACCTAGAGATATTCATTTAAAGGTGCAGTCATCTCGTGAGACTCTATATTATGTACTTAAACGGATATTCTCCTATGCTCTCGGAGGGGTCTAACACAACATCATATATTACACCACGCATGTACGGGTGTAATAGTGATAGTTCGTCTTATTTCAGCCTTATGGATTCTCAAGGCTTCCTTTAGTTTATGAGATACCAAGATTGCGTATTCACTCGGCACATGAGACTCCCGCAAAAAAAGATCCTATATACCGTGCACACAGACTCATAACATTAAACACTACATGTCAGCCTTCATTGATTACATCCTTCTCGATAATTATTCTACCGAGGTAAGGTAGGCAAGGTAGGCAAGGTAGTCAAGCTGCGCTGCCCAGCTGACACAAGCTCGAGAGCATGTCCATACCGCGAGTGCAGAAGTCTCAACGACAAGCGGAAAGCTACCTGAAGATCTTGAAACCGTGAAGTCCAACACTTTATCATGTTCCAAGATCTAACAAGTAGGTGAGCCCAGTCTCAGGCCCTTTGAAGAACCCGGTCTGGGGAGAAGCGCGCTTCGGGGACGGGGCATGAAAGCAAGGGTATCCAGCAGACCCATGAAACACGCTTTGAAGTTGTCTACGGACTATAGGTGATACGGCTGGAGGCGACACGAGTGGTCGCACCGAGGCGGGCCCATCTGTTCCCTGTCGCGGCGTTATCGTGGAAGAGCGAAGAATGGATGTAGCAATCGCTGGCTCCGTGAGACATCCTACACTCATTCGACCAAATGAGAACCCTGCGAGGAATATCATCGGCAGGCATATGATGAAGGCAATTGTGGATAGCTTCAACGAGCCAGCATTGAATCCCAAAATCACCGTTGTCTGCGTTGCAGAGCGAGGTCGGTCGAGTGCGGTGGTCAACACTGAAATCTGCCGAGATTGGGTGGCCTGATCTTGCATCAATTGGATTATCGAATGCTTCAGTTCTGTGATAGTCAGGTTTTCGAGGCTTCCTAAAGACATGTCCTGGTACTCATCGGTGGGAATATGTGCCTGCCAGTCGGAAATGTCTCGCAGCCTGCCTGAACTCATGGATATATAGTCAGCTTGAAAAGATGCTGCCGCAGCAATTCCAGGATGGGACGTTTCGCAAGCCCGAGTGGTCTCATTGAGGGTATCAGTGTCCTCAATTGGTCGTATTCGTGTCCGGATTGACTGGCCCTGGCGCGCGGTGTTAGAGAGCTCCCTGGTGACATCTTCGAGGTTCGTTATTAGACATCGGACCTCGCGGATGAGCAGCGTGAATTTCTTGCGGTCACGGATAGCCCATCTCGTCTTCCGAAACACGTCCGCTTGCGCGATTTCAGCTCTGCCAGTGCGGATCTTGAAATTATTGAACTCCGCTCTGATGGTTCGGGATGTTCTCGCTGGCCTGGCGGCTAATTCTCCGGCGACATTTTGGCACCCATACCTCTCCCTAATAACGTACGCATCGTTGAATAGACGAACAATATGATGCAATAGTTGAACGACGAGATATTCGAATCGCCAGCCCTCAAGCAAATTTGGTCGTGAACTGTCCGTCAAGCCCATATTCTCTCCCCACACATACAGGCGGCATTGCTCCATTTGGAGCTGAAGTTGTAGCGTCTTGAAATCGTCATCCTGATTATGATATAGATCGATAATCTCGAAGGCTTCAACCGCGTGCTTGAACAGGGCTGCCAAGGTAATTGCGCTTGCTACAGCACCAAGGATTTCCATGGCTTCGATGGAGTAGCGAAAGGTAATTTGGCATTATCAGTCTAGAGGATACATTGCTGAGGTCTGTCGGAGCGGTGGCAGTGAACTCCATCTAGAAAAACGTCGGCTGACGGTGTAGGACGTGCAGTGGACATCATTGGTGAAGAAAGGCGGCGCAGTCATTCTACACCGACAGGGATGCTTTTCACCTTACGGAGAAGTGTCGGGGTTTATCAATTCAGAGACGAGATACGTATTTGAGGGCTTCAAGCATGGCAAGGCTTTTCATTGCAAAGCCCATTGATGAATTACAGACTCCTTGGCGTAGTACTGTAGTAGCGGAAGCATATCCAACCTAATCAGTCCTGAAGCTGCCCTAAAACGTGTGCTAATCAGGGGCTATTCAGGCCCCAAACTTCAGTTTTCAGGGGTTATTCCGCAGAACCCTTCATAGCATCGGTCGCTGTATTCCTTCCCCTCTATGTACACATCCTGACATTCAGTGCAGGATGCGACTCGACGGTCACCTTATTGGGTACATCAACCTTGAGCTCACGCCAACTTGAAGTTCACTTGTACATACATTGTGCCATTTGTCGGGCTTTCTTATATCTTCGAAACTACAAATCATAGATGATAGTTGTACATCGCAGCACGCACCATACCAAAGACTTACGACCGGTTAGGCGTGTAGGAGAGCGGCCACACACGAATAGGGCGTGAATGACCGGAGACCTAATCACTAGCTGAAAGACTTTAGCTATAGCTTAACAGATTAGCATAGACTACGCAAGGAGTAGCACGAGACTCCGAGTTGAACTTGTACAAAAAACCATCGTAAATATTACTCTTTAGCCTAGGTATGCTTCTAAGTCAAATGCAGCCTATTGTCTCCTTAACAAACATCAGTTCGAATGACTTGTAGTTTAGTAGAGCACATAACGCTAAGCTACTTCTACATCATGTATGGCTGACTGTACATATTAGCCCTGATCAAGCTTGGAAACGAAGTCGAAATCACGCTAGCGAATGTGGAAGAGATGATGTTAGTGACGCTGGAGCACTGGTAACCAGAGCCAGGGACGCGCCAAGATGCCCAAACCCGTTCTCAATAATACCTGGGCCGACATTTCTAGAGCAGATCGATCACGACGCCGACAATGTCAGACTCGACGACAGCTAGGCGACTGTGAATCCCTTATGCGATAAACAGCTAGACCAATGGGTAGTAGACTTCCTGTGGAATGAGCCCGAAGCGACAGCCGTCTAGCTGGCGTGCGGTCTCAACAATTGTCTTCGCCTCCCATGGAGTTTCAAGGTGCGCTAAATCGACCTCGACTTGTCCGACGTCTTGGAGATACGCAGAAAGCTTCTCCCAATGCCAATGGCGGCTTAGAGTCAGTCGTCAGAGATATCGCCGGCTATGCATGGATCCGGTTGCTTTCCAGCTGACCGGCCAACCCTTTATCATCTCTCTCTACCTTCAAAGAGAACTCAGAATGCCCAAACCTACCGCGGCCTCATTCAAATGGGCCATTAACCATCATTAGTGCTTGCGTCGGTCTTATACCCAGGATAACGGTATGCTAAGAGACCACGGTCACCAGGGTCGTTGACATTGAAATATTGAGTTAATTACCCCCTACAAATTCTGACTTCATAAGTCGAGAACGGATTGAGATCGGGTCGATATTACTTCCCCACACTTGCGATTTCGTAGGCCGGTCCTTTAGCCGCAACGAGGTGCCAGCAGATGTGTGAGGCTAAAGTACCGGAATGGCAGGCTCCCTGACCCCGAGCTCGCCCCAATCGGGTATTGCAAGACCGTAGACTCTACTAATAAATGCGCACTTGCAGCCACACATGAGCCATGACCTGCTCTACGAATACGGTCCTAGTTACCAGAATGCTGTGATCCGGGACCGCCGCCACGATGCTTTTCTCCAACTATATACGACATGCATTCGTCTCAGCTAGCCTTTGGCTCAATCTTTCATCAGCGGGACCGATCGATCTCGAAGAACTCGGCGTCGACGTGCAAGCGCGCGCAGATCCGAGTCTCGTTGGCTATCTCGGGGCGTTCTTCCTTGGTGCTGATCCCTATGTCTACTTCTACCTCAGCAAAGGCGACGACCCGCTCTCCTTCACGGCGATGAACGGGGGGCAGCCTATCCTGCGACCGACAAAAGGCACGGGTGGTGTCAGGGATCCGTCGCTCGTTCAAGGTGGCGGTGATGAAGCCGGACGGAAGTGGTACATCATTGGCACTGATCTGGACATTGGCAAGGTTAGAGGATCGCATTGCCGTGGCGGATGAACCTTCGACGCTAACAGGGCCAGACGAGTTGGGACGCCGCGCAGCGGACAGGATCAAGGGGCATACTGGTGTGGGAAAGCACCGACCTCGTCAACTTCGGCGGCGAGCGCCTCGTGGATGTAGAGGATGAAAGCGCCGGTATGGTGTGGGCACCGGAGGCGATATGGGACGCTTCGAAGAGTCAGTGAGGTCCTCACCTTCCTCATCTCCCGCGGCGCTGATGAATGCAGGCCAGTACCTGGTCCACTGGGCCTCGAAATTCGTAAGTAGCCTCAAGACATGTGGCTTTTCGAGCAGCGGCGCTGACGAAGCCACAGTACTCCACGTCCGACGCGCGTCACACGGGCTCGCCGTCCAACATCCGGATCCGCTACGCGTACACGAGCGACTTCACGACCTTCAGCCCGCCGCAGACCTACATCGACTACGCGCCGACCAACATCATCGACCTGGACATCCTGCCCCTCGACGACGCGGGGCAGAACTACCTGCGGTTCATGAAGGACGAGTCCGCCAAGACCGTCTTCGCCGAGTACAGCAGCACGGGGCTCTTCGGCACGTGGACGCGCGCCGGCGGCAGCGGGGGCGTCATCGCGTCCGGCGTCGAGGGACCCGCCGCCTACCTGGATAACCGGGCGGATGCGAAGGTCCACGTGCTGCTGGATTTCTACGGCGGCGATGGGTATAGGCCGTACGAGAGCACGGACCCGAAGGCCAACGAGTGGACGGCAAGCAGTCGGACGGGATTCCCGAGCAATTTGCGGCATGGGAGTATTTTGCCCGTTAATCAGACGCTGTATGATGCGTTAGGCCAGACGTGGGGGCCGTGATGCAGGTTGTACGTAGGTTTCGTCCATTTGAGCGTACATATTCCGAGTTAAGCGACGCATGTTCTTATACCGAACGCTTATTAAGTTGGTATTTCAACGTACGAGTTTCGTTGCAATTCGGGGCGGTTTCAGGTTACCCCGTGCTGAGATCCCAGGGTTGGGTTGCAGTAGATAATAATGCCAGCGATCTTTTCGTCTCGGGGGCATCTTTTAGGTTAGTTTATTCAGTGGATTCCACATGCTGCTGCTGATCATTGATCACGGAATCTGATGAAAGGAGATTCTCAAATTCCATCAATCAATGAGAAAGACACGATTGTGCGTTTCGCCTAACAGCCGAGTACCTATTTTCTTACTGATTCTTTACACGGTTCTAGGCCCAGAGGGACCGTCGCAGGGTTCTTACGAAGAGAAATATTGTTCCACCAAGCGTTTTAGCTTCCCTCATGCTGCCGGTCACTTCGTCCATTTCGGGCAGTCCATAGCATTCAATCAATTACCCAATATTCCGTGTAGGAGCCAATGTTCATCTTGTCCCTTTCTTGGAGGATCCCGTCAATCAACAAGTTAGTATGTGTAATGGTGGAAGCGTTGGCATTATAGGCGCTTGTCGTCCTCGTCTTTACTTGTTTTCTTCTTATTCGAGACGAAGAGCACATTGAGGAGCTCTGACTGCCAAGACTCAGGTGCACCAGGGGAACTCCATCACGTCGCGTCTGTCGACAGATCCTGGTGCAACTATGGCCAGCTCAGCGGGAGGCAATAAGCCAGACTATTATAGCCATCGATTAGATCTGAATTGGACGGTTTCCACAGGCAGTTTCCGACTGAGACCATGCCGTGAGGCCCGAGGGTTTTGTATAATAGCTGTTAACGTGATTTCTATGGGAGGGGAGGGATCGTCGCAAACCCCTGTTCACTGTTTACTCTTTTCTTATTCATTCATTTCCTCGACTTCAGTTCTACGCCCAGTGTCCCTCGCTCGTTGGGGTTGATGCGAAGTTCAAAATGAAGTTCCCAAGGCTTTCGCTATTCCTCAGTGCCGCCCTCGCGGCTCCCACTCGCGGGCAGATCTCGGGACGCCAGGCGTCGGAGAGCATCAACGAGCTCTTCCAAGCCAAAGGCAAGCTCTATTACGGGAACATCGCCGATGCGGGAACGCTCTCCAACACCCAGAACGCGGCCATCCTCAAGGCTGACTTCGGGCAGCTCACGCCCGAGAACAGCATGAAGTGGGAATCCATCGAGCCCACCCAAGACCAGTTCAACTTTGACGGCGCTGACACGCTCGTCGATGCTGCCGAGTCGAATAATCAGACCGTTCGGGGTCACACGCTGGTCTGGCACTCGCAGCTGCCGAGCTGGGTTGAGGCTATCACGGACGCGGCGGAATTGACGTCCGTGATTCAAAACCACGTTACCAAGGTGATGTCGCGCTATGCTGGTCGCATTCGAGCTTGGGTACGTGATATCCTCACGGGGCGGTGGCTAGGGGGGCTAATAGCAGCACCTAGGATGTCGTGAACGAGATATTCGATGAAGACGGCTCTCTCCGCCAGTCCGTGTTCTCCGATGTCCTAGGCGAGGACTTCGTCCGTATTGCCTTCGAGGCCGCTCGCGCCGCTGACCCCGACGCGGTGCTGTACATCAATGATTTCAATCTTGACAGTGCTAGCTATGCTAAGCTGACCACTGGCATGGTGGCACACGTCGAGAAGTGGGCTGCGGCCGGCATCCCAATTGACGCCATTGGTTCGTCGCCCTGAAGTGTTGACTCGAGGGTCACCGCTGACTTCGCATTCGCAGGATCGCAAACTCATCTCTCCGCGGGTGGCTTCCCCTCCAGCGGAATCCAAGGCGCTTTGGAAGCTCTCGCTGCTACTGGCGTCTCAGAAATTGCAGTCACTGAGCTCGACATCGCTGGTGCTGCCGCGAACGACTACGTAGCCGTCACCAATGCCTGTTTGGCTGTCGAAAGCTGCGTTGGTATCACAGTTTGGGGCGTCAGCGATAAGGTAGGTCTTGATCTGATCGATCCCTCACTCGGATGACGGCTAATAGGATGCGAAATAGGATTCCTGGCGAGCTAGTACGACACCTCTCCTGTTCGACCAGAGCTTCCAGGTAAAGGACGCCTACAACGCGGTCGTGAAAGCTTTGCAGGCTTAGTTTCGTCATCACGGTAGGAGATCTCCTGGAGTCTGCCGTCGGCTTACATCAGTCTTACTGTACATATTTCAAATGTGTTCCCGATTCAGGGGTGTATAGGTATTGCCTAGGAAACGAATACTAATTTGGATGAATAATGTATGTTCCAACTACGACCCTTTAGACGAAGCAGGTAGACCCTTACCTCGCTGCATATTTCGGCCTCGTAATCTAACCATGCAAACCAACCGCAACCTGCTTGACAAGATGATCCAGTGTCTCCATCAAGTAAACAGAGCGGAAACCGGCGGTATGCAGAGATTATCTAAGGAGAACAGAGAAAGCTTACCTGCGTCCAAGAGGCCGAGATTTGAGCCATTCGTTGAACGGAATCTTCGTGGCTAAGAAGAATGCGCCAGATGGAATAATGGCATGGCGTATTGTTAATATCGACTTCAAAAGAAACAGGTCAATTTGCCGGCAAACGTGATGGATTAGATGTTGGAGAATGAGCCCAGGGGGCGCATTGGATTTGATGAGGTCCTTGAACACAAACGGTTCGGAGATAGAAGACAAGTAGCTTTGGCGACAGAGTCGGAAGAACGAAAGACCTATTCATGATCCGGTATCGTTACTACATCGAGATGGATAACACTACCTACCATGCAATGCACACGCTTCCATAAGTTAGATAGGTAGTAGAAAGCCAGATTATTGATTATGGAATGCGACATGCCTCTGCCATGATTTATTGCATTCTTTTTCGCCATCTTGAAAATCCCCGGGGCCGGCTGGTCTCGAGCATGATAACTCACGAGACAACCCGTTTGGCGAATAAAGGGAATCGCCGAGGAATAAAGCAACCCCCCTATCGCACGCGACGAGGATTTTACTTGCCAAATCCACATACTCGGGATTGTTTAGTTCGACACGAGCCCCGTTGGTAACTTGAAAGAACCTGCCCTCTAGATTCCGACCAGCGACATCTTCACATCATCCCAAGTGCTTTACATGCAACCGAAGCAATCCTGTCATCATGCGTTTTCGCACGGGACCTCTAGCTATGGTTGTCTCCGCATCGGGATGGGTGCACTGCTGTGGCGCTAGGCGTCGTGTTGGGACTATGCGCGACCGACTGCGTCGTCTCGAAGGTCTGAAAAAGACCTCCCATACGGCGCTAGACTTCTACAGACGCCGTCGCGACTGAATGGAGTCCACGCGAGGCTCACCATGATGTAGCTGAGCTGCCTGTCTATGAGCATATTTGGGTTGGTCGACGTGATCCGTCTTTAGGCTAGAAAAGATCGTCCTCAAGATCCCGAAGCCGGAGATGCAGGCCGGAGAGGCTTCGGGATGTTCGGTATGCATGCTGTAGAATAGACTAACGCCCCGATTAGCATATAAGAGCATCTTTGTTGGCGGCTCCGTCGCCGAGAGGGTTGCTACATATTTGCACAACGTTGTAACTTGCTGTTGTCTTTCCATCTCGTTGTGTACATAGTTTATTGCTTGAACTGCATGCTGAGGCTTTTCGGTCTTTCTTGACCTGTTAAAGCTTCTTGAACCCAAAAAAAATGAAGTCCAAGTGCTTATCCTGCATCATGACATTCTATTTCTTGCGATTAGCATGTTTACCGAGACATATTAGCCACGGGCTATGCTCCAATCTGGAATCAGGTTGACTGAGAGAAGACGTTGGTATCAGTAGAAGCATACGCAGTATGAGGGATATTTATTATTATATTACGATATGGATAATCGTGTTATGCGATAATGATGATTCCTTGGTCACTCCGCTACTAACGGCTATTGACAGGACTCGGTCGCTTGGCAATGGACCTCAATCTCGTTAGCCTGCCCCAATTGGAATTCGGCCAATTTCGGAAGATTCTTCACCATTCCGATACCATTCTGCCATCAATTATCAAGAGCCCCGATATCTCCATCCATCTCTATCTAACCTAGTCCTACATCACGCTTACATCTGCATGTATATGCGCCGTGAGTACCCATGCAGCTCACAAGACACAACGGCTTACTTGTAAAACGTGGCTGTTTACGGCAATCCAAGTGGATGCCGGCGCTTCCGGAAGGAATGGTGTTAGTCAGTCACCTGGCTGTTAGCAAGGCAGCTTAGGGTAGGTTAGGTAGGTTGTGTTGCCAACAGCCGCCATACAATAGTACAGGGTTCGCACAATCCTAGGTTAGATCGTTCTAGGGTCCCGGCGCTATTAATTTGGTAAAAAGCTTAACTTTGGATGGGCGAGGGAAGTGAGCTCATTTCCAAGGGTCTTCTTGCCGCTTATTGCTTCTCTCCTTTGTTGACATCCCATCCGGGCAGCCGGGGAGGAGCCTCTTTATTTCACTTGCCGTCTTTTTGTCTAATCATATCAATATGATCAAGTGACATCACATCTTAACTACTAATATTATTCCCTCCTTAAGATTCGTTGTCGCCAGGGCCAAGCATCACTAGCTATGCCTTGGGCGACGAACCCCATCTTCAAACGTTGGAGCACCGCGGCCGACGATGTCGAAGCCGCTGCAACTTCGCGCCAGGAAATAAGAAGAAGCATCGAGGACGGATTCAAAGAGCCAACCGATAGATTCACCGCCCATCAGCTCTTTTACATATTCATCCTCGATGGCGTCGGCGCTTTTATCCTGTCTGCCGCTATCAACTTCGCTATTGCATATGGTAAATTTCATTTCGCTAGGCAGCCACTTATTATTGAATCTTGTGTTGCTCCATGCTGACCGATCGACACCGCTGTAGCTATGTATGGACATGAGGACACCAGCGCTAGACCCATTCGCCTGTGGCAGTTCCCAAACACGCTTGCTGGAGATGCAGCAGTTACTATTATCGTCCAGTGCCTCATCACGTGGCACATTGAGCTCATTATCGTCAACCGGGACCTGAGGAAGGGCGGCGTGCACCCCATCGGCTTCATCCCGGAGCCCAAGAACCGCTTGATACGCTGGTTCATGTTTCTGGACCGGGACGAGGAAACGCACAGGGTTAGGAGCTTTCTTCACTGGTTAACGTTCCTCATCTCCCAGGTTCTGCGCGCTTTGCTGGTGGCCGTGGTCTTCTTCCCTCTCGTCTGGGGCCCTAGCATCGGCTTTCTGGTCTTGACGGGCCGCAGGGACGGCAATGACTGGTATTACGATCAGGTGTGGACACCGCAGTACTTCAAGCTTGTTCAGGGAGGCGCGCTGGGACTGCTGACTACACCGTTGATGGTCATGTTCTGGCTTACGAGATGTGGTTGGGCGTTGAAGAATAATGCGACGCATCCTGAGCAGAGTAGCGATGAGCCGACCGGCGGCGAGCAAAGTGGCGATGAGCGGTGAAGATGGCTCGGGATACGGCTTTCGCTTGCGGAATAGAATTAGACTAATATCTTCAGTAACGAAGTGATCTGATACCCCCGGAGCATGGAGCATAGCATTGTCATAGACGGCATGGTACTCAATAGAATATCCTCAACCATATCTCGCTGTCCCCGTCCCTTCCTGGAACCAATCCTCAGTAGCGAGCGCTTCCTCGGTCGATGCATAATTGACGATCGTGCTCTTTGTCGTCGTGTATGCATGATACGCATCGATGCCGTTCTCACTGCCAACACCGCTCGACGACTTCGCGCCACCCCACGGGCTACTCGGATCATTACGATGGTGCGTGTTCACCCACGTAATACCTGCTTCGATTTGCTCCGAGACACGGAAAGCCTGGGCCAGATCCTGCGTCCAGATACTAGCCCCTAATCCAAACTCACTGTCGTTTGCCATCTCAATAGCTTCCTTCTCCGTGTCAAACCCGACCACGACAATCACGGGACCAAAGACCTCCTCTTTCCAGATACGCGATCTAAGAATACTGTGTTTAAACTGAGCCGAGATAATCGTTGGCGCCATATAATATCCCTGAGAAAAGTCGGTCCCGTCAATGCGGCTCATACCATGCACTACAGCATCGAAGGTCAGCTCATGCGCTTCCTAGTTAATTTGGTGAACTATGGAAACTTCCGGGGCCTAAGTCAAGAGCGGTTGGCGCCCGATTATACATTAATTGGGCATTTCTGCTTCTCAAAGCAGGCTGGAATGGCACGTAAAGAATTCTAGGTGCTACTTACTTCGATGACAGCCGGCTTCCACTCGTATGCCAGGCACGGCCAGAACATCGTCGATCAGCTCCTCGACGTGTCGAAGCTGCTTCATCGATATCAGCGGCCCCATCGACGTCTCCGGATTACTCGGCGCGCCCATGCGCCGCCTGATCGATAGCGTCTTCATCTTCAACTTGTCCATCAACTCCGGCAGGATCCTGTTGTCCACGATGATCCGCGCGCTCGCGATGCACGTCTGCCCGCTGGCGATGAAACTGCCAAACGCGATCCCGTTCACCGCCATCTGCACGTCCGCGCTCTCAAACACCACCAGCGGCGCCTTGCCCCCCAGCTCCGCCGTGTACCTCGCCAGATTGCCGCCGACGATGCGGCCGATCGCCCGCCCCGCCGCCGTGCCCCCCGTCACGTCCACCTTGCGCACCAGCGGGTGTCCGACGAGCGCCTCGCCCGTCTCCGCGCCGTAGCCGGGCAGCACGCTGAAGACGCCGTCGGGGACGCCGGCGTCCCTGAGGATGCGGCCAAGGCGCAGCGACGTCAGCGGCGTCAGCTCGCTCGGCTTGAGCACGACGGCGTTACCCGCGGCCAGCGCGGGCGCCAGCTTCTTGACGGCGATCAGCAGCGGGTGGTTGAAGGGGGTGACGAGGGCGACGACGCCGAGCGGGGCGCGCGTGACGAAGTTGTGCAGCTTTCCCGTCGTCGGCAGCACGGGGGCCTCGGCCACGCGCAGCAGCCCGGCGTAGTACTTGAACCACTTGGTGAGGCTCGGCACCTGGGCGTTCATCTCGCGGATCGGCCGCCCCGTCTGGCGCACCTCGAGCGCGATGAGCTCGGGCAGCGCGGCAGACAGGAGGGCTGCGCAGGCGTCGAGAACGTCGGCGCGGTGGTGGCGCGATGCCTTGGACCAGATACCGGATTTGAACGCGGCGTGCGCGACGGTGACGGTGTGGTCTACGTCGGACGCGGAGGCTGCGTGGCAGCTGTGGTGCGGGGACGTGAGTCTCTTGTTACGTACTTCTTACTTATAAGAGAGAGTATGAGTAGATGAACTCACTGCGCAAAGACCTCGCCTGTTGCAGGGTCCTCCACCGGTATACTAGTTAGCGTAGATAGTGGTTAGTAAATAAGGCTTCATTGTAGAAGGTGTTATTCATCAGCGCTCACAGTTCGGCGCTTCCTATCTGCTCACTGCCCGCCACCCACATGAGATAAGGGTCCGTCATTCTGAGCATCACGAACTGTCATCGATGGGTGGTTGTGAGAATAACACAATGACGGGAAGTGGCAAGTTCAGCAATCGCAAGCAAACGTGCGATAGAATATCCTTATCACTTAAGAAATGTTTGACTATAATGTCTAGAACTTGGCACATATGCAACCTTAAGCTACATGTAACCCCAACTGCCCAACGCCACCCAGAGCTCCAGACTAATAAGTAACTAGTCACAAGCACCATCGGAGGTGACCGGAGAGGCCTGGTTCTCCAACGGCTCTACCCAAATATCGCTCCAGTCGCTAACCTGCATTTCACAATATAGCTGATATCACCACCGGCCTAATCGTTGGCAAACCTCATTCCCGATTCCAACCCTCGACAGTTATCGCGAGTAGGAAGTCTACTCTACGGTCGTAGAAGCCCTCTTGTGTAGGTAGTCCCCGTTGCGAAAACAGCAGCCCTTGCGGTGGCCCTCCCGTAGGGTCCTGCTTAGGGACATAGTTGCGCGCCAGTCCGGGATACGTCATGTGCGAACACCCTCCAACCTTCTGCAAGAGAGCGCCGCAGCCAAAGCCCAGGTAAGCCTTCGTGCTCGGCGCGATCCACCGCTGCGTCTGCGCGTACGCCGGGTCACCGGGTCGGCGCGCCGGCGCTGCGACGCGAACTCGGCGCACCGTAGGCCCGCGTGCCAGGGCGTTCGGCAAGCGAAGCACAGGTCGAATCCGCCCCCGAAGCACTTGAACCGGTTGGTGTCGTCGCGGCAAAGTCCCGTGCCCGGCGCGTCTAGTCGTGGCGGGATAGGGTCGTCGTAGAGGCCGCCAAAGGCGCAACACTCGAGCAGACATCAGCACAAGTTGGGTTGCTCGCTGATCGCGTTCAGCGCCGCGTACCAGTCCTACTGGGCGAGGCTGTCGGGGTCAGATAGCCGGCGGACTTCCGTGCGCGTGAATGTGAGCCCGCAGCCGCGACTTGGGCAGGCGATGCCGGCCGCTGACGGCGCTGCGACCTCTTGATTCTAGCTGTCCGGCGATGTAGGTGGCGATGCAGGGCCGACAGACGTCCCCAGGTATGCACGGGTGCGTTCGCTACGTAACCGAAGGGAACTCAGATACTCTATCATGTGTCGACAATGACGATGACGATGATTATGATGATGAATATATAAAATTATATGCAACGCGGTTGATGTATTTACATGGATAATGGTATGGTAAGTATACCCAAGAAGTTGTCGAATCTAGCCTTAAGAATGTCATGGTTCACATGTAACTAGCATCGTAGTATCCTGCGCTGGAATAGCCGCTTCCGAGGATGCTCTCGATGGCAACAGCAGAATTCAACACAGTAGCAAAATCAGCCCTCGGACCAGATGCGCCATCCCCTGAGTTTCTGTATTCACCAAAAAGAACGTTGTCCGTGCGTTCGTCACCATCGTTCCAGACATGCCAGCCTGCGCTGTTGACAACATCGGTCATGGCGGTATTCTGGAAGACCACGCGGGCATACTCGCGCCACGGTCGGCCTAAATAGTAAGCTCCCTCCTGGACCGAGTCGCCATCCGCGGCAGCGATGTCACAGCTGTTGAAAACGTAGTATGAGGTGTCACTTGACTCTTCTCGACCGTTCGCTTCAAGAGCGGTATCACGTTAGCATTGTCACCGGTAAGAAGATACAGGGAAAAACCTACCGGTAATATAGCCAATGGATTTAGCCGGCACGCGGAGATCGCATTCCTCGAACCAAGACGAGGCCTGCTGGCCAAAGATGAAATCCGTGGCGCCCTGGATCATAGATTTGGAGAAAAGTTGGGACCCTTTATTGCTCAAGATGGTATCCTGGAAGCCGGTGAAAGCGCAGCCATAGTATCCGCTGTCGGCCTGGGCGCTCAACGCCACGGCTTGACTGCCCTCTCCGTAGCTGTTCTCGACGTTGATGTTGTATAGCTTGACGTTGCTAGCCAGAACACGCACCGTGCCCGATTCGTCGTTGGACGATCCATCAGCCTGGCTCTTGCTGGCGGTGACGGTGACTTCGTTATCGCTGTAGCTCGAGATATCGCTCGTATAGCCATACAAGGTCATTTGCGACTCGATAACAACCTGTTCCTTGTAGGTGCCGGCGTCAATGAAGATGCAATCCGGGGCGGAGTCAACGGCGGCCTGGATCGTGCTGAAGTCGCCCTCACTAGTGGATACAGTCACACAGCCATCAGGAGCTGATGTTCGACCCTCGGCGAGGATAGTACCAGCGAATGCAAGGCCGACGAGCAATAAATGCATCATGTGGAGTGGAAAAGAGCAACTGACGCAAACGAATGGAAGATCGAGTCGCTCGAGTGTTTCCGTTCCTCGGATGGGCCCATCATAGTCTATATATTTGTCTTCCTATCCACCATTCGGTTTCCCGGCGTATGCACTAATCAACCCTAAGTCGTCGGTTGGTGGAGACAAGATGCGAGTTGGATTTCCGGAATCGAATTGCGGAGTAGGTGACGCTGCGCAGTGGCCAGGGTAATGGGATTAATGACCGTATGAAGCGTTGTCCTCAGGGCAAAGACCAGGAATACCACGTACGTAGATTGCCTCGGACGAGGTGTCTCGTTGGCGGAGAAATTGGAGGGTCGCGTTTATGTAGCGGCCATCTCGAGCCCTGGCCGAGGACCCTTGTTAATGCACAATAGATAGCTGCATACGACAATCGTCGCCTCCACTTGACGGAGGATTCAGGATTCCCATTGAAGTTTTACATTCTAGATCATAGAAGACAAATTCATGAAATCACGAGAGAGTAGCGTTACGAGTAGGTGCACTAGGTCAACCTACCCCCTGTCGATCGATACATCGTAGATCGTATCCACATCTTTTGAAAAGAATGGTTAGGGGTGGTATTATATTGTATGAAAGATGGAGATCTTCAATCGAATAGTTTGGCGAATTAAAATAGATTATTAAATAGCTATCTATAATTATCCCATGCTCTTGCCCGCAAGAGAAAGTTTCACAGGTCTAAACCTTCTCATCATCTGAATCCTCAGCCTTTAGATCATCCCTTGGGTCCCATATAGCCTTCTCGAGAGAACCGTACACTACCCCTCCTTTGGTTGCATCGTCAAAGTCAGTATCGCCGTCCACCAAGTCCCACTCCGCCCGCTCGAATCTCCTCCGCACCCCGGATGTAAGTCCCGCCAGTCGAAGTTCGATTGGATGCCCAATGTACTTCTCCACCTCTTTCCGGAAGTCTCTGATAGTATTCACACCTGAAGTATCCATGAAAGGCACTCGGGTGAAGTTCATCACCACGACTCTCAGTGGAGTAGACGAAGGTGTGATATTGCCCATTTGGCGAGTTCGCTCGAGTCTCTTTTCAGCAGCTACACTCCATGAGCGCTCATCGGGATCGGATGTAGTTGTAGGGTAGTGTCGTGCTTGGATCGATTCTAGGGCGTCGGTCTTGACTCGCTCTGCGTTGGGGAAGAACATAGCGTCTGTCAAATTAACCACTACCATGCCGTTGGGCACAACCCCGTCATATCCTGGACCGTCGGAGAAAGACGCCCATTCTCCCTTGGACGTAGTTGCTGAAGCCAGGGAGGGTTTAGCAAATGCTTGGCGGATCAGTGTGTAGGCAATGCTAAAGCCAACGGCGACGGCGATGCCTGTTTCGGTACCCACGAATAGTGTGACCCAGAAGGACAACATAGACGCAATGAAATCGGCAAACGATATTCGCCATATTTCGAAGAATAGGGAGATAGGAGCAACGACGTGGATCACTGCCATGATCTACTACAGGTCAGCACTTCTCACTAGCCAGTCTGCTCGCCAGCAAAGACATACAATGATTGCAGATAACGTGGCCTGAGGAATCCAGAAGAGCACGCCAGCCAGCTTGTAGATAGTTAACAGAATGAAGCCCGCGGTGAAGAGTCCGTTGAGGGGACTTCGCGAGCCGCATTCCGAATTGACTGCAGTTCTCGACATAGCGCCACTGACCGACATGCCGCCAAAAAAGCTGTTGAAGAAGTTCGCAACTCCAATGTAGCACAGTTCTTGACTTTGGTCGATGGCATAGTTGTTCTTCCGGCTGAAGGCTTTGCCAATAGCAAGATGCTCAAGCGCAGCGGTGACAACGGGGGCTATCGCCTTAGTAGCTACCTTTTGAAGCAGGTTAAACCTAGGTGCTTCTGGAGGTAGTATACTGTTTACATTAACATTAGTGGTAGCCCACACAGGGGTGTCTCGGTCCTTGTTGACGCCGAAGCTGATGATTGTGAAAATCATCAAGGTAAGAACTGCGCGGCTGTTAGTGGCGAATTTGATGGCTGGATGTTTCTTGCCCCAATGCTTTCCGACGAGTTCGATAGCATAGAGACAGGCTATGCCACTAAGTCCTATGATCACAGTGAGAGGTTTCATCTGCGAGAGCTGAGTCAGGACGTCGTGGATGACGTTAACAGCTCCGCTGCCCACATTTTCAAGCCCTACAAGTGAGCTGACTTGACCTAGCATGATGGTGATAGCAGATGCAGACACAAAGCCGGAAAGAACTGGCGCTGATACGTAATCGAGGATGAATCCGAGTTTGAATAGTCCGAGCATTAAGGAGTAAACTCCCACCATCATCGCCAAAGCTGATGCAATGGCTTGGGGTGTATAGCCTTCCTTGCTAATCTCTTCAACAGCGTCGGCAGTCAACAGCGCCAAGATTGATGTTGGCCCAGTTGACAAATCTAAAAGGATACTTAGCACCTATTGTCCCATCCATAGAAGACTACACCCAACAACAAACCTTTTGATGTCCCCATCACGATATAAATTGCCGATGGTAACCAGCTCGAGTATAATCCGTACACAATAGGAATCTTGGCGATTTTGGCGTATGCAAGCCCCTGAGGGACCATCAAAAATCCATTTGTAATCCCAGCAATGAAGTCGTAGACAACCCACGTATACATGTATCGTGGGATCCATTGGATGATGGGGACTTTGTCGATGATATATTGACCAGCGGCCGAAGGTAGTTCGGCCGGTAAGGCGGAGAGTCCTCGTCGGACTCGAGAGATAGTCTCATCAGTTTCGTATCGCTCCCTGAGCTGGTCGAAGTTAAAGAACCGCCCTCTGAGCTTATCCAAGTTGAAGAACCCCATTGCCGGCCCTAGAATTGAAAGACTTGTCAAGAAGCGTATCGATATGCATTCGGGGTCCTGTCCAGCAGAATTCAAGGAGTGTACTGAATTGCATTCGAGGTTCTGTCCAGCAGAATGCAAAGAGCGTACTGAGAATCCTGTCTAGCAGAATATAATGAGTGTACCGTTATGCCTTTAGGATCCTGTCCGGCAGAATACTTGAAATAACGCCTGAAAAAGCGATAGGAGGGGGGCGATAATACTTAAGAAACATGTCAATTGTTTCCTGGGAGTTGTTGTTTCTGCCGATCTTACACAGCACAGACAGCACCATGGCCATAGCAAGCAATTCTCATCGCTGCTTATGCTTATTGGTCACCAATCCCAGTCAATGGAATCAATTAATAGTAAGTCTACAGTAGGTAACAACGGTCGAGTCACCCTGTGACAGGACGGGGGCGGGTTCAGACTTATTAACTAAGTTAGGCTGGCGGCGTTGGCCGGTCTTCACCGGTATCCGTCGGAAACCGTCGGTGATCGACCGCGAAGATCACATCTCTACGACGTACAACTTCTCATTAGGGTTGCCAGCTATCCAGATTTGTTTCATGACCCAATGTACCAAACACTCAGTTTTCTACACCAAAATTGCTACGTTGAGAATTCTCGAAATGTTGCCAAGTACTCGTGATCCAAGCCATGACCTTGAGAAGCGTGGCTCAGTCCTCGCGTCAATGCGAAGCAATCTATCGACTCACCTGAAGCAAGACATCAGTCGGCGGCATTCCGACGTAGTCTTGTTGATATGCAGTTTCATATCAGGCTTGTGTGACAGCGGCGCCTTTAATGCATGGAGTTGCTTTGTGAGCATGCAGACCGGTATGTTTTGGTAGATAGGTAGCACCTGAGGCTGAGCTCCGAGTTGACTAACGAATCCCAGGAAACACAATCTTTCTCGGCCTTGGCGCCTCGGGACTACCAGTCACGAAGTCCTATGGCTGGCTTAGTTCGTTAGTCGCCATTATCACCTTTCTGATGGGCTGTATTCTCTTCTCCAGCACTGGAAGTTATAGGCGCCGTAGTCGAGGGATACTCTCGGTATCTTTCTTCCTACAAGCCGCCTTTCTGACTATCGCTGCCGTGCTTGTTCAGACAAGGGTCGTACCCGGCATGGCAGAGGGCACAAACTCGATGAGAATGCTGCTCCCCATTGGTTTTCTTGGATTTCAGGGCGGCGGACAGGTCTGGACAAGCGAATCTCTAGGCTTCAAAGAAATTCCAACGACTGTTTTAACCAGTATCTACTTCGGACTCGCGGCAGACTCCGGATTCCTGCAAGGTCTGAAGGAGAACCCTTCTCGCAATCGACGGCTGCTTGCGGTGTCTGCACATCTGCTAGGGGCAATCTCGGGCGGTTGGCTGTCCAGGTCTCGTGTAGGGATACCGGCTGTCTTTTTCACCGCCGCTGGTCTGAAATACGCAATTTCGGCAGCGTGGTTGTGCTGGGCAGCCGACTGTGATGAAGGGTAGTTAATGAGGAGTCCAATGTAAATAAAATCAGCTCGCGTTCCGGTCGATGATATTAAATTAAACTTCAGCTGTCCACCATTTTGGTCGGATGTGAATTCTTTGTAACATGATGCAGAGAGTCGTAACGGGGTTGGGTATAGGCTGAGAAGACGAAGATGGCAGATAATATTAAACATAATCCACGGAATAAACAACTTCTTTAACCCCTATACTCTCCCTCCTAGAATCATGATACGCAAACTTCAGCAAATACGGGATGCTTATTTCGTCGATCAAGCATCCTATGCGCCACCAGTATCCATCCAACTTTCAAAGAACTTATCGACCGTCAGACATGATAAGTCCAGTTCTCCGCCGAACAAGTCTGTGTTGATGTCTTGCTCGACTGCAATGCTCTCCCCAGGGATATTCCAGTTGTAGTCTTGCATACTTTCTGACACACCTGTTGTCTGGTCGTTGGAAGCATCATTCGGACCGCCTCGAGTATGGCTCGGGACGGGATGAAATCCCTGCATTTGCCCGCCTCCCTCGGATAATGCGTCGCCCTCTAAACTACGTCTCATGTTTTCCAGGGCGACAGTCATAACTGCAGGGATTTCGTCGGAAAAGCAGCGGTAGTGATCGCGGACATCCCTAAGGGTCTCAAAGACCTCGACACGAGAGTTCCCAGACTTGTCGGTACACTCCGAGAGGATGATGGAGCAGTATGCGATGCAGATGTGGTGGAACTTGGTTAATTCCTGGACAAGAGCGCCAGGCATTTCCAGAAATATACGTGCCATAGAAAGCGCGTGCTTGTGAGCACAAGCCTCGAAAGAACGAGAAGTGGGGGCAACATCGGGCGTATTTTCATCTTGGATGATTTGAAGCGTCTCGTAACCAGTGCTTTCATCAGCCTGATGGGTGGACTCATTCATCCCACTCGATCGGAATTTCTCTACTGCACGCATGGCTAGAACAACATATGCGAATTCGTGACTAAGCCTTAGATTTATGGCTTTCTCTAATTCTGTGACATGGATGATTAGCACAGAGGCAGTATTCAACCCAGGGAGGGCCTTACTGAGGAGATGCTCCCATCTTTTCTCCCAGACTGTCAGCTCTGGGCAACAGTTTTGGCGGTCAAGCGACAATGGCATGTCCGTATTGCACAAGGCACAATTGAGCAGGATTTCTGCAAGCACAATCTCGTCGTCAATTGTAGCCTGGGGGTGGTCCATAATCGCAGGGCATTGCTCTAGGCGATCTGAGGGTATGGTGACAGGCTTGCCAGTACCCACCGCAAATCTAAACGTCGTGTCAATTTTGGCGTTATGTGCGAGCTTGAAGGTATAGTACCTTAGATTTACTAGACAGATGTTGTTCCATAGAGACAGGCATGTCTTGTCTCTTGCTTCGTGCTTTCCCGAACTCAAGTTGGCCACGATCTTTGCAAAGTCGATAGAGGATATAGCTTGTTGGGCACAGATGCCGCTCAAATGCCAGCTCTCTATGTATTCAAACACGGGCTAGGACATGATGAGCACCCGTAATCAACTATGCAAAGCTAGAAACAAACCTTTGGTGCCGCTTCGAACGTGCACATGATCAGCAAAGCATATAACTCCTCGACAGGGATCGGACTTGCCAAGACCACCTGGCCAAGCATTTGCCTGACTTCTTCATACAAACGCCGATGGTCATTCGGGTTTACCAGGTCGCTGTTTCTGTAAAACCTTAGGGCTTGGAGACAGCAGACAGCGTAGAGCAAAGGGGAAGTCTGTCGAATTGATGCCGCCTGGGTCAGGTCGCTGACAGACTTAACCTGAATGATGTGCCCTAGGCGGAGGATAAACCTACAACAATTAGTCATTCGAGATCGCAAGATATGGGGTAATTATGCTTACTCTGACACCAATTTCTCCGCAACACTCGCATTGATGATACCTTGGCTGATGATGTCCCTTCCAGGATAATTATAAAGCCTTCTTTTGCTAGGACGGAATTTTCGGACAACCATGATAGGTGCCGATTTCTCAACCTCATTGTCGGCCTGCAATGGGAAAGAGGAACCAGGATTCTCGAGATGCTGCTCTCGATGCCTCTTTGCTCCTCTGTCAACGATCTGATTGGGGTCTTTTAACGAGGCCCCATCGAGGGGTTGTGATAGGCGGCCCGCGTCTTGTTGAAGATGCAGCCAGATCTTATCAACTGATTCCTTAACAGATGCAAGCGAGCTCTCAAGATTGGTAATTCTAGACTCTTTGTTAATTGGCAGCACATTTGATGCATGGCTTCACGAATAACCTGTCCTTGTTGTCGGTCTGCCCATCGTCACTGCGGCCACTGGCAATAACCTCACGAGGCGGCTCGTCTGAATGTAAAGAACAACGAAGCCTATAAACGGTCAGGACCTTCAACACAGTAGTCACTTAGAGCAAACACGGCCGACCTTAATTTATGGCATCGCTGGCATGAATTGATACGAGTGTCGTATTCGCAACGGCTTTTCAGCCGTCGACAAGTATGACAGGACAAGATGCGACGCCGGGACTTTGCTGAGGAGGGACTATTTTGGGCATCCATCTTGAATCATTACGTTGTTGCAGTGCCTCTCATTCGGCCTACTTGTGGTGAGGTGTGAAGGGATGGGATCTTGAAGGTGATAAAGCAAAATTCCGCTGGCGTTATATTTTACTGGGCCTCTACGTTACTACGTGTTACGGCAGGGGTCGTGGCGTACACCATTGGCGTGTCGATCGTATAATGTCACTTGCAAATAGCCGATTAGATAAGATAAGGAGTTAGAGGGGTTTTTCCCACACACTTATAGCTGCATTTAGATCAGGTCCAGACAGCCAATTTGTTATAATATCGGGCAATTTCGTTATAACAGTCGTCCTTAAGGCTTGTATATTCACTAGGTATTGTCGGGGCCACAGTAATTTCAAGCCACAAGACGGTTGCTTGATGCCTTTAGTAAGAAATCACACCCGCATTTGTTGACGGCCTTGTAAAGCTCGCACCGAGAGACAAAGTGGTCAGTGGCAGAGTTCTTATATGAAGCTGAATGTTATGGCGTCGGTATGGCTGCTGATATTTAAATTATGTTAGCTGTAGCTGCCTTTGAGATGGAAATGGCCATTCTGTCCTGATAGGTACGTTCTACTGTTGTGAGTTATATGCAGGTTATATGGGATATGGGCCAACGGTTGAACGTTCAAGATACCATCGATGAAAAACCAGGCGAATTCTCCAGAAACTGGTTAAGTCTGGATGCAAACAAGGTGAACTAATGTTACGCGGTGTACGTCTCGCAGCTAGAGACTAAGGGAATACCCAAAGGGCGTCAATTCCCTGCAGGGCTATTGTGTCATATTCCGATGATTGACAGAGGATGAATTATCTGTGGACCACTTGTGGAAGATACCGCCGCTGATGGGAAAGGTTGCCGTCGTCTCGACTAGGTCGGACCGCCCGCAACTATAATTAGCATAATCACAAAGATCAGCCTCACCCGCAAATGTTTTTCATTTGACTAATTGCCATAGTGTATGTACCATACTTACACATATCCAGGGCATCCAGCCGATCGGGATACCGAGGGTCTAGGTAGCAGATGCGCATTATCCTTACATACATGCCACCTTAGCCGTAATATGCCGCTAAACGATATGCTTATATAAGATAAAGGATTGCTGTAATAGTGGTTACAGTAAGTCACCGGTGTTGGTATATGGAAATAAAGGTCCTACGTTATAAGACTTAAATAGAAAGCCGGCTTTTTCCGCTACATTTAACGTTAAACAGAAGTCATATAGATGAATTAAATGTAATAAGAATAGTATTACAGTTACCGGAAATAATATGTTATGTTTATCCCCCCTTATATAATTATTAACGGATACCACATGTTACTTTAAACAGTTCCAATTATTGATTTGAGGGTTAAGGACTGGTACAGTATAAGGACTCTGAGAGCATGGCATTGTGTATATAATGACAGGTCTCCTCCATATGTAAATAGCTGAACCTCAAGTCAATCAAGTCTCATTAACCCTGTAATTCAACACCAATATCAACTTCATTACTTGTAGTTCTGCCACTATCATTTGACTTAGAGCATTCCCACTTCATTATACATCTCCCGGTCGCATTATGCCTTTTCAGTTTAACATTGCTCGGCTTTACGAATGGCAATCCTTTATTCGGCCAAAACCTTATGCCGACCGAACGAAATATAGCAGACAACGATTCAGGTCTAGCAAAGCGAGCAGATGAATGGCAATTCTATAAACGTAAACGTTAGACTTTAGATATGTCTCTGTTTGTGGTTTGTAGTGAGTAAATTCCAGGGTTCTTTATTTCCCCTATGCCGGTAGTTAATCTCGTACATGAGAATTGCCCTTTCGAGAATTCGGGTGAGCACATTGCTCCCTAAACATGGCCAGAAACTATCGAAAAGCAGTAATTACTGACTCTGGATGTTGCAGTGGACGAATGTCGCCAAAATTACGGATTAACTCAATCCCAACTCAGAGGACACCCGAATGAGGCCCAGAATTGCGCGCTAAAATGTACTCAAGAGGTTGGCGACGGAGATATTGGGGATACATATCATCGGACTTGGGTTAACAGGCATTGGGATTTCCCAGCGTCGTTGATGGTCAGGAGTGCGGCAAGATATAGGGACACGATTTGGAGGGGGGCGATAGGTTAACTAATGACCTTGTATCTTCCAGCAGCTAGGCTTACATTATGTCTTGTCTCAAAGCATATCCGACAGACATGCCGAACATTCACAGCATATGCACCTACTCCTATTTCCACTGAGTTATTTTCACCATTACCAGTTATAGTACTGCTTTCAAATAAAGGAGAGCAACAGCCAAGAACCTCGACTAGCTAGAACTTCCCATCCCCATACCAAACTCACTCGGCGATTGTATGGTTGATAAAATATCTTACACCCAGAGGTCCTGGGTTAGAGAATCTTAAAGGAGCATCGTATGATTACGCGGATTCAGACAACCTTTTATTGATCATTTCATGTATTATAACACGTTTCGCAAAAGAGACGCTGCTATTGTTAGACCAGCAATAGTGTGGTATGTCCACTGCAACAATGGGGATTTGTATACCAAATAATTGTGAAACAAAAAGTATATATTCGATGCATACATAAACACATCTCACTAGTACACACTATAATAAGGTTAAATAATAATAAGATATGTAAGAAAGATATCGCAGTAAACATAATGCGCTAAGGTTGCACAGCAGTGGCGGCGTCGTTTTTGCAACAAAGGATACAGATTATATTATCTTGTTCATATATTAAGCCCGCGACGGAGTGCTTCGGAGTTCGCAGCTTACGAGGTTGGGGACTTTTACTGATTGAAGCGCCAACGCTAGTATATACCTACCGAGTAGTTAATGCGACCCGGAGTTAATGGGGGTTAATACATTTCGAACCAACCCCAAACTCAAATTACATTAACCATATATATCTCTGATAGAATAGTCAACATGGCAGTCGTCAATTTTGATACGCTGCGATCAATTGTTAACCAGAAAATCGACAATGACGACCAAGACCTAAGTCGTGACATCAATTGTGCGTTGCACCGGCACCCGGAAACCGCGTATGAGGAAGTGTTCGCTCATGATACAATCACGAGATTTCTAGAAGATCGAGGATTCACCGTCAAACGTAGTACATACGGGCTGGCGACATGTTTCGAGGCTGAAACCGGCTCTTCCGGGCGTCTTGTGATCATTTGTGCCGAGTACGACGCGCTGCCGGAGATCGGCCACGCCTGTGGCCACAATCTGATTGCGACGTCGTCTGTTGCCGCCTTCCTCGGTGCTGCCGAGGCTCTGGCACAGAGCCGTGCTGCCGGGCGGCTCCGCATACTGGGAACGCCGGCGGAGGAGGGCGGAGGTGGTAAGGCGAAGCTCATCGAAGCGGGAGCCTTCAAGGATGACATCGCGGCGGCCATCATGGCTCACCCCTTTTGCGGGCATCAGATATTCAAGGATCCCCATAGGTATGCTGGCTTGGCAGCATTGAAGTTTATTGCAAGCCACAAGTTTCGCACCGAGTTTCGCGGCAAGACGGCTCACGCCGCTGGCGAGCCGTGGAATGGTGTCAACGCGCTGGATGCGGCCGTCGCGGCATATAGCAATATTGGACTGCTCCGCCAGCAGATCGAGCCAGACGAGCGGATCCATGCAGTTATCGAGGTAGGAGGGACTGTTCCGAATGTCATCACAGACTACACACGCATGAATTGGAACGTCCGCAGTCCAACCGTCGCGAGGGCTGACAAGTTACTTGCCCGGGTGAAGGCATGTATAGAAGGGGCGGCGGCCGCGACGGGTTGTGAGCTTAAGTATATCGTGTAAGTTCCTAGGCGGCTTCTTCTGCCGCACAGACTAACATGAGCAGTGCGCCAGCCTATGCGAATCTAACCGCAAACAAGGCTCTCTGTGAGGCATATGTGGATGACATGGAGGCCATCGGGGACAAAATTCTCTTGCAACAAGAAAAAGCTATGAACGCATCTACGGACATGGGCAACGTCGCCCATATTATTCCCAGTTTTCACGGGGCATTCGCAATCCCTGGGGCCCCGGATATTTCTATCCATCACCCCAAATTCGCTGCCGCGGCCAGCACGGATGAAGCTCATGCAGTCGCCCTCAAGTGCGCGAAGGGGATGGCAATGTTAGCGGTTAGGGTGCTTTTAGACGACGAGCTTGCGGCGAAGGCGAGAGACGATTTTGAACATAACCACGAGTGGTGACCATGCTGCATCATTTATATACTTAATCATGACATGTCAATCTGTAGTTTGGGAATTCCCATTATCATAAAAGACTCTAAAGTGCTACTGCTTTCCACAGAGTCTCATTCGGCCTAGCACATACGAAGTAGGTACGGTATAACCTCAGAAAGAGCCTTGTTATTAACTATCCTTGGTGAACTCACGAATTATGGAAAATACAGAAGATCTATAGGCAAGTTTCTGTTAAAGTTAGTTAATATTTCTATCTCTGTTTTATTGTTAAGCATAGGGTCAGCTAGACAGGGGAAGTCACATGAGGCTGCCTAACCAAAAAAAAAAAAAAAAAAAAAAAAAAAAAAAAAAAAAAAAAAGAAAGAGAGAGAGAGTAGGATTAGCTGTCAGATAAAGGCTGATAACTAGAAACCCGTGACGATACGTATTAAAGAAAAAAACAGTGCTTAAATCAAACATATGTATCTAAGTGAGCCGTGGAACGGAACACCTCAGATCCTATTTGCAGTCCGCCGAAATAAACCACTTCTCTCCCTGTATCCTCTCCCACCATTGCTAGGTCGATACCTCATTAGTCTTCCAAGATTTAAAAATCCGTGAAATTGAATGGGAAAATAGAAACGAACGATGGTTACGTGTTAGGTTCTATCTATTAATTCCCAGACAACTCAATTACCTACAACTAAGATTAGGTAACAGGCGAGGTACCATGTGAGCATCCCGCAAAGGCTTATGATTCTAATTCGGGTATAAATATGTGACACTTAAATGTGGCCAATGGTTGCTTCAAGTAATTAGATCAAGTTCATAGTCGGTTTTCATAGACCATCGCAGCTTGATGTTATAAGCAGATGAGATATATCATACAATCTTCTGGAATATGGAGGGCTAGGTATGTTGCTAGTCCCCGCCGCCCCTCAGAAGCACTAGGTACTTTTTCTTTGCTGCGAGACGTGAAAACGTAGGTACATGTCCACGTAATTTGTATGAGGGTATAGATTTTGCTATATCAATACCAATAAAGTTGTCAGTCGCGATATCTGCTGACGGCGTAAAGGTTTGCGTGCTTTGGAACCTTCTACATACATGCATACAGTACATACTTCTCATGATGATCCAAGCCGCCAAGTTAGGCCGGCTTGGCACGCTAAGCAGGTAAACGGTTAGGTACTTGGCTGGCTGGCTGGCTTCCTGGGTACAGTACTGTACCTCTTGGAACCTTTTCACTAGGTTGAGATAGGGCTGCATGATGCATATACATACAACGATGTATGCATTAAGCGGGCACTTGCGTAGTGATACCCGGACCTTATTAGTCGCTGATCTGCAGGTCTCGAACAATAAGGAACCTTGGAAACGTGCAGACTGTTTACGATTCACGTCATACTTATCGTTAACGTCAATCTAAGACGCGCATTGAGGTGTTCTGAGAACGGATATAACTAAGTGTCTTAGGAGTCAGATTGTAACTTCAATCTCATTCAATTCATCAATATACTTTGGCAACTCTTCAAACACGTGTACCTAATATAGCTAGCTGCAGGAACTCATACATCGCCATCTTATTCACAATGAATCCTCTTGCGGAAGTCGACCCAAACGCGCCCAACGGCAGTTCCAACATTCGCACAGATGTGGGTGCTCCAATTGCGTTCGATTTACAGTTGTGTGTGAATTGACAAGTCCGCAGCCTTCAATGCAACCAGGCAACGAGAACAATCACGTAGGGAAACAAAAGCCAGTGTCTAGAAAGCGTAAATCAGACGCTGTTGAGGTGCCTGACAACCCGCCCGAGATTGATGACGACGATCCCCGCATTTTCGAGGTCATCATGACGCCCAACCAAGTCCGAAGAAAGATCCGCGACTTCATCGACGGCGGGAACATGAAAGTCGGCGAGCTCCAGCACGCCCTCAACGTGACCTCGACCTCGTACCAGCGCTTCATGCGCATGCGCGGCGTCAACGACGGCTCCGAGACCGACATGTACCCGCGCGCCTTCACCTTCTTCCGCAAGCGCGAGCTGCAGGGCCTCAGGGCCGCGCCGCCCAAGAAGCCCAGGAAGAGCGAGCAGAACAAGGTCCTCGACGTGAGCGGCGTCACGCTCGATCGCCAAGACTCCCAGGAGGTCCCCGTGTACGACACGTGCGACGAGGTGCGCAGGAAGATCCGCGCGTTCCTGCGCAAGCCCGACGTCAGCCAGCAGGCCTTCTGCCGCGCCATCTCCGGGTCTTTCCCCGAGGGCCGCAGGATCCAGGCCAGCCAGCTCAACTCGTTCCTGGCCAAGAAGGGGCCCATGTCGGGCAACACGAGCTCCGTCTTCTACGGCTCGTACGTCTTCTTCGAGAAGATGCGCATCAAGGAGGGCAAGCCGAAGTCTAAAATGAGGGAGGAGATGGAGAAAATCCACCCCCATGGCGTGAATACCACCGAGATCGAGCAGTATTGGACTTGCATGGCTGATGAACGTCCGGTTACCGACGAGTACGGAGTGACCCATTTTGTAAAAACCCGTGGCCGAGCCTACTGAAATGCCTAATCATCAGGTCTGTATAATATGGTTTACATTTTGATGTTCAGGAGAACCTGGCTATGTACCCTAATCAATCAGACGGATACTTCATTGTGTAGTGATTAACAGGTTAACCCTTCCAATAATAGTCGGCAGACACTAATACGCCTTAGTACACCATAGTTCTATACTAGATTTCTTCGGGCTTCTATAATCTACAGGAGGGGTGAAGGTGTTTTTCTTCGCTTACCCGTCCATCAGCTGTGTATTTCAGTCGACTCGGTTCGAATCTCATAGCTCAGTCATTATGAGACCTTCTAACCCTCATAAACGACTTAGCCAACTACTAGGCATTTATCAGTATGTGCGGCTGATAAGGGGCAGCCTGTAGATAGCCCTACCCGCTTTCCGCAGCACGTCCACCGGAAGGACGAAGGGACATAGCGGCCTTCCGAGGCGCCGAAGGTGGGAACGTAGGCTAAATACATCAGCATCGCAGAAGTGATCGCCACCTAAACGACATGTCATCGCCATCTAATATAGGCTATGCTTCCTAAACTCTGCCATGTCTCCACTAATGTCGCCTCCCATTCTCTCAAATCATTCGATAAATAGTGAACGTAAATGGTGGAAGATGCACGTAATGTGCGTTCTCTGGCTCTTTGTGGACCAACTCCTACACCTCCCGCACACCTGAAGGGGCGTGACACCGCGCAGGGCGAAGAGACTTTTTTTTGGGGGGGGGGGGGGGGGGTTAGGGTTAGGGTTACATTCTATCCGCCACGTACAATATAGATCAGATGTTGTTCAGTGAGAAAGAGAGGGAGGTTCTAAGTGTACACAGTACCTAGTTCAACACCATGCATCCAGAACGAAATAGTGTTAGAATCAAAAGGATTGGAGCGGGCAGAACTTCCACTAACTCGGTATTTCAACGAATAGAACAGAGAGCGAAAACTAGTATCATCACTAAGTGTGAGGATGTCAATTGAATACAATGTACAAGCACTCTTTGGCTTACGACCTGATCAGGTTTGTCCCTCAATGATCACCTGTATATACTCAAGTAGGTAATCTGGCAGCTGTCCGGATTGTGCACAAGTCCTCCTTAGCAGTCAATTTCACCCCAATCTGACTCGTGATGCCCAACCTTGCACCCGAGTGCGAGAGGCTCGATCTCACGACAGCAGGTCCATTGCTCAAGGTCCGCCGTATTTTCGCCCTTCCAATTGATTCCACTGTAGATCCATTCCTCAAAAGTTTCTGTGCTAGTTTTAGCAATTTGACGGATATCCAAACATATCACCGTCGTCTCACCTGGGTGGTAGCGGCACGAATCATCTTTATTACACGAGAGATCGAACTGGGCACCGCAATTCTTGCAAGTTCGAAGATGAAACTGTGCCATTTGAGCATCCCAGGCCATATCGGAGTCAGGGGTGGGTGGCAGCTTGTCGGCGGAGTGGTCTTTGGTCTTGCTATCGCCTTTAGGAACGGCAGCTTTGGGTGATTCGGATTCGGTCTATAAGCTAAGTTAGCAAGTCGATCACCTAGAGAAGTAGGCGAGACTCCTACCTCGGGGTGCTGCAGCATCGTCTTTATTCCATGAAGTTTAATGTGTTCCTTGATCCTCTTCATGTCATTCTCGTGAAGCTTTATCTTTGAGATAAAGCTATGAACGCTGCCATCATCGTCGCCGTGAATACGTTGCACAGTAGTGGCACGCATGTCCCCAGCCTGCGTTTTGTTGCTTGTTGCCATATTGCGGAGCCGTAAAATAGTTTGGGATGGCAATAGAGGATGGGGATTACTTGGTTAGAAACGGTGTATCATTTGAGGAATTGAGAAGGGCGAAGGGGGGTTGGTTTGTTTTGTGCTGGACCACAAACAAATTTCCAGAGGTTGCCAGACTGCAGTTCTTGGTACTTACTCTAGCAAGTCGCAGCTGGCATCAGGCAAAGAACAAGGCGGTAAAGAGACGTGCATGCTAAGTATAGTCATAAGGCCATGCTACACAATCTAGATATGCTGAATAGCAGATGATGTGGCAATAAATTGTTTGGTTAAAGTTGTGAAATTGTGAGTGAATAATGCCCCTTGAGCGCTGTTTATTGACATTTAATAGCTATGACTTTTCCCATCACACAAGTTCAACACAAGACCATGATAACAACTGGCTCAGTACAAAATACTGTGAGTGATATATAATAGCTCTCGGAAGTTACTTATCACGTCCATGCCAAAATATTATAGGCTCACTGGAAGTTGTCTTGCAAGATGAAAATATTGACAACGATCGTATGAATTCCCCTAATTATTGGATCGTATCCCCCAACTGTAACTCGCAAGCCAATAGTTATGCTTCATCCTCCCAATGTCCCTATAGTATTTAAGCAACATCACGGCGATACATATTTCTTTAGAAACCCATCGATCAAACTCGCTATCTCGACTTCATTAGTCTCCAGAGCAAAATGTCCAGCATCCAAGAGATGGAGCTCAAACGTCTTTGCATCTCGCTCGAAAGCCTTCGCGCCGGCCGGAACGAAGATAAGGTCGTTCTTACCCCAGACAGCCAGAACAGGGACGCCAGAAGAACGGAAATACTCCTGGAATTCAGGATAGAGTTCGGCATTGGTGCGATAGTCGTAGAACAGATCCAACTGGATTTCTTTGTTGCCCGGCCTTTCCATCAACGCCTGATCCAGGTGATAGCTCTCGGGCTGAATGAGATCGGGATGCGGCGATCCCTGAACGTACTGCAGCTTGGTTGGCTCGAAAGTTAACGCGGGCCTCAACGCGTCTCGGTCCGCTGTGCTGCCGCTTGCCCAATAAGACCTGATGGGGGCCCAGAAATCTTCGCCAAAGCCTTCCACGTACGCGTTGCCGTTCTGGGTGATGATGGCTGAGACCGCGTCCGGGCGATTCAGGGCAAGTCGAAGGCCTGTAGGTGCGCCATAGTCGAAAATGTAGACGGCGAATCGCTTGATATTCAAAGCATCGACGAAGGCTTCTGTGGTTTTGGCGAGGTTTGCGAATGCGTACTTGTAGCTGCGCTCGGCCGGCACTTCGGTGAAGCCGAAGCCGGGGAGGTCTGGCGCGATGACCCGATACGAAGTCGCTAGTAGCGGGATAAGGTTGCGGAACATGAAAGATGATGTAGGGAAGCCGTGAAGAAGTAGGATGACTGGGGCAGTTTCTTTACCGGCGTGGCGGTAGAAGATCTTGACGCCATCCGCTGCCACGGTGCTCACTGAAACTGGAGACATTGTAGTTCTTAGGTTTCCAACAAGAAAGCTGGAAAGATTATGGTTATGTTGAACTGCTCGTGAGTTGATGATAGGTCAAGACTGGCATGAGACCCCCGAGACGA
Source organism: Xylariaceae sp. FL0662B (assembly GCA_022376535.1). Classification (NCBI taxonomy): domain Eukaryota; kingdom Fungi; phylum Ascomycota; class Sordariomycetes; order Xylariales; family Xylariaceae; species Xylariaceae sp. FL0662B. The sequence continues at coordinate 64,564 of JAJJKD010000125.1, forward strand.
ATTTATACTTTATTATATACCTGGAATCATGACGTGGCTCTTACACACTATCAAAGCGAACAGACGACGGTGGCAACCGATCATAGGACCGGTATTAGGAATATGTACAAGTGTCTACTGTAAATTTTGATCATAAAATTCGCAGTTTCTACGATATGCTAATTTCATGTCAATGAGGGTTCCACTATGTCCAATCCTTCATGCAGTCTAATGCGCGCCCTTCATACCGCCCTGCAATTGATTACTCACGCCGCGGAGATGCGGCGGGATGTGAGCTTCGCCTAACTAACTTAAGTTAGTAAATAGGTTATTATGATTACAGAAGTATCTGGGTTTGATCGTTTGATCTTGATTATGCACCGAACACCTTGCGATTTATGAGCGTCCTAGTAAACTACTGACTTGGTGAGTAAATCACGCTAACCTTTTTTTTTTTTTTTTTTTCCTTTTTCCGTTTAATCCCACGCCTTTCAGCGTACATCTCAATGTTCCTAATAAAACCTTGTAAAGGACTTTGGAGTGTGATCATGATCTCAATGGTAATAGTAGCATGCGTACAAGTTCATCACCCTGATGGAGGAAAAGTTGATATAGGTGTGACTTTTCAAACTGTATTGCTCGTCTTTGCAACTGGCAACGAATCGGCCCGCACTGGATTAGAGGAATCGGCAGAACTTATGTTTGATCTCAGGCATCTACTGTGTCTATCGGAAGATACATTCAAAATAACATATATTTGCAACTTTACACAACCCGTCTGACCTTCCCAGTCTCGACTTCATAAACCCAGCCACTAATCGTGATGCTGTCGGGCACAGTGGGACTTCTCTTCAAAAACTCAACGTCTTCTCTAACAGCATTCTCCAAGTTCGAGAACGGGAGGAAGTTGAGATTTGCCACCTCGGCAGAAGCGCTCGGTCCCAGGTTCTTCTCCACGAGCCCGTGAGCATCCTCGTTGGTGAACGTCAACATGCCGCATCCCGTGTGCTTAATAAGTAATATCTCCTTGGTGCCGAGTAGCTGCTCTGAGACGATGATTGATCGCTGCGCATCAATTGCGCTTCCGCCGGCATTGCGAATAACGTGTGCATCCCCAAGATTGATTCCAAATGCGGCTGCAGGGTCGATCCGGGCATCCATACACGTCACTTTTCACGAAAGGAGTCAGCTCCTCCATATCATCGCCAGCTCATCCTCATCGTTGGCATAAACGTACAAACAAGATATTGCTTTGCTGGAGGCAGCGCAAGATGGCCCTGTGTGAACTTGTTTGCGTATTCGGCATTCTTCTCTTGTAAGTTTTTCTGGATTGTAGAAGTCATGTTTGCTTTGATGATATGTTTATCACTGTGATATTAACCCGGGATATTGAACTTGTCCTAATCCATGAGCGAGGCAGAATGATCATAGCCTAGTTCTTATAGTTTCTTATTCAGCGAAACAATGACGTAAGAACTGCGATGGGATAAGGGACACGCGGATTGTCATGCGAAAATATAAAACATAAAATTGGTGAGATTTCCGATAGTTAGTATATCGTCATTATAAGTGCGGTCACGCCATCCACTCCCCTCATTATACGTCTACTTGGCGGCAAATGGTCGCCGACGTGGCGGAGAATGAAACTACCAATAGGCTACAACACCGCATAGGAACAGTTCCCTGATACATCCGGCCGATTACTCGCTGCCGCACTTAGGGCTTTCGTACTTACGGCTTTCGTCAATAATGCCTATCCAAAGCCCGACTTATCACGTGTCTTCGTAGCCGGTGTCTGAACCATGCATCAAGACAGTCATCATTTGATTGGGGGAAGAGGGTGGGGTTGGAGTTGCAAATGTGAAGTATGGAATATAATTAAACCAACACGCTCTCTCTGACTAGCTCGTTATGTTCTCTATTAGTCACCTTTCCGATTGTTATCTATCACCAAGACTTGGTCCAGGCAAAGTCTGGGGAAGCTAAACATATGCAAGAAGTTAAGGAGTTTCTCAACTTGACTTCACATGGCTTGAACTAGGTAGAGCTATTCCTTTTATGTCTGGACTTGATATAAATCAAGACTCTTCCAGGTTATTAACACATATATTAGTGACGTATAGTGACACTTCTATGGCATTTCTTGGTAATTAGGCTTTCTAGTGTTAACCACTTAACAACCTATCCTGACACCCCTGCACAGTTCTGACCATCTTGCTATTTGTGCTTTCTAGCAACTTATTAAAGAGAATATTTTCTTTTGATTTCTATAGTGGACTTGACTACCTAATACTATGGGCAAGTAGTTAGCAAGAGTTTCAGCAATAACAACAAATTCAGGGGTAAAGTGAGGGTAAATTCCGGGGGAAGCAGACTCGAACTATAACTAATCAGGCCAAGGCGTGAATAGCTTGACTTGACTTGCCGCCCGGAGTCAGTAATTGCTGCTTTTCGATAGTTTAGGGGTCCCGAAATAAGTATCGGTAGGAATTTGTATTTATGAGATTAACTAAAGGGGGGAAAAATTCAGGTATTGACTCACTACACCATCCAGTGTTCTAAGGGTTGTAGTATCAGACTATGGAGTTAAAGCGGTGCAAAATGCTGCTGGCGAGTTGAAGGCTACACCAAAATTGCTCGTCAACAGCGGCGCCGGTATCTCTGCTGACTAAAGCCCCGGTTCTGCGGCGCCATACTAGAAATGATAGTACTTCATGTCATACGGAAGAGCGGCACGGCACAGCAAGTTTAGTTGGAAACGAAACTTTTGACTGCTTCAAATTCCCATCTCTTTCTCCCCAAGAACACTTGCCATCTCCCGAACCACACCAAAATCGTCATGACTGCTGTGGCGCTGCTGGCGCTGCTGGCTTCTTCAGTCGCCGCTTTTGCTGCCTATCGCCTGTATCTAACCTACACACTGCGACTCAGGGCCCAACAGCATGGATGTCAGCCCGCAGTCCGCTACAAGCATAAGGACCCCGTATTCGGTTTGGATATCTTCCTGCGAACCGGAGATGCTATTTCCAAGAACCAATTCCTGGTCGAGCACCAGCGGCGGTACGATACATATGGCCATACGTTCGAAAGCCTGAACTTCGGTTCGCATGGCATATCCTCTATCCACCCAGAGAACCTACGGGCAGTCTTCTCTAAAAATGCCGCAGACTGGGGCGTTCAGCCTCTGCGACTACACAGTATGGGCCCATTCTGCGGCACGGGATTTATCACGGCTGACGGCTCTGACTGGAAGGTCTCCCACGACCTACTCAAGCCCGGCTTCCACAGGTCTAATATTTCTGATTTTGGTCCCCTTGAAGAGCACCTCCAGATCCTACTAGGGCAGATCCCAAAGGACGGCTCTAAGTTTGATTTACAGCCATATCTCTTAAGGCTGGTTTGTCTTGGGAATCCCTGCCCACGCTTCCGGCGCACTAACGTATGCGCACTAGTATCTTGACTTGAATACGCTCTTTCTGTTCGGAGAGCCTATCGGAATGCTTTCCGGCACGCCTCCATCGCATGCAAGAGGCTTTTTGGATGCATTCCAGGCTGGCTTCAATGGCTGCGGAATACGCATCGCCCTGGGACCTCTGAGCTTCTTGATGCCAAAGGGTTCCTGGCTCGAGGCATGCGACAAGGTTCATAAATTCGCCGATATATATGTCGAAAGAGCTATCGAGTACAGTAACAAAATCAGCTCGGTCGAACATAGCCAAGACAAAACAAAGCGACGCACTCTGCTTTTCAATATGGCACAAGCGACGGCTGATCGGACTGTTCTGCGGAACCAAATAGTGCAGGCAATGATGGCTGCAACCGAAACAACCGCTTCTTTAATTAGCCACGTTATCCGGAACTTGGCCAGCAACCCTATTATAGCTACCCAGGTGCGAGCTGAAGTTCTGGCCGTGGGTGACAAGCCGCTGGATTTCGACCAGTTACCGCGGATCAAGTCCCTACAACATGTTATCACTGAGAGTATGCCTGCTACTATTTGGCTCTGTATTGAAAGTTATCGCTAACGTGATGACTAGCTCTTCGTCTGTACCCTGTGTTTCCGCAGATGAATCGTGTTGCTCTAAAAGATACAATTTTACCTACCGGAGGAGGCTCAGATGGCACTGCTCCAGTGTTCGCGCCAGCCGGCACTCTATTCGATACTTGCTTCGCTACGCTCCACCGCGATCCGAAAGTTTGGGGTCCCAATGCCAATGAGTTTTGTCCCTCCCGCTGGGAAAATAATTATAGCCCTCCCCCATTTACATTCGTACCATTTGGAGCTGGACCTCGACAGTGCTTGGCACAGCAAAAGGCGACGATGGAGGCCTCGTATATAGTATCACGGATATTGCAAGAGTTTAGCGGGATCAAAAGCGAAGACGAGAAACCCTATCAGGCACAGGTAGCTCTAACGGCGAAGAGCGCTCACGGGTGTCTTGTATCGCTCACCCCAGCGACAGGATAAATTATAGGGAGTATACGGAGGTTCATGTAAAGGTTCATTTCAACAGTCTGTCACATATGTACTTTCAGCCCTATCAGTATCTTCTACCAAAGCAACACCTGGCAATGAATACTTAGAACAATATAGATAATAGCTAGCATCACCGCAAAACCATGGAAAGCAATACCCGGAATTAAATTCAACAATCAGTATATACCGGCCAATGTTAAAAATAAAGACTTTGTTCAAATGTGGCCAGGATTTGTCTTCCATGGTCCTTAGTCCTCCACAAGTTCTTTGTGCAGATTCTTGCCTGACTGCGTATCACTAAGTATGTCTATTCAAGCTAATTGCCTGATGTTCAGGAACATAATCTATGAACGTCAAAGGCTTTTGGAGTCCACAGGTATTAAGTAGGTATCCACAGAGAAATATATTAGAGCTGAGCAACCCTGCGCCAGAGTCTTATTCTGCGCCCAATATTCTCGTTATTAGAAGCCCTAACATCAAAAGACCTCAACAACACCTAAACCTACTTGATATCAACAATTTGATCATACGGACAACTATGTCTTCTATCCCAAACGCACAAGCCATCCCCTCTCATACTCTCTGTTACAGGGAAAAGCTTCGCCATGGACGAGACACAACTCCAATTGATAAACCACTACTTTTGTGGAGCAACGAGTGTAATACTTCACCAAAGAGATACTTGAGATCTTATAAGAAACCCTACGAGCACCCTTATGGCCAGAAAGTGGCAAAATGGGAACATAACTTTTTCGGGGCCGGAGGAGACATCAAATTCCGTACCAAGCCCGAAATCCCTCCTATTCGCCCCGACGCTCCAACAATGGTTCTCGTCTTCTACCCCAGACCGGACCAAGACGATGCCAGGCCGATACACAAAAGTGCATCATATCTGCGGAGGATTCAGCGAATCGCTAACATGAGCGAGCAGACAATCCTCTACATCCCCCCCGAGTTGAGAGAGGAAATCAGCGCCATGCGAGACGATCCGCACTGGTACATCATCGACGAATACGCTACAGTCTGGGACTTCCCGAACAACGACTATCAACGAGGGAACTTCGAAAACAAGCAACCTGCTCTCTTCGATCAATTCGACGGATATACAGATTCCGATGGCGACTTGAAGCCCGAGGCACGCTACAACCGCCCACATCACAGCGCAGTCTGCAACTCTAAGGCCTTCATCATGTATGATGCGATTATGCGGAACCCATTTGGCTCTGATAAATGGATGTATGTAGATGCAGGGTTTCTGTTCGACGACGGTCCCAAAGACGAGCACGGTGAAGTTTGGGGAGATCTTCTCAACAGCGGTCTCGACGAAGCCAAATTCGATCGAGCCATTAGTCTTGCCCGAGATACCGGAGTTGTCATGGGCGAGTACCCGCACCAATTCGGCTATCCGGATGCTGAAGACGAATGTTGGTACAATCCGCGGCGATCGTGGCGTGGGCGTCAGTTCATAGCTCAGATCTACGTAGGAAACTCTCTCGGGATGTTGGAGTATAGCACGAAGTTCATGCAAACCGTCGATGACATGGATGCGAACGGGTTCTATACTGGGCGAGAGGAGCTCGTAGTGGCTTTCGTCGCGCTACGGTACCCAAACACGGTTTTCTCGGTGCCGTATTTCCGCTTACCGCCGCACCTGGACTACAAGTGGCAGTTTCCTATGAAGTTTGTGTTTTCTCGAGTTGGAGGTCTGGATTCGGTGCCCCCGATCACTGATCCCATCTCGACGCTATACTGCAAGGACTACATACCGAGACAAGATAGCTTGCCAGCTGGCGGCATTTATAAAGCACCGAGACTAGATGAAGTATAAGGCGAATGACTTGTATATCGGATATCTACAAAAAATTAGTTAGTAAATAAAACATCGTTGAAACAAATATAACAAATGCTGTTTATAAAAGGCGTATTGTTAAGAAACATTAAAACTTGCGAATAATTAATAATTAAAATACGGGAATACTGTAAAAATATATTATACCTATCGCAGAACAAGGACCAGGGAAATCATCGTTCAAGAACTATATCTCTCCAACTCAAACTGAACTTAACAAGGATTCCTAATACACCATAATTTATCAACGACAGATCTTATGCCTCACTCATCTTCATCTAAGCGAAGCGAGTACTGCACAAAGTTGACCTGCTGGTCGGTGTACTCTCCTGATTCGGCTATAGCGGTTGCAAAGTCATCCCTGTCTTGCCAGTCCAGATCATGCGCGAATCCACGAACCCGTTTGCCAAGATTGAACACCATCCATTCTAAATCGAGGTAGTCGTTGTCTCCCTGTCTTCTGCTGTACGCCCGTAACTTCGCTGTGAAGATGCTTTGTAAATTGAGGATATTATACCGTCGCTGTCCCCACGGGTTATTCGCGGTAGCCCGGATCGAAGCACTCGCAATGTCCCTGGGAGCACCGAGATTCCCTTTAAAACTTAGTTCTCGTTCTTGAAGAAGTTGGAGAAGAATAATTACCACGTAGAATCAAATCCACTTCCACCGGGAGCGATTCGACAGATTCCCCATATTTACGTCCTGTTAACACGAAAATACGGGCAACGCCTGTCGAAGCCGCGCCTGGACGCGGTCGGTAAATCCTGAATTTCATGTCAGCATAAGTTCAGCTAAAATCAAGATTCCGTACCTATCACTCCTAGCCAGTATCTCATTCAGCGTACGTCGTACGAGGCATCGTGTCAACAGCCACATCGACATCTGTGGTAGTACGTGCGGCGAAACCGCGAAGCTGCATGCTTACACCACCCATCACAGCATATTGAATTCTCTCGCAATCCAGCAGCTGAACAACATAATCGAGAGCGTAATATAGATGATTCCGGGTTGCGGTCTCGGCTTACTCCTCCAGGTCGAAAAGCTGGTCGTCTGTGTACTGTAGGGATTGAGAGGGGGTTTGTGTAGAGGTCGCTGGTGTATTGGATGATCCTGATTGTCGACTCTGTTGCCAGCTTTGACGGAGGTGGCGATCGTTGTGGGAAGACATAATATGGCAGTGTATGGTAACTTGCGGGAATTTAGATATTAGTCTCCAGTTGTTCGGCCACAAGCATCTGTAGAGAAACAACTCAAGAAACCTGAGGAAACCACACTATTATATCAAACGACTAGCTGAGAATATTGATAAAGTTGGGAGAAATTTTACATCAATGAGCGGGATGGAAATTAGTATTGGCCATGGACCTTTCCTATCGAAGAGAAATGTGTGTATGCTTATAGTTCTCTAAGAGTGAATGGTATCAAGCTGTCTCGCATTTCCATTAGGCTTGGCAGAATGCTCCTACATCTGATCTTTTGCAGGGAACTGTCATCACAATCACTGTGTAAGGACGATCTCAGTATTGGTATTTTCACTATTGAACCAACTGATGAGCGTTTTTGTGGCCAATCATTCAGCTTAGAATCACGTCTAGGACTACGAATTATCACAGATAACCGCCGTAGACTTCTACTTATCTGTCGTACTTGACATATTGCTAAATGTACGCCCGATGATCTTCGTTCCTATTGCTTGGGTGGTCGGGGCTATTGGTTACAAGACTGGCAAGCGTCGTCCGCCTTGGTTGAGAAAATTGGCTACTATGGTCAATGAATGCGATCTTTTTCTGTCATTCACCAGGATACTCATCCGTTCTTAAGCTTTAAAGGTAGTGTGACTCCTTGTGCCGTCCATATGGAACCCACAATCTACACAACCCATCAATGAGCGCTATACCTTTGAGCCATGCTGGCCATGTTGGTTGCAATATCTTGGGCTAGATCCTTCGTGCAAGAAGGTCGCATGGGATAACCAACATACTTTGTACTTGCTTATGTGGATATGGGACCAAATGCTATTAGTGGTTTCATGAAGCAGACGTGCGTTTATTTGGAACCAACATCCGCCACAGCACCAAATCGATACAACGTTAACTGTAGACATGTGGTTTTAGTGGGCACGAGCCCTGTAATTGTGGTGGTATTAATAGGTAGCAGCCCTGTAGGTGTACAGTCATTTAGGGAACTGTGGACAGTGGCTGAGCTGTGGAGGATGTGCATTCCAATTGGTCCGGGCCTTCGTAAGCTAAACTTAGGTCACCATCTTCATGTGGCTTGGTTAAGTGGCTTCGGCTAGGTAGAGTCCCTCTCTTCTTCATACAACATCTCCGCACCTTAATTGTCAATGCTTGGTGTACAAGAACAATCTTTACCACTCACAATCCCACAATGCATACACAATAACATCTAGACTCCATTCGGAATAGAAAATCTAAAGCTTGACTCCCCGTTTCCTCGTGCTAGATTTCACTTTCTCGACAATCTCGTCATGGATCTGGAGGATCCTCTCCTGACCTCAGAACCTATCATAATTGGAAAGACTGGCGCGAAAATTGCTAGTCATAGTGGTCGCGGCATCGTAGAGGTACTCGACATCATCAAAATACTCGAGGACGCAGGTATCTGTTGCTGTGTCACGGGAGCCTATGCTCTGCTTTATTATGGCGCTAAACTAGCTCCCACGGTAGGCACTGCTATAAGCCTTACTGAGATTCGGACGCTGATTTTGAGTAGGACTGGGAGATCTGCGTACCAGACCATTGTTTTGATAAGGTGTTAGCCATGTTGAACTCAGAACCCCTCAACAACGTCTATGAACCTTGGATCAAAATCCTACCACAAGTCCGTTCTTTATTACACACATACCCTCGCTATACGCTGAAGGGCGTTGATTTCTCCTTTTTCATCATACCCGCGTTCGAGTACTGCATGCAATGGGGGCCTTCCGATCTGGAAAGAAGCAAATTGAATATTCCTTTTCCCAAGCTCGAACTTTTCGCGCAAAGCCTTCTGGATACGCAACGGCGGCTTGATCTGGCGAATCTCATCGACGGAATGGACTTATCTGAAGACTGGGCGGAGGAACACCTCAATTTGGATAAGCCCGAATTACTCGAATACGCAAAAGAGAAAAACAGCAGACTCATTGCTGCTCGTGGTGAGCTTCCAACGGTTGCAGTACCAACACTGCGCGAAACACCAAGGGATCTAAGGCAAGAATGGCAAAATATAGTGAGAGGGAAGAGACGCAGAATCAATATCGAATTGCCGCCACACCTGTATCTTACACGGTTCCGGATGGTAGGCTCACAAGATCCCAGGTTACGAGAAAATCGCAATATATAAGTTTAGTTATCCCGTCATTATTTCAACGACACAGCATTTGCGGCGGCAGAACAGATACAGGGACGCACTATTCTTGTGGCGGTGGGATACGGTGTCCTGGGGACTGGGCAGGATTCATTGTTGCTGAATTGGACATTGAAGTTTTCATCATTCACCCGACCCCACGAAGGTGAAGAGTTGCCTGAGTATCCGTATCAGGCTGAGAAGTATGTTATGATCATCACTTGTGGCGTATCCAAGCTCGATTCATGGGACGCCACTCCGGTCGAACATAAGTGCTGCGGCAAACGCCCTTGTAATACCTACCTAATGGTGCATGCGATTAGGTAAGTATCTGGCTATCTAGTTCGACGGTTAGCCGATATTGAGCCAGATAACTCTCTGATGATTGCTTCATCCTGAGAGGCCACGAAGTTGCGGCGGGTTCCAATTTCTGTTCCGCCAGTCCAAAGCCATGTCCGCGGCCAGCGACATCTCGGGCCGTGTGAGATGTTCTCAGGTGGTACGGTCAGCTAGCGCCTAGGCGCTTGTTGATTCATAAGCAAGAAAGAAAAATACCTAAAGATCGATTAACGCTAATAGAAATCGAACCTCTTGCTAATTAGCAATACCCTATTTCTCCGCGTGTACTAATCGCCCGAAACCTAAGTTCGCGACTTTTTCCGGCTTGGAACTCCTAGTCTGACTCTAGGTAGGTTTTTCCCGACGATAAAGTCACGCCCCTAATTGAAGCTTGTCCGCTAGCAATAGATCGGCTATTGCAATACTAGCCTAGCAGCGGAAAAACACAGCATTAGTTAACGCCAACACCAACCAACTACTGGTACTGCCGAATACGTAGGTAATGCCAAGGCAGGAAAGGAGGGTTGCTTATGTCAAGCAGTAGTGTACACTGCTGTCCCTGGAACAGTAGGTACTTATTACTGTAAGTCGTCCCATCACTCCCACACGCCTCGATACGCGCCGTTATCTATGTCATAACAACATGATCTAGGTGGCTCGACAAACCTCTTGGGAGCGCGTGTCGATGGCAGCTTTTTTTCGGCCACGCCCGTTTCTCAGGGCGTGCAGTCGCTTGACCCATAAGGCTAGCTCTGGAGACAGCCTGCATAGCCTGCCCAGGAACCCGCCTCCCGTGTCGTTAATCTCTTCCGACACGAGGGCCCACCGTTTCTTGCTTCGGATCTGCATGAATCCTGCCAAGCCGGGTGGCCGTCTGTGATCCCTTACACGCAGCGAGATTACTAATACACATACGGAGGGCAGGGGACACACCCCACATTCTCCACCAAACCAAGAGCCAAACCGCGCCAAATACCTTGTATTATGGACCTGTCTGTGAGACCCACTACATTTAGTTTATTTGGACGACCTTACATAATTGAACAAATTACATAGAAGCATCTACGGCTGTACGAGTACCTGGGTAGGTCGCTCTCGTCTAATTTATAATGATATCAGTTTAAACAATAAGGCATGTGACCACTCCACACTCAATATACAATCTATTAGGCTAGGTACACTTTCAACCGATATGTCATAATATGTACTTGAATCAGATGTTTTGATGATGTAGAAGTGATGGAGATGCTACCACATCCACAACTAGTGAGGGAGTACGAAATAAATGAAAGGTACCAATGTCCTGTCTCTGTAGCCGTCGGAAGCTGACACCACATTTCCTCATATTGTTGTTATCTAAATCGCCTCTATGTATACCAGGTCATGCGGGTAATAACTACGGTAAACATGTGAGTAATAAACACTGCATTTAGAATTTCACCGGCAGCTCCACCACACCGACATCACCTTGCAATGGAGAGAACTGGACCTCCTCGAAAGGCACTGCAACTTCGAGGTCTGGTAGTTTCTTGAACAGGGTGGCTGTGAGACATGATCAGCCCATGAAAATGCAGTAATGCCATCGCTGTAGGCTACTTACAGAAGACGGTGGATAGCTCAGCCTTTGACAGATGTTCTGCGATGCAGCGATGATCACCGAACCCGAAGCCAAGGGGATCTTGGGCAGGCCACTTCCGGTTCATGTTGAATTCATCCGGATTTTCGAAGACGTCTGCGTCCCGGTTGGCAGACTGGTTTGAAGCGATGATTCCTTCGTTGGCTTTGATCTCCTGGTTTAACACGGCCATGATTAGCCTTCATGTTTAGCACGAGACGGCTTCCGCGGCCTTACCTTGCCACCAATCTCCACATCAACCTTGGCAGTACGTTTCATAGCGAGTGCAGATGCTGTGTGATACCGACACAGCTCTTCGACAAACGCGGGCGCGAGGGATGGGTTTGCTTTGAGCTGAGCCAGCTGCTCCGGATGCTGCGACAGCGTCACCACGCCCTGTATCTCATCAGTGTCTATGTTATCACAGCATCCCCCCCATGCACAATGACCAACGTACAAGAGCAATCATATTGACCATGGTAGCATTGCCAGCAACGAGAAGGAGGAAGGCAATTTGTACCGCATCGGCCTTTTCGATGTTCCCTAGTTTCACCTGCTCAGTTACTAGCGCGCTGATGATATCGTCCTTAGGCTCAACCATGCGTTTCTCGACGAGATCGGCGAGGTAACTGAGCAACTCTCTGTGCACAAGTTAGCAAGCCTTGTCCTTTGCTTGCGAAGCTCACGAAGACGGACTGGCTTGCGGCAGAAGCCTCGCGTGCTGTGGAGCTTCCATTCGTTCTAATCGCATTTTGGGTCGTGAGGTACTCAAGGTCCTCGAAAGGTACACCCAAGAGCGTGTAAATTATCTCAAAGAATGGTCAGCGAACGCGTTCCACTCATCCCTTAGAGATGGACCTACGTAGGATGGGACCGGGAGGGCGAACTCCTTGACTAGGTCGACTGGCCCGTTGGCGCATCCCTTGCTTTTCACCGCATCCAGAAGATCGTCCACGGTCTTCTGGATGTATGGCTGCAGCTTCAGGATATACTCAGGAGTGAAGAAGCGCTGTACCATGCCCCTGTAGAGGAAATTTAGCCATCGAGTCAATCCTGGCTAGATTGCGATGTCCGCCTGCCTCTGACGCATATGGTCCGGGGGATCCATGTCCACAAAAGTAGGCTTGGCCTTCGCAGCCTGCTTGCCCCCGGGATTCAACTCTGGAAAGCCTGGCCGGGTACGGACCTATGCCCAAAGCTGGTCAGTCGATAGAGCACTCGCAAGCCTGGTGTCTCTGCTTTACCTTGGAAAGTCTGTCATCCGTTGCGACGCGGATCACATCATTGTACTTGGTGACGAGCCAAGCCAGTGTGCCATCAAAGAGCTTCACTTGTGAAACAGGGTCGGTGGCCCGGAGTCTGGCAAACTCGGCCGGTGGTTCCATGCCAGATGCCCGCTGGAAGGGGAAGCTTGGGGGTTCCGTGGCCATTCTGATAGTGGTGATACTGAAAGATCGTGTTGGAGGCTTGCGAAGCAGCGCTCGAGTGAAGGAGGAAGTGAGAGTGGAAGGGATAGGGCGCATCTTCCGCTGGTAAAGGTGGTACTATGTTGTAAGCCTTACAGAACGGTTACAGTGTCGTCTGGGCGGCCTTTATGTAGGTATGCTGGGATATGAGCCTGACGTACGCTGATACGAACTAGGTACGCTCTGATTTGAGCTATGTATGCTTTGAAATGAACAGTATATGCTCTGATATTTGAACTTATCAGCCCATGATCACCTGGTTTAAGTATGGCTAAGACTGAGGGTATGCATCTCCGGCCGCATTTTTGGGTTTGCCAAACAGCACGTTGTGTACCTTTACGTACATGGTGTCAGTAGCGTCATCTGTGTTAGTAATGAATTGTTGCCACCGGCCAACGGGTGTAGGGTAGTTGACTTCGAATTGGCTTTCTCCATGGAGGAAGCGCTACTCCCGCGGAGATGCAGAAATATTTCTTGACGCCGCCTCTGCTTTGTAATTCAAAACCACAACGAGGGATGATTCGGGGTTAATAAACATTCCACCGCACTAGAATGCATAGTCTACTTGGGGAATCTCCAGATGACCATGGAAGGGGGCGACTTCCAGCTATCGTATCGTCGTACCCTCTACAGTCTGATATAGGATCATATAACTTTGATAGAAAGTTCCCAAATAATACGACCATAGAGGGAGAAAATTTTAATATCTAGGCCATATCCCCTTTATCGTCGTTCTACGACCTAGCAACCCTCATTCGTTTACTTTCCCCAAAGTCTCAGGTAACTAGCTACCAACAATACTCTTTATCTAGCTGCTAGTGTTGTCATAAATAAGAAAACAATTGCCGGATCCATTAACTAGAAAAACTCAGCCGCGTTGATATTCTCTTCACCGAAATCCTCCTACCGACCTCGTCGCCGACCCAGACCTCACGTTATGACTTCCCTCGCAGCTCTCAACTCCTCCTACCTCTCCTTACGCCTATTACTCCCACCCACCATTCGCATGGTTATCAGTGCTATTACCAGTACCAACGGGCCGCGTCCATCTCTCAGCATCCTACAGATTCCGCATTGTTGAATACGGTACCAAGTACTCGTCCTTCTACATTTCACTTTACCACAGACTCGGCAGTCGTTAGCAAGAAGGGGTAATATGTCTAGATTGGTACATGTTGGAGCGATGAGACTCGAAAAGTTGAACTGATCCTTTCGCCTACTTTAAGTACAGTGAAACGCCTGGCATGGTATTTCTTACCTAAGCCCTGTAAGCATTGTTGCTGCCAGAAGTAATACCGGCAGGGACCTATCTATAGAAGAAACGGCAGCGATAGAAAAGAGTAATAAGGCTAATATGTAGTGGTTGATGAGTAAAATTGATGTTTTTGGCAAGAATAATCCCTAACAGTTAGCTCTAGCAAGCTGTACAAGCAATTGGAAAAAACAAAGGGGTTGCTGCTATGTGTTAAACAAGTGGGACCCCGAATGGCGAACCAACAGCCTGGATACAAATTCGCATAAAATATCAGCCATTATATATACGTCATATGCTTCCTCAACCGCGCTTACTACTCTCTGCGTGACTCGAGACTTTGGAGTGTATCCCGTTCTCTTCATCCATAGCTAGAGTTCCCCTGCTGGGATGGAAGTGCGGCCAGTGAGCCCCGACATGAATATGGGGGATCCCTACATGAGGTCCTCCATACTGCGTGCCGTCGATGTTCACAGGGGGTTCCGAAAGCAGGTACATGTACCAGTAGTATAAGCCGCAGCACAGACTGCCTCCTACGGTGTTGCCAAGAGTCGCGGGGATGATACCTTACCAGGAAGAGTTAGCCCTATCCTGTCACTCGTGCAGACTCACGAGAAAACTAACCTTTCCATATGTACAGACCCACGCTCAGGTTTGGAGTGCGCAGCCAAATTCCCAGGGGTATGAAGAACATGTTGGCGATCGCGTGGTCAAGACCCAGTGACACGAAGGCAAAGATGGGCAACCACAAACCCACGACCTTTGAGCTGAGATCCTTTGCTTGTGTGCCCAAGAAACACGCGAGACAGACAAGCCAGTTACAGCCTATGCCTCGCAAGAAAATTTCATACATCTCTGGAGTGATCTGTTTCTTCGTGGCAAACGCGATTATTGATTCCCTGTACGGGGAAGCATTAAAAATGCCACCATCTAGGTCAAATTTGTCAGCCGTGGTCCGAATAATGAGCGTAAAGATGGTCTAATCTTACATCCTGCTATGATGGCCATGACGAACAACGAGCCAGCGAGATTTCCGAAGAAAGAGAGGAACCAGTGAAGGAGCATCTTGCGGATCGACAGCCGGCCATGGAGAACAGAGACAAACGTGAACTGAAAGCTGGTTAGTATCACACGCAACGAAGTGCAGCGGTACGCGACTTACCATCGTCGTCGCCGTAAAAAGGTCGGCACCCGTGAGCACGACCAAAACGAGGCCGAGGGGGAAGACGCCTCCTGCCACTAATTTGACCATACCTGGGGCATTCTCCTGGTACCAAGGGGCCGCGAGAGCCAAGAGCGACACCGCGCAGCCGAAACTCAGGAGGCAGCCGGCAGAAACGCCAGACAGGAAAACCTTGTCCGGACGGGTGTTTCCCTTCTTGACGCCGGCCCGAGACACGAGCTCAATGGTCTCGGCGGGGGTGTATGCGGCCAAGTTGGTTATGCTGGCGACAAGAGGATTGCTCATGGTGTATATGGAAGCGAGTTTTTAAGAATTATGATTCTTTCATTGGAAAATAATGGTTGTGACTTTGAGCCGGGTTGAGTCTATTCGGGCCTCGTTTAATAAGACGCTGCCCAGGCATTGAAATAGATCAGTCCCCAACCGGCGCCAGGAGGCCCAAGAAAGATCATCATCGTCGCCGAGCCAGTGGCCGTATAGGAAACAAGCGATTTCACCCGTCCCGCTGATTAAGCATCGTAAGGTTCTCTGGCCGCCGGTGAGTCGCCTGACTGTTTCTCTGCGGAACTCTTGATATCTGTCTTGCCTGATGGTACGCCGTACCTAAAGGAGCCTCTGGTCAATTGAAGGAGTCTCACGACTATCGAAAGACCCTGACGAAGAGAACGTGTCCATATGGCGCAATGATTTCATCCCTGAATCGCCAGTGGTGTCGTCGACAGGTTGTTTCGCCTGCTTCAGTCGAGCTAAGGCCAGGAGATGCCATGTGGGCAGGTGCTGCTTACCAATCCGCTGGATTTTAGATCGGCTGATCGAACCCCAGGTTTTAGATGTGCTAGTCCTTCAGCTGCTAGAGAGAAAGTAGATGACCCGACATAGGTTAGGCTATGGTCGCTGGGCTTGGGGGTGGGGCGACAAGGCTTTTAAGCTCGCGTAGTACCTAACATATGTTTATATATATTTTCTAATTTTATTATATTCTATTAATTAAATAAGAAATATATACTCTTTGATAATTGATATTATAATATAATTCATAAAAAGGCGTAATTAATAATTTAAACCGTATTTAACACCTTTTATTTAAGTAGACAATGCGTTTTGTTAGTAAACTGTATCCGTCTTAAGGTGTCCCACGTATCATACCGTGTTTAGCCTCGTCTTGGTGGGATTTAGTCACTTTAGTGATCTACCTAATCCCTTTGTTCACCTCCCCCGGTTATCCTAGCCCCTGTACTCGCCCCTCGCCTTGGTATTTGTCCCACCGATTCATGTCTGGTGGGTTGAGTTCGGGGGTATAAGAATGTGAACCTCACCTAGGCCATGATGTAACATCGTCAAACAACATATCCACGTATAGTACTTCAAGGCCATCACCTCATTACAAATCAATCCTCACATGTCCAATCTCGGCCTATGTTTGATAAAAAGTGGGAGTCTAGCTCCGATAGCCATGACTCCGGCCGCTACTCGACTTCCTCTGCTGGCGGCTAAGAGAATAATTTCTGGCTCCCACAGGGTATCGCCTCCGTTGTTACGGCAAGCCACACGGTTCCCACCGGTCGGGACCCGGTCATTCTCTTTGAAGGCGCGACTCAACGATGAAGTGAGAAAGTATCGCTTCTTGCCGGTGGCATTTCTTGCAGTCGGGTCTATAGTGCTTGGTATTTACGTCAGGCAGCAAAGTAGCCCCAACCCATTCATGATGAACTTGATATGGAAGTCATCTCAGGAGAAAAAGGGGCAAAGGAAAAATGATGTTCGTAATCACCATTCAAGGGCATTTCACACTGTCTTAGGGCTTTTAAGGGTGAATCTAACTTTCTACAGTCCGCTATCGTGGTGGAGTCCGCTTCCGGAGCGAAAAGCTTCGAATCTATTGATGACGAGCAGGCTAGGGGGCTACAACTCCCCGTAGAGGAGGCAGTTCTTACCTGCGCACCCGAGGTTCCTCCACCGCTTACCCGGGATCACCCAGTGCTCTTGAAGGTTCCCCTAGTCACTTCAACGAAGCTCGTGCAGCTCACAAGCCAGTACAAATACGACCAATGGACCTTCAACGGGACGGTGCCGGGACCCTTCATTCGCGCCCGAGAGGGGGACGTGGTCGAGATTACCATCACCAACAAGGACACATCAGGCAACCCACACAATATCGATTGCCACGCATTCACGGGACCAGGCGGCGGCGCTGCAGTTACGACCGTTGAGGAGAACGAAACCAAGGTTGGTCGATTCAAGCTGTTGTACCCAGGCTTGTATGTGTACCACTGCGCCGCGGCCCCAGTACCTGTTCACATCGCCAATGGCATGTACGGGCTCATGTATGTGCAGCCCAAGGATGGCGATGTTCCTCCCGTAGACAAAGAATACTACGTCATGCAAAGCGAATTCTATCACGAGCCGCCGGAGGTCAGCGAGGACGGCCACACGTCCGAGAAAGTCGAATTCTCCTACCCCAACGGACTACGCGAAGAACCTCAGCTTGTGGCATTCAATGGGAAGGAGTCTGCCCTGACTAGAGATCACCCCCTTAAAGCTTTGGTTGGGGACAGCGTTCGCGTCTTCTTTGGCAATGCTGGCCCCAATCTGATTAGCTCGTTCCACATTATCGGCACCCACTTCAAGAACGTATACCGGGAAGGTGACGTTCTTAGTCCACCGGCTAAGGCTGTCCAGACCGTCACAGTTCCCGCCGGCGGCTCCTCAATCGTCGACCTGAAGATGGTTTACCCAGGGACTTACACCCTCGTCGACCATTCCATCTTCCGTCTCGACAAGGGGGCTGTTGGCTTCTTGAATGTTTCCGGAGAGGCAATACCGGGTATTTATGAGAGCACGCAACCACCTCGGCCATGCGTGGGGTGCAAACTCCATTCTTGATTTTGACTTATCAGGTCATCCAGACCACTTTGGATTTTTTTCCCCCCATGGATTTTTTTCCCCCCCATGGATTCCCTTCGCAGGTGGAGTGGGGTTTACAACCAGGCCATGTGCGGTCGTAATGACCGGCAAATTGCGATAATACCAATGTAATCAGTAACGTTAAAGCAACTGTGTATGTTTAAGCAGGACCCATTGAATCCTTTCTGGAATCTGATTCACGAACGCTTACCTATATAACTTCTATAGGCTTCGATTGAAAGTACATACTTCTTTTTTGTTACATATATGTTTTATGTCACTCTCAGTAGTAGTACTGAAATACTTGCAATGCAGCTGTGGCGGATGTGCATTCCAGATGGCCCGAAGCTTTGTAGTTCATTTGCAAATTAGATAGCTAGCTCAGATTCCTAACTAAATACAACATCTTCGGCCCTTATTCTCAATCCTTTTGCTGCAGCCCAACAATAGCAATTACTAAGATTATAATCTTTAGTTTTTCTCTGTTCTGCTTACCACCAAGTCTCCCAACGCTTCGATCGACATACCGCTGCCCATAATTTCGAAAACTGCTACTGTGGCGTTGAAATCTCGTCGCATCCAATTGCGCAGCTCGACTGCCATCAATGAATCAACGCCGTAGTCAGACAACGGGCGCCTCCGGTCGACATGGTCGGTTGATACGTCAAGCAAGGTGGTGATGTCCGCAACATCAACGGGGTTCATATCGCGAGCATTGGCGCGGTTACGACGGTAATCCTCTCGCTCGGCTACAATGCCCGCGTCGCGCACCCAGCCCAGGTCGAGGCTTACCGATGTCTTCCCAATTTCCAGCGTGGTGCGATAGCGTGCCAGCGCATCCTGAAATGAGCAACCCGCCGCGTAGTTACACTGCGCTAAGCTGCCATAAATACCTGACAGCGACGATAGCAGGATAAAGAAGTCCATATCACGGGGTAGCTGCTGGTGTAGGTTCCACGATGAATCTACCTTGGACCAAATCGTGCGCTCCCATTGCGCATGTGTCATTCTCTCAAACACGGCATCATGGAGAGCCATGGCTGCATTAATACACCCTTTAATCCGTGGCATGCCGGAGCTGTTACACTCTTTGAGAAGCGCCGCTAGCTCAGCTGCCGACCCTCACGTCACATCGTGCTGCTACTATGCGCCCGCCCCTTTTCCGAATCTCGGAGACCATTTCGGAAGCGCTCTGGTTGGTAATACCCGACCGCGAAGGCCAGAATAAGATTTCTAGCTCCTCTACCAACCATCCACCGGACAATGGCACGTCCTAAACCGCCCAACCCCCCTGCGATAAGATAGGAGGCATTTGGGTCGAAATGCCATGAGGTTCTTTTCACGAGTAATTTCTAGTTAAATATTAGCGTCAGCTTTGGCAAATGCATCATGCGGATTTGTATCCTTACAGGAACCACGTGGTCATGGCTTATATCGATAATAATACGTCCGGTATTTCCACCGCTCTGCATAAATCGGAACGCCTTCTCGATCTGAGACACGGGATATATATGTAACGGCGCCGGACAGGTTGCATCGCCGCTAGCAATGATGCCCATAACGGCCTGCACGAGCTGGCGGGTTAGGCGTGCATTGTTTTGCACGATGTGGTGAAGGTCGACGGCACAGAAGGACACATTCTGAGCAAAACGTGCCATTGGCAATGATGCATTCTTCCTGATATCGGTTTTGCCAATTTCGATAAAGCGGCCGTATGGTGCAATACACTCCCACGATGCTTGCAACTTATCTCCAGAGAGAGAATTCAGAACTACATCGACACCGTTACCGTTTGTGACGCGTAGAATGCCTTGCGCAAACGACGTATTTCTGCTGTAGAAGATATGGTCAGCGGGGATTCCGAACATGTCAATCAGCAGCTGCTTTTTCGTATCAAATCCGACCGTAGCGAATATTTCGGCTCCTGCGCGCTTAGCAACCCAAAGGGCCATCTGTCCAGTGCTACCTGCGGCGGAATGAATAAGGACTCTTTCCCCCTTTTGCAATCGCGCGATGTTAATCAGTGTGTGATAAGCGGTCATGCCGGGGTTAATAGCGGCGACAGCATCGTGAAATGAGGTTGAGTTGGGCACTTTAAAAACAGCCGCGACAGGCGCCCGCGGATACATCCGCATGCAGCCTGGTATCACCATACAGACTCGGTCCCCCGGCCGGAATTCTGTGCCCGCCCCGGTACGCCTTACAACCCCGGCACATTCGAATCCCAATGCTTCCTGACCAAGGCGACCAAGAGCGATAAAGACATCACGGAAAGATATAGGCCATGCTTTGGTCTCAATCTCGACTTCCTGTGGCTCTAGTGCTTCTGTATCGGCTCCCTCCTGGGTGTGTTGAGTGTCCTCGACGAAGCGAAGTGTATCGAGCATGCCGGGTGTTCCGACCTCCAGCATGAGAGCTGGCCCCGGCATCCACGGCTCATCCCGCAGCCGTGGCTGTATGCGCGCCCGTCTATCCTCCTCGAGCTCGTTGGCATGGGCTAGACGGCCGATGCTCAGATGGCCGTCACGCACAACAAATTCTAACTCGGAAGAATGTCCGACGTAACAAATGTTAATCACCTGCATGATATAAGATACATAGGTTGCTGGCGTCCATGCAGTTGCCGAATTATAACCACCCAAAGAATCGAGAGCTAACGTTACAATATGTTTTCTAGGTTCTTCGGCCTGAATAACTCGTAAGAACCCGGTTGCTATACCGTAGAGCGGGCCTGTCACTGCGTCGCCGCCATCCTCAATTCGTGGTGCCGTGACCCATAGCAAGTTTTGAGTACGCTGCACCAGTATCTGCAGGGCCCGGAAATCATACTCGCTGAGCTTCGCGAGGCGAGGTATGCCTACTTCCAATAGGGAGACCACCACATCAGCTTCAGACCATGCGCTCTCGTGTATAGAATCAAGGTACACCGTCTGCGTATTATTCCAGTTCTCGCCGAGCTGTGCGGCCAATTCTCGTTGATCACGCCGGTTGGGATCGACGAGGAGGAACAGCCGGCAATGAGATGTATTGGGTTCGACATCTTGTACTAGATCGGTTTCTTGCTCTTTTTCGATAGCTGTGGCTACCATCAGGCTAACGCCACCAGCTATATGCAGACATAGATCGAGCCCGGAGAATCCGGTATCGCGCGCAAGCGTTTGCCATTCTTTTCCCGTCACAAGCGGGCCATGCTGGCGCCATGTCTCAGTAGAGAGCCACCAGCCGGGCAACGACCCGAAGCCGACATTGGCCCAGGCGCAATCTGGATCTGTGATCTCGACATTCACAAGGTGACCGCCGGGCCGAAGCACTGAGCGTACGTGGGCCATCGTAGTAGCTAGTCGAGACGTTGCATGAAGTACGCTGCCCGCAATGACCATATCGTACGAGCCGAGTTCAAAGCCTTCCTCACGTGGGTCACGCTCAAGGTCTAGCTTTTTAAATACAAGCCGGTCGGCAAACCGGACAAACTTATCGCGTGCGCCCTCGAAGAGGGCAGGCGACACGTCTGTATATACGTATTCAGCGAAACGGGAAGATCCTGTCCGCTTTTCAAATGACTCTAGGGCCTCTAGGACATTGTGTGCCATGCCACCGGTACCGGCACCAACCTCGACAATACGCAAGCCCGGATTTTGGTGTGATGCCAGGTCGAGAAAGGCATGGAAGCGGGCGTCGCATAGATCGTCGAAGACGTTGGCGTAGAACGCCTCAGCAGCATCGGAAGAGTAGAGCAGTTCGAGCATATCCGTACTGCCGCTTAAGATGGATTCTAGGTTCCGACCGACGATTGTGAATAAACGATACGTTGGATTTATCCCGTCGCCTTCTTCAAGGGGCGCCATAATCTCTTCTAAACTGTTGCTTGTTTTCTCTTCCTCGTGGTACTGCTTCAACGAGGCCGCGAACCGGCGTAGATGGCCTGGTAAGTTGACATCTTCAGTATCCACGCTCGAGAACGAATTGATCGCGTGACAGGCAGCCTTGCGCATGACCGAGTTTAGTCTCACGAGACCTTCTGCATAGTTCGGGGTGGTGCCCTGCTTGCCTCGGGCATCGCACAGCTGCTGCAGCTCATAGCGACTTAGACCATTTAGCTGTGGTTTCCATTCTATCCCGTATAGTAGTTTGCGGTTACCATCCTCATTTACGTCCGAGTCGTTGGTGTCCCGAGACACTGGCACCATGACGATGCGCTCGATGGAGCATAAGGGCGTCCCGTCGTCCGCTAATGCATACATAGAGCCCTCGGTACAAAAGCTGTTATCCTCCTTCAAAGTTGATGCCAGACGCACCGAAGCTCCTTGACCAAACCATGCTTTCGCTGAGATCCACGCGTTACAAAGTCTCTGTGGAACAAACGTTGGCATAGGCCCGGACATCCCCTTTGACACCTGCGCTAGAATGAGGTGTACGGCCGCGTCCAGGACGGCGGGATGAACTGGGCTATCACTGACCTGCTGCCTTGACAGCGGTTTATCAATTCTGGCCGCAGAAACATTTCGATTGTCCCAATGTATGTCCTGTAGCAGTCTAAACGCCGGGCCATAAGCAAGCCCATGTGCCTCTAGGAACTTGTAATAGGCCGCCGATTCAATAGCCGTTGTGCACGATATCGTAGCCTCTGCGAGGTAGCTCAGAATACTTTCTTCTTCTGGCCTCCTTTCACGACCTCAATCCACTTCGGACTCAGTTGTATCTTGGTATTGGACCTCAACGTGCGCTCGGAAGCAATCTGTCCACCGCTTGTCCTGAAAAGCGAAGATAGTGATATCAGACCACACCGACTCCTTTTCATGGGGGCTTCCATCGGGACGCACACAGACGTAAATCTCTGTGGCTGCTTGCGACTCTTCGGCTACGGGAATCGGGCTCAAGAAGTGTACTTCCTTAAACAGGAAGCCCGATATGGGTAGATGTGCCGCGCCCAGTAACTTGGACTGTCTCACAGCCTCGAGAGCCATAACGAGCATACCCGCGCCGGGACAAATAATGTTGTCGCTGATTCTATGGTCCCCAAGCCAAGGCATAGCCTCCACGCTTAGCCAGTTTCTAAAGCTGGGCCGCAGGGCATTCCAATCGTGGGCACATCTGCCGATAAGGTAGCCGTCTAAGTGTGTGCACAACCTGTAGTCTCTGCTCATTCTCGACTCTGCCCAGTACTTGCGTGAGTGATCAAAGGGATATTCAGGACAGTCGACGAGTGGTGACTGACTCATACCGGCTTCGTGCCCATTCCCAGCTGCGACAGACACCGGATGACCGTAGCAGAACAGGCTTCCTATTAGCGTTAGGGCAGTGCACAGAGGAGACTTTGCACGTTGCAAGACGCTATAGTACCGTATCTTGCTATCCACATGGGCCAGCGTGTCCAGGACCGGCCGACGCAGTGCTGCATGTGGACCGACCTCGACAACGTCGGTAACAGCTTCTATGCCTATCTTAAGCGCGGTGCCTTTGGCAAGAACTTGCACAGCATCTGCAAACCTTACAGGGGAAACTAAGTTATTGACCCAATACTGCCCATTTGTCAAACGCGCCGGCTCCACTACTACATGGCCAGTGACAGACGAGATCATTGAAATGCCACCTTGGAGATGGCCTGCGTTCAGTGACCCGAGGAGGTTTAGGTACTCGGCCGCAATGCTATGCATTGTAGGCGAGTGGTACGCAACGCCTGTCTTCAGCTTCTGAGCGAATATTCCGTCAGCATCAAGCTGCCGTTTAACCTTATCTACGACCTCCTCCGCGGCCGAAAGCGTGCAGTTGAACGGGCTATTCACACACGCCACATTGACTGAGTTGGGGAGTACTCCTGCTATATTTTCGACGTAACCCAGGATCTCGGCCTCGGATAGATTGACGGATATCATGGCACCTGGAGTCGAGTATGAAGCGGCTCTTAGACTTGCTGCCACCTGACCTCGGAAGTAGGCGATCTTGCATGCTGATTCGAGCGACAATGCTCCAATGGTGTACGCAGCGGCGATCTCGCCCGACGAATGCCCAACCACAGTCGCAGGAGCGATGCCAAAGCTCTTAAGTAATTCGACCAAAGCTAACTGCAGAGCCGTGCACAACGGCTGGCTGTATTCGGGATCATCGAGTCCTTTGTGGTCATTGAGCGCATCAAACAGAGACCAGGTACATCCCAAGGTAGTCAGTACGGCATCGAACCGTTGCTGCATGTCTTTGAAAACAGGATATCGCAAAAGTTCGAGACCCATACCAACGTGTTGTGCCCCCTGACCTGTAAAAACGAAGGCGATCCCCAGGCTTCCACTCCTCGCGCGGACCGGTTTCGCGGCAGGCGGCAGTGACACTTGGCCATCGCTTGAACTAATAGCTCCATCGTCCGCCGGATCCACGACGGCATAGGAGCGCCAGGACATACGGCTTCGCCGCTCAGCTAGGGTGTAGGCTAGCTGATCGAGCTTATGCATGTTTCCGGAGATATGGGCTTGATAGTACGTTTGATACGCAGAAATAACGCGCTGGATTGCGCCCACATCAGCGCCCGTCCACACAAGCAGCCGGGGCCCAGGACAAGGCGAATATTTCTCCTTCGCTTGATCTATTTCTTTCGACAAGTAAGTCGTACTATTTGCCGCAGGGTCGCCGGATTGTGACGAGAGCATAGTGCAATTGTGGCAGCCAATTAGTCCATGGCTTTGGAGATAGTGTAGCGCATCGTCGAGCACGGCGTGTGCATTGGAACCTCCAAACCCAAAAGAGTTCACAGATGCACGGCGCAGGCCAGTCGTTGGCCAGGCCACGTTCTTAGTCGGAACTTGCACATGATAGAAATCGGCATCAATAGCTGGATTTATATTTTCGAACAGAGCGTTCGGCGGAATAATGCCTTTCTCAAGGGCGAGGATGGTCTTGAAAAGTCCCGCGAGGCCGCTTCCACCCTCCAGATGGCCGACGTTAGCCTTTATCGATCCTACGTACAATGGATCCCGGTGAGATCGATAGGCTCGAAAGACCCGCCCAAGGGCCTTCATCTCGATCGGATCGCCAGTCGGCGTACCCGTCCCATGCGCCTCCACGTAGCGTGTGTCTTCAAACCCTAGCCCAGCTTTCTGGTAAACGTGTCGTTAACATCTCTTGGGCTTCTGCGCTTGGTTGCGTCAATCCAGGTGTACGGCCGTCCTGGTTAGACCCAGTGGCCCGAATAATGGCACGAATCACGTCGCCGTCATGAAGCGCGCCCGTTAGAGACTTTACGACTATGGCAATAATGCCTTCACCCCGCGCGTAACCGTTTGCTCTATGATCGAAGCTATAGCACAAGCTATCAGGCGACAAGAAATTCATATTTGACATTATTACTGAGGTTTCAGGACTTAATAGCATGCTAGAGCCCGGCAGCAGCTATGTCAACATGACAGATCATTGCCAACGACTCGGTGTCGACGTTGTCGGCCTGCTCGCCTTCGGCTACCCGTTTAAAACACAGAATGAGGAGAGTTATCGGTTCTTGAACTCAGTGATAGACGACATGAGTTGGAGAATTAGGACTTACATGCAATTTTCGCCACTTGTGCGGCCTCGACCGTATAAACGAACAAGAGCGAGGCCATAGCGAAAAAACCAGACACCCGCATTCTGGTACGGCTGCCTAAGGAGCAATTCGATATTAGACTACCCTTATACGCCGCCTATATAGCCCTAACGAAAGTACTAAAGCTCCTATTAGGGGCTATTAAAAATATATAACCTATAAATATAAGGTAGGCGATTAAAATAATAGATCTAAATACCCGGAATTAATTATTAAAAAAAGGAAATAAGACTATAATATAAAATACTTTATACGTTATAGTTATAAAGACTTTAAAAAAATAGTTAATATATATAGTATTTAAAGTTTTAGTTAATATAATAAATCTTATTATTAAAAGATATATAACTGTTAATAAAAAAATAATAGTTAAAAAGGTTAAGCTATAAGCCGGGCTAATTTTTATAAACGTATATATTTCCCGGAATAAAATAAACCCTATCGTTAAAAAAGCTATTTAAATAATAGCCTTTAAAAAAAACGTTAAACGATTTAGGCTATTTTTAATTAACGATTTTTTAAAAAAAAATAAAAAAATAAACCTATATTATCTATTACGATTTAAAATATTAAAGCTATTATATTATAAAATATTACGGTAAAAAAGTATTATATAAAAATTATAGCGAGCGTTTAAATAAATATAAACCTTTAATATAGGGTATATATAATTAGCCGGTTAAATATACTAATTATTATAAACCTTATTTTATAGATTATAAAGATTACCTATATAAGCCCCGAAAAATTAACGGATAAATAATACCTTTTAATTAAATTAAACTAAAAGCAATTAAAAAAGCCGGTAATTAAAAATATATAGCGAAAAACTTTTCTATAAAAATTATAGGATTAATATTATTATTAAACGAAAATTTTTCGAAACGAATTAAATAATAAAGTATTATTAATAAAAAGAAAGTTTTATTAATACTTATAAAAAAAACCTAAAACGAATTAATTATAGTTATTATATTTAATACCGAAACGATTATTATAAAAAATAAAGAGATAAAAAAATTAACTAAAGGGATAATTATTATTATTTTAATATCGGTATTAGTTATAAATACCTATTATAATACTTTTTAATTTAAAACTAAAAAAATACGCTTATTAGGAATTATTAAAAAAGTTAAAATAAAATTTATAATTAAATAAATAAATAAAAATAATAGGATATAAACCTATCGGATTATATAAACCTATAGTTTATAAATAAAAAACGAATATATTATAAATCCCCGAAACCTAAAATAACTAATATAATAATATATAATATTAATAAAAATCTAAATATCTATAAAATATTCCTAAAATAATATTAAAACGAAAAAATAAATATTATAATAATTACCGAATTATAGATATTAAAATATATTAATAATACTATAGCGGAATACTTAAAATATAATAAATATTTTTTAACGGATATTTAAAATATAGAGGAAAAAATAAACCTAAAATTATAATATATATTAAAATAGGGTTTAAACTATTAATTAAATGCCGGTAAAAAATATATTATAAAAATTTAATATAATTTAATATTAATAATTATTTATACTTAAATTATTATAAATAACCGGATATAGAAATAATATTTAACTATTTTATAACTTTTAAGCCTTTAAAAAATTATTTAATAGTAAAAAATATTAATATATATTATTTAAAATAAAAATTAGAAATAAATATAAAATACGGCGGGAAAAAATTAGCGGATTAATTTATTAAATTTAATATATATTTTATAGGGTAATTAGGTATAATAATTTATAAAAATAACTATATATTAAATTTATTTTTTAATATACTTTTTATTAAAAATTAAATAATAAAAAAGTTAAAATACGGTTTAAATTATTTATCGCTAAAAATTATATTTTAAAATAGGGGGACCGAATTTTTTTCGGAACAGATTAAAAATTAAAAAATACTAAAAAATAAATTAAACCGCTTTACGAATTTAATAAAAGCCTAAATATATAGCTTATTAAAGATTATAAAAATAAATATAATAAAAAAATTAACTATATAATAAGGTTTTTATCGGAATTAATAGGGGATTATATTAAAGCCGTAAAAAAAGCCTATAATATAAAGGGAAAATTAATATTATAATAAATAAAAAAATACCGTATAGTTTAAAAAAAATAAAAAAAAATAAACGAAACCGAACCTTTCGAACTAATTAAAAAAACTTCTTTAAAGTATATAAAAAAATATAAAACAAAAATTAAAATAAAATTAAAAACGAATATAAAAATAATAAAGATTTTATAAAAATTATTAATTAATATAAGCCGAAATAATAAATTAAACCCCCCCTAATAATAGTAAAAAATAGGGTAATCGAAAACGCTAAAAAAAAAGGTAAAATATTTAACCGATATTATTTTTTTTAAATTCGATCCGGAAAACGATTTTTTTTATAAAATATTTATTAATTAAAAAAACTACTTATTTTAAAATATTAAAATTATTAAAAAAAAATAAAAAAATATATAATAGGGGTATTTTTTATTTTACCGGATATAAATATAATAATAATAAAATATTTAAAAATAATATAGCTAATAATAATAAATTATTATATAAACTTTATAGGAAAATATTTAAAAATAAAAACCTTTTCGGATATATAGAAAAATATATAGGTAATAATATTATTAAAAATAGGAAAAACGGATTTTATAATTTATAAAAATTAAAAACCTATAATATTATTATTATATTTAAAGAAAAGCTTAAAAAAATAGCCGCTAAAAAAATAATATAAATAATACTATAATATAATTTAATTAACCCGTAATACGTTAAATTAATATTTAAAAAATCTATAATAAATCTAATAGTTAGCTTTATTTATAATGTCGAATTTATATTAGTAAACGGGAAAAAGGTAATATTAATTATTTTAAATATATAGGGTATATTTAATGAGAATTGTTATTTCAGTAATACCTTATATTCAGTAATACCCCACTTATAGTTTGAAATATATTGCAGCTATTACTGATATATATTTTTATATGTGATTTGTATGTGTTTTTAATATATTCATATATTGTAACGCTTTTTATAACATCCTTTTACCTATATTTTCGATTGCGTACGATTTTAATTACAGCTGCTTAATTTTTACCTCGTTTTTAGCCTCCTTTCGCGAAATAAGTACAAAAACGCTGTTTTTTTTAATCGTCTCTGAATTGATTATTTGCTTAGTTATCCATACCTGTGAGGTTAACTGCCTCCCGCGCTGCTTCCCGCGTTGCCTTCTGCGCTGCCTTCTGCGCTACTTCCTGCGCTGCCTTCTGCGCTGCCTCCTGCGGGACTTCCTTTAGGAGGATCTGGAATCGGTATTATTACTAGTGATGGAGGTTGAAAAGGTGGTGAAAAACGTAGAGGTGGTAAAAAACGTGGATAGATAGGTAGTTGAAAAGTTGATAAAAAAGGTAGATAGAGAGGTAGATGGAGAGGTAATTAAAATGTATGAATAGATAAGTGGCAGAATACCTAATTAGGTAAGCGGTAAGAAATTATATGTATTTAGTATATAGCAGAATACCTGATTAGGAAAGCGGTAGGATATTATAGGGTACTACTAAATATAGGGTATTACTGAAATAACAATTCTCTATTTAATATAATATTAAAATAAGGTTAGCTTAAATAAACGTTTCGATTTATAAAGGATTTCTTTATAAATAAAAAAATAACTACCCGTTTTAAAGGGATAATAATTAAAGCTAAAAAGGTAAAATACGGTATTATATAAGAATTATTATTATTTTTATATTATATATATTATATTTAAGCGAATTATTAAAGGGTAGTAATTATAAATAAAAATATATAAATAATATAGCGGTATTAATTTTTTATAAAATATTAAAAAAAAGTATTAAAACGGTAAAAAAAAAGGTAAATAGGGTATTAAAATATGGAAAAAAAAATAAAATAGCTTTTATTCCGGAAAAAATAAAAGCTATATATTTTATATAAAAAAGGGGTAATAAAAATCCCCTTATTAAATTTATTAAAGAAATACGAATAAAACTAATTTTATTATTAAACCCGAAAATAGTAAAAGTATTTTTAATATTATATTAATTCGGAATTTATTTAAATAAAAAGTTTAAATTTAAAAAATATATCGAAATTAAAATTATTAAAGCTATAAAAATTACTAACTATATTAAAGGCTTTTTAATAATTATTAAAAGATTTTTAATAAACGGATTATATAAAATAATTTATATAGTTTTTTTCTTTATTTTATTATATAGTTATAAGGTTTAATATAAAAAATAAAAAAAAACTATTAAAAAAACAGCTAACGTTTATATAGTTTTTATAAATATATAATTAAAGGGGCATTTAATATTTATATAAAAAATATTTTTTAAAGTAATTAAAGAAATATTATTAATGTAAAAAACCTTTTTAAAAGACGTTTTATTTATAATAATAAATATAGCTATAATAAAAATAATATTAAAAATAATATAGCGGTAGTACGTTTATAAATTACGAATAATTTATAAAAGCTATTTATTAATATTTAAAATAAAGCCTAAAAAAATACCTAAAAAAAAGGTAAAATAATATTAAATATTTTATATTAATTTATAATTAACGGCCGGATTATTATTAATAATTTAAAAATAAAAGCTATATATATTTTATTTTAAAATAGGATCGAAAAAAAACCATATAAAAAGTAAAAATAAAAAAATAATAATAAAGGAATTTTAATATTAATTTTAAAAAAGATCCCTTTAAAATATTATTATATTTTTAAACGGCTTATAAATTAAAAAAGGCCTCGGTTACGGCTTTATAATATATAAAAAATAAAAGAAAATTATAAAAGGAAAAAAAAATATAAATATATACGGAATAATATTTAATATTAAAACTTTAAGGACTTTTAAAGGTTTAAAAAAGGTAACCGAATTATTTCCGGTAGCGAAAATAATCCTATATATAAATAATATAGCGGCTATTTAAAGTATTTAAAAAAACGCCCTATTTATTTTTTAAAAAATATTTATAGTAATTTATAAATTAATAAATAAAAACGATATAATATTAAAATAGTATTTTAAATATTATAAAATAAAAAATAACGAAAAGGTAGATATTTTAATAAAAAAAATAAAAAAAAAACCCTTTTAATTTATTATTAAAATTAATAGCGGTAAAAATTAAAAATTATATTAAGATTTAAATTAAAGCTTTAGCGGTTAAATAATAAAAAAAGCCGGTATTTTAAGCGGCTTTTTAATAATAAATATTAATTATAAACCCGGAAAAAGCCTATAGGTATTAAAATTATTTAAAAAAATCCTAAAATAATATTTTAATATTATTTTAGTATATAAGGATTATAGGTAATATTATAATAAATTTAATTATAAAAAAACGGAAATACATTATAATTATATATTATTTATAAAAGGAATAAAAAATAAAAAACTAAAATATATAATATATTATAGGAAAATTAAAATATTTTAAAGCGAATAGTTTAAACTTTTAAAATTAAATAAAAAGCCCGATAATATAGAATAGAATAAAAAAAATTAATTAATAAAATTTTATAGGTTCGAATTATATAAATTTTAAAATAAAATAAGCTATTAATAATAATTAATTTAATATTTATTAAAGTTTAAGAAATTTTATAAAGCTATTAACTATTTTAATAAAATATACCCGCTTTTTAAAAAAAAAGGAAAATAGTATTATTAATAAAGAAATAGGGAAAAATAAAAAATATAAAAAATAAAATAAAAAAAAAATGGAAAAAAATTTAAAATTTATTATTTTTAGGGAATTTATTTAAGGGCTATATATAATAATAAATATTATTTTATATTTTTTTTTTTTTTTATATAGGCGTTCGGAAAAAATAAAATTACTAATATTTTAATTATAATAATTAATCTTTAAAAGGATATAATTACGCCTATAAAAGGTAATCGAATTAAAGAAACTATAGGAAATAAAACCTTATTACCGACTATTAAATTAACTTTTAATTAAAACCTATAAAGCTAAAGTTACTGGTTTAAAACTAGGCCGATTAATAGGTAGTAATCGTTAATTAAGGAATATTAAACCTATAAGGCACAATTTAGCATTATAATGTATATAGATTAAAGCTTATTATGTCCTATACCCCTAGGGAGGTTACGAAGAGGAGCTTACGCCCGTTCGCTCAGACGTTAAACAAATCAATCAATCAATTCGCCACTTGTGCGTTTTGAGAAACTATTCTCGTTGCTCGGTGCAAGGCAAGTTGTCAAGTTTGGCAAAGCAGTGCACACCGTCATACGGACCCGCATGGCCCAGGACAAAGACGCCCACCATGATCTCTACTCAATTGTGGCCGACTATATCGGTAAGGGGCAAGAAGGCTTGTACCGCGATGAGCTGTGGCCAGAGGCCATTCTATTCATTATGGCAGGTGCGCAGCCTTAATTCATAGTCTTCACCTGTGATTCTCGTTTTCCACCTGGGGGTCATGAAACACATCCCAAGGCGTCATTACTCACCACAACACCTTGATGTCTTACAAAGGCTAAGATCCCTCATACAGGTGGTGCAACGACCGCAGCAGCCATGAGTGCGGTATTCTTCTACCTCTCCCGCAACCCGACGTGTTATGCCGCCTTGGCAGCCGAAATTCGCTCCACCTTCAGGGCAGCCAGCGAGATTAGATCGGGGTCCCAGCTGAACAGCTGCAAATACCTTCGGGCCTGTATTGACGAGGCTCTCCGGATGTCCCCGCCATCACTGACTTCTCTATGGCGTGAGCAGGATGCAGGTGACGACAGCGGCGAGCCCTTTGTCGTGGATGGTCACGTTATCCCGCGGGGCACCCAGGTTGTCGTGAGCCTGTACTCAATGATGCACAACGAAGAGTACTTTCCCGACTCGTTCTCCTTTAAACCAGAGCGCTGGCTAGAGTCCCCAGGGAGTAGCGCCAGAGATGCCGGAGAGGAGAAGGATACCCGCGCGAATATACGCAAGGCTTTCGTGCCATTCCTTATCGGTGACCGCTCGTGTGCTGGCAAGTCCATGGCTTACATGGAAGCGAGCCTCACGATAGCGCGTACTTTGTGGTTCTTCGACTTTGAGATTGCACCAGGCAAAGCCGGGGAGCTGGGTGGAGGGAAACCGGGACGAACGGATGGGAGAGGTCGCCCCGACGAGTTCCAGCTGTATGATATCTTTGTTGCGGGTCATCAGGGGCCTAACTTGGTGTTCCACACACGGGGCAACTTTTGGAGGACACTTCAAGCAGAGAAATAGTGTGTTATGTTTTGCTCCTTGTGTGTCTTCCTGTACGTTCGCGCTACTTGCCAGCTTTATCCCAGCCTCAAAAGGCATTCTCATACCTACCTCCCTAGACCGCAGCGTCATAAGTATGGTAGCATACAGACGCTCAATATATAGCCAAAAAAAGATACCGTTATGTTTTTGTTAAGGATAAATACCAATGCAAATTAGCACTGATGCGTATTCAATGAACCAAGGTAAACCCCTAGTCCGGCGTTCACCCCGTCATTTTACTCTTCACATCCGTGTATTTGGGAATTAAGGCTATAGGACCTCGAACGACTACATTGTGAACAGGATTTGCCACGATTATTGTCGAATTTCATTTAGTATCATGGCCAGCCAGCGACGTGGTAGACACTATTAATACTTTAATAGGGGAACCGGAAAGAAAAGAGGGGAAACCAGGAAAAGTTAATAGGGGTAAATTTTGACAGTAGGTATTCCTTATCGCTAACGACACCGCAGCGAGACGGTCAGTGCTGAGGTAGGAGGAGCTGAAGGCGATGATCTCAAACGCGGCCCGCTCGCCGAGGTTGACGGCCGTGCCGGCGGCGGACAGGCGGACCATGGGCTCCCAAATGCGCAGACACAGGGCCTCGCCTACGAACCTACCCCAGCAGCAGCGCCACGTACGCCGGTAGCAGTAGCAGCGGGGGCGCAAGTTGTTGGCTAGGGCGGCACACGCACAGAGCCTGAGTTTGAAGGAAGGTCAGAAGCCAGCTGAGCAGTGCGTACAGCGGCGCGTGGATGGCGATCACTCCCCATGGCGGCCTAGAAGTCGCCCTGCGCCCGCAAGAATCACTTCAGCGCCTCAAAGGACGCTTAGGACAGCAGTTCGACCAGGCTGACGCGCAGGAAGGCCGCGGCCGTGGTGGTAAGGTACTGCTGTCTCACGAAGAGGCCGAGGATCCGCGGCGAGAAGACCTACCTAGAACGTGCATATGCGGGCCATGATGAGCTGCCTGCGTGAAGAGCAGCATACGCTGCAAGTGCAGGCCGACGGCCGTTGGATTCCCGGAGCCGTAGGCATGGGCGCATAGCATGTCGAGCGATGTTGTTATGCCATCGAAGTACCATAATGTTCACCATCGTCATGCCGATGCCGGCAGCGGCAAGGTCGTCAGCGCTCAGGTGTCCCTCCGCGAAGGTCGTGGTCACGCTGCAGGTGTACTGCAGTGGATAGATGGCGATGAGTGGGAGGGACTATGCGCCAGCAACCGCTGGTGGGAGACCTAGATTTAGGCAGCAGTGTCGTCGATCGCGATCTCGGACTTCAGACCGTCCGCATCCGTTCGACAGCGCCGGAAACGACAGCGTGGATTCCGTTGCGGTTGAGCTGCTACTACCGCTCCTGACTTCTGTATCGTGGCGTTGTTATCCGTGTTCATGGTATTTCGTCCATCCATTCCTGGTTAACGCGGAGCAGCAAGTCCCTCAGCAGGAGTCGAGATGTAGCAATACTATCTATATATCAGCATTGCCCTGGTCCTAGAAGAAGTGGTCAACATTTATCGGGGTTGTAATATCCAGGGGTCTATCTACATCACTAATATTGTATACCTATATATATATATATATTCGCATGGGCGATAACGGGACGGTGGAGCAGCATTTGCCTTCAGACGTGGTTTCCCACGACTCCTTCAGATTCGCTCGATTCGTGGTTAGGTAGATGACACCAAAGTTGCGCGATTGTCCACCCGATGGGAGGCCAATTCTATGACGATAGTCGCATGATTGCAAGCTTGGCTGCATGTGTTTGACTACACGCCATATCATGCCTAATTACGTATGGATTTCAGGAGCCTGAGTTGTTCTAGCAAAGAGCGTGGCTTCTGTATATGGGTGTCTGGGGTGCGTGCAAAGGATCATGGCGAATGTTAAATTCCAAACTGAGAATCGTAAGCGAGCACATGGCGATGACAACTGGATTGATTACCGGATGTGCAAATATCCTCTAGACATCTTGTTAGATCATGATGTCCATATAATATCCATTCCCTTATTTCGCCTCTCTTTTAATAACCCCAAGCTCATCTCTCTCTTCCCGATCTCCTAAACAGCCCCGTCTTTCTTATTATACTTTGCCTCATACATCTGATCGACAGCCTTCTTCTCCTGTCTCAGTCTATTGCGGATGACATCCAGCTCACTCGGCCGACTGTCCCGGTCCTGCTCGACAAAGCGAATATGCAATTGTTTCTTGGCGCTGCCCTCCTCTGAGTCGGCGATGGCGGGAATTTCCTCCTTTTTTGCTGCTGTCGTAGTCTTGGCGGAATCGACGGGGCCCTTAGCCGTTGTGCTGGTCTTGTTGTCCATGGTGGGTGCGTCTGCTTCTTCGTATGTAGGCTGCTTTGACTAGGTTAGCTTCGGCATGAAGCGACTATAGGGTATGTAGAGTAGCAAGAACGATAAATTAGGCAGGACATGAATACAAGGGGATCGAGAAGTAGGGAGGCGATGACACTATCAACAACACTGCCATTGTCGCTCACCCCCGTACTTACGTACTTCTCAAATTTGTGAATACCTTGGTAAGGTAGGGAGGTGCTGAGTACGATCGCAAAATTCAGCGCAATCACGGAACCGGCGCGTCACTGCAATGGGCTAAACTGAAGTGAAATGTGAGCTCATGTTACCGCGACCATACTTTACACAAGGATAAACGACATACTCAACTACTTCCGCGGCCAAGGGATATCCGTATGAGTCACAAGTGACGCAGGCTGTTGTAGTATGTGTAGGCGTCTCCTCTCGCAAGACAAACCTCGGAACGATAAGAGTCTGGAACAAGAGAGTGGGAAGAAGGGTACGATGCTTCTGAGGTATCGCGTGTGCAGTCAGTAGTAACCGGATGAAGAACCTGCGTAAATCTCAATCGCGTGAAGTGCTGCTGGTGGATGAGGGAGGAAGTGAGCCTTGAAAGATTCGACCGACGTCTACTTCTATAAATTGCAAACAACAATAGTGGACTCACACGTATGTTGTAAAAACTAGAAGATGAAAGTGACCTGAAAGGACAATGCATTGAAGTAGTTGTGTAGTAAGTGAATAGTGAATTGATGATTATGATTGCTGTAATTGTGCACCTACCAGACAATAGGCATCGCGGCAGTAATGGTAACAGTACGAATGCTTGGGCCATCTAAGAACACCAGACAATGCAATACAATACAGTGAATGCAGTACAGACCTCAACGCCATGCTCTAGGTACCAGGAAAAAGAAATTTTAAAAAATAGAAAACCAAAAAAGGGTAAAATCAGGGTTGGCCGATTGATTAAGCAATCAATCAAATCTCCAACCATCACCAGATCCGCTTAGCCACCATCTCGTATCTGACTACCTTCGCCAGGCCATCATCGCCCGGGTTCCTGAAACTCTCCTCCATCTTGCGCTCGCGCTCGCGCATGCGCTTCAGGCCATCCTTATCGTCTTCGTAAAGCCACTTGCGGCGGTCGTCTCCGATCTCGACGGCGCCCCAGGGGCCGATGCGTTTTCCGGGCTGGGAGAAGTTTTCGCGGTCGGCCTTGGCGGCGGCGACGGCGCTCTCCTTGGTCTTAGCGGCGGCGTAGCGCTCCCTGGCGTAGCGCAGCAGGAGCATACCTAATAGGAGCTTGACGATGAGGAGCACAACCCAGGCGAGGAAGAAGAAGATGACCATGGTGAGCAAGGCGACGGCGTCGTCCGAGGAGAAGCTCCAGAACGGTTTCGCCTGCGGTGACCCGTAGGGATGCCCGTATACGGAGCGACCGAGCGCGTTCCGTATCAGCGTGTCAAGATGCTCTAGCGCTGCGACCATGGCAGGCGAGGAAGGGGTAGAGGATTCCACGGAGAGCTCCGTGGTCGAGGTTGGTATCGGAGGGTGAAGATGCGTGGCAAGGAACATGTGGTAGGCCTGTATAGACGCGCGGATGAAGAGGCAGGAAAGGGGCAAAAGGGGCAACCCTAACCGTCGGGTCAGCGAAGGTGTAGCGAATGCCTAGAAACCGTCAGTTTACACCCAGGTCTACTAGTGTATATAGCTCACATTGGTGTAATAGTCCTTGCATAATATGTCTAACATCCTCCTATAGATGGTAGGCTTGACATTGTTGAACTTGTTGATATATGCATGTTTGATCCAGTCTACCATCATCTCGAAACCGATCACTACGAAAAATGGTGAAAGCACCTCGCCAGATAAGATCCACGACGGTATGACGGTGAAACTCGCAGGCAAGTTTGAACTGGTATGGACTGGGCCAGGGCTTGACCCGCCCCCGTCTAGTTCTCTTCCGGCACCTGGCACCGAAAGCCCACCGATTTCAACGACGTTTCGTATGCCGATGATCAACAAGATAATCCATAATTGGAAACGCTCAACCATATCGGAACACGTGAGTTGGAAGAGGTTCTCTTTTTCGATCTTCTTGAAGACACTCCCTTTGATCTCGATGAACTGGTTCGAAATGAGGAGAGTGAGTAAAGAATTCGAATAAGAGTTCACAGCGACATTTAGCGTGATGACCTGATAGAACAAACATAAGGTGTGGATGATGTTGTAGATTAACGAGAGGATAAACATGCCAAAAGGCAAGAGAACTTTGGATCTTCCAGAGTTGTTTCGCGACAGGGTCTCAGAGCTGAAGAGGCACTCCAATATGTCTTGACCAAGAGCTGAGAGGAGTCTATCGCCGACCTATAAGCGTGTTAACTCGACATTTTCCAACGTTTCATGGTAGCAAGTCAGCAACGTACCTCCAGCATGTTATAGATGACGTAGAGTTTCATGGAAGATTGTGCACGGATAGAGTGATACATGCGACTGGCGTCCAGATTCATTAACGCCATGGAGCTGCATATTAGGATAGCACCCTGAAGGAGATCAGCCTTGTGATAAGAGGTTAGATTAGAGGGCATAGACTTCGTCCGCCGATGTCGAAAACCGCCAGGCCTAGGTATGGGATGCTTCGGTGGATGGAAGACACCATTGCCATTGCCATGTAGCCGAGCGTTGTCCAAGGCGTCAGACACGTTACGATGCCTTGGGGCACCATTCGGTTGGACGCCAGACCCGTTCTCCTTCGGCCGGCTCTGGCTTCTATCAGCTTCGCTGGTCGCCTGGCTACTATCGGCGCGGTTCCGCGACTGAGCCCTTCCCCTTCTCCCTCGCTGCCAAAGGCGCCAGGTCCCCTGCCACACGAACCCTACGACCCACCGAACTTCTTTCCCTATGACATAGGCCCACCATCGTCCGAGCACACCGACGGCAATGAGAAATCGCATAGGCAATATGGTGAAAGTGTACAGCCATGCATCGAGACAAGCCATAGTGCCGAAGTACAGGACTTGCTCGAGAGATGGCGGCAAGAGCAATACGTTTAGCAGCCTTTCGAATTTGACAGCGCTTGATTCGTATGGTATGTCTGCGGAATGAGGCTGGTAAATGTAAAGCGGACTGGGTCGTTGGCCAGCCAACTCGAGTTGAAGATGTGTAGGAAGCGACATAGGCGGGAGAGGTATAGCAGGGAGTAAGGGAGAGGGCGGCGGAGGGTCGACTCGGGCTGGCTTAGGGGTGACCGAAGGTTGAGGATTCGAGCCATTGATGTCGATGCTCAGGGGAGGAGGGCGAGCTAGGGGATTGAACGAGTTGCGGCGGGTAACATTAGGGGTAGTCAGGGGCGGCCCAGACGCAGGTCTCCTGTTGATAGGAGGAGTGGAAAGCGTTCGCGAGGCAGCAGGCCGCTTGACGTTGGCAAGGTTTCTCGGCACGTCTTCCTTGGAGTCAACAAGCTCGCTCTTA
Organism: Xylariaceae sp. FL0662B; assembly: GCA_022376535.1. Lineage (NCBI taxonomy): Eukaryota > Fungi > Ascomycota > Sordariomycetes > Xylariales > Xylariaceae > Xylariaceae sp. FL0662B. The sequence goes on from JAJJKD010000125.1 coordinate 103,683, forward strand.
GCAGATATAGGCCTATCCTTCTCCATGGCCGACGCTCGGAGGCCTAGACCGCTGTTCAACTGATCAGCCATCGAAGGACGAGACACGGTCTCAGCGACACTGGCAGACATTGGATACTCGATGCCGTTCGGTTTGCGCTGGAGCGGGACGATGGCGATAGGCAACGAATCAGGCGACGAAGTCAGCGCTTGCATCTGGGAGGCAGACAGCTTCCTAACACTCTCTCGACTCCCCTTCTTTGCAACCGACTGTGTCCGCGGCTTGGGTGTGGCATTGGCAGGTTGTGAGACGACACTCTTGCTAGTAACAGGCGACTCTGGCGCGTTGGCGATACCGGAGGAGGTGTTGGTTGGCTCGGCAGACGTAGATGCATGTCCGTTTCCCTTCACTTCGGAATCGTTACTCGGCCCTTCATGTTTCCGGAGTTGAGGGGTGGTCGGCGTCGAGGCAGTGATCTCGAGAGTAGGAAAAGGGACGGTTGGCACCACAGTCGACTTGATCACTGAATCATCCGCGCATTGTTTGACCCTATCAAGACGCCTCCCGGCTCTTTCATTTCCTCCTCCGTTCTTCAATTCGTCTCCTTCGTCTTCAACAATATCAAAGTCAACATCGACACCAGCACCGCCATCGCCATCGGTCTCTCGCGTAATCGTAGTCGGATGCGGCATTATGGCATTTCCATCCTTTCCATGCGGTGTGCACCCTTCCTTAGCTCCGACCAGCTAGATTTTTCCGGTATTGGGACAAGGCATGGACAAAATACAGGATCGAGATTGCAATGTTTTTTTTTTTTTCGGTACTGTCGGTTTTGTTGGTTTTGTTGATCAGAGTATCGTTGTATTCATGTGAAAGAACAAAGAAGGGCCAAATTGAAATGTCACAGGCACGAATACAGTGATAACAGCCTTGCAGAACACGGTATGCTAGGTACATACCTACTGTACCTACTAGCGGAAGGCAGGGCATTGGCAAGTCTAAAAATAGGACATTGTAGAAGCTATTTGGTCTTAGCCGGTTAGCTGCCGGCCTGCCGGCTGGCCTATTTCCCTATGTACTGTATGTTACAGTGTCTTCAAGTACCTAGGTAGTGGATACGTTATTTTGAACCTGCGAAATACAGCACTGGCCACACTGACACAACCTACCTAAAGACATACCTACCGTACTAAGCGTTTAGCACTGACCCCACACTGTAAGGAGCTACCTCTGGCTACACATAGGTAAGTAGGTACATACATACTAAAAGGTATGCTGGCAGGCAGGTAGGTACGTATCCCCTAACCTATGCCAATAACAATATTTCATCCTACTTAAGTAGAACGGCCCTCAACATAAGCTCACATGCATCAGCCATCTGAGTATGTAGAGACGAGTGCTCCGAGCTCTTCGATTCCACCCTAACCCTCTTTCATTTGGCCTGCTACGACAGTGCGTTTCTATGTGTCGGTCTATGCGTATCTTGAAGACGGTAATACTTGTCACTACCGACCTATTCTCATCGAGCCGGTTAAAGGGGATAGTTTTCTATCAGCGTATCGAAACGTCTCATCTATATCCTCGTTGTCTGCGTCCTTATGCTTAGTAGGCTGTTAACCTAGCTTCTGAAAGAATAGATCTACTTACTAGCTTATAGCCCAGGATCGGTGCTATCATCTACGTCGCTAATGGCAAGTAGGCAGTGTTCGAGTATACCTCAGCTCTACCTACTCCTTGCTACGGCCCAATATCCAGCATGATCTTAAGTACTAAAATAAAACGACATATAGTCAACATAGGTATTTACTCCGCATACGACACTTGCGTGTCCGCAGTCCATGTCCGAGGTCTTGGCTGTGAAATCCGGGGGCTTGAGTCCGATCCAGCCAATCAGCCACCACTGAGGGAGCTATCGTGATGACCAGGTATCTACGCCGCTAATCTTCAGCCTTGTGAAAACACATATCTGTTTCCAAACTAAACTCACTTACCTCCCTGATCGAAGGGCTCGAATATGCCACGTCCACTCATGGTACCCCATCCAGACTACGGCACAGGGTTAGGCGGGAGGACGGACATTGTGGCATTTCATTCTTCGGCTCTCAGATGGGCTAGTTCATGATCTGGTGATGCTATCTTATTTCGGCTCGTCAATAATACCTAGCATTCACAATGTGGCACTGGGAAGGTGGAAAGGTATAAGAGCCCCATGCTCCGTCGCCTAGACGTGAAATCGACCCGGTATGACCCCCTATCAGTCTTAACTTCTCTAGATCAGAAAACAGATCATATGCAGTTAGACCAACAAAATGAAATGGTTGGTATTAGTGTTATCGGTCTGCGATGTGATCCTAGCCGCACTCGATGGCCATTGTCCCCCATTGGGGCCAGTTCTTCGCAGCCCTACGAATCCGACGGCACACGAGTCGGTGCATTCTGCCGTAGCAAATATTACGGATATATTCTAGAATCTAACTGCGGATCTCATCTCAACGGGTATATCGATAGCAGTCAAGTCAATACACGAGAATGGTCCATTGCTCGAGTCACATCATACTCCATCAATGTTTAACAAGACGGGGCCCACCACCATCGCTTCGCAAACCGTCTACCGGCCGGGGAGTATCTCAAGAATATTCGCAGTTCTCGCCCTAATACAACAGAGTCATGTGAGAATGGACGATTCAATTACAGAATATGTCCCGGCGTTGCTCCAACTTATGGGGGAGACACCAGAGGTCAATGATATTAGCACGGTCAAATGGGAAGAAGTGACTATCGGTGTACTGGTATCTCACATGAGTGGCATAGGTATGGACTGTGGGTGGTTCTCGTTATCAGGACCAAGACATGACATCTACTAAACATAGCTACAGTGGTGAACGATCTGTCTAGTATTCCTATTGATGGGACCCAATTCGGGTCCCCTAAATTGGATGACTCGTCGAAGAATAGATGTGCCGGCGTCCTCGGCCTACCGCCTTGCAACCGGACGCAGTCCTTCAGAGACTTCGGCAAGCGTCACCCGGTATATGCTCCGTTCACGAGTCCTGTCTACTCTAACGTCGCAAGCGTGATCCTCGGCTTCGCCGTCGAGGCAATCACTAACATGACCTACAATAACTACGTCAAGCAGTCAATATTGGAACCCCTCTCCATGACCAACACAACCATCTTCAACGGTCCAGAGAATAATGCGTGGCGTTTCGTTCCTGTCAACGAGACCTGGTGGGGTGCTCCTCTCGGATACGAAAACATGTAAGTTGCGTGAGCTACGTGCTTCGCATATTAAACTCATACCATACAGGGCTGGTGATTTCGATTCAAACACTGTTGATCTCCTCTTCTTCGGTGCTGACATCCTCAAGCACAGTCTTCTACCCCTAGCTACTACGAGGAAGTGGATGAAACCGGTGTCCTCGACCTCATCCTCCGGTCTCCTCATGGGCGGGCCCTGGGAAATTCTTCGGTAGAGCACCGTCACCAAAGACAAGCGACTGGTCGAATCCTACTGCAAAGCCGGGAACCTCAACACCTACAATAACATGGTATGCCTCGTCCCCGGACTACGGCCTTGTCATCACTATCTTCTCGGTGGCCCGGATTCCAGCGCCAGCCTCGTCGACTCGGCGCTCACCAAGCTCGTACGAGCCCTACTCCCCGCCATCGAAGACGCGGGAAAAGCCGAGGCGCGGCCGAGATACGCCGGCACGTGCATGGACGCGGCCACGAACTCGAGCCTTGCGCTCTCCCTCGATGACGACGACGCCGCCGCCGCCCCAGGCCTCGCCGTGAAGAGCTGGGTCGTGCGCGACGTGGACGTGGTCAAGAACTACGCCCGCTTCTCGACAGTCTCGAGCAGTCCCACGGACCTACCGGTGCGCGTGCGGTTGTATCCGACCAACCTCAGCGCGGACGGTCGGACGGCCTGGCGCGCCGTCTTCGACTTCGGAACGCCCAAGCGGCTCGCCGCGAAGGACACTGGTTCGTTCTGGCCCGACGCGAGTTGTCATACGTGGGGCTCCATGGATCGGCTCACGTGCGGGTTCAGCTCGATTGACGAGTTCGTTTTCGAACTGGTTGCTGAGGGGGTTGCGAAAGGGGTGGAATTGAGGGCGTTTAGGGTTGGGTTGAGCAGGGAAGCGTAGGATCAGTTGCTAAAATACCCAATAATTGGAAAAGGGCAAGAACACATTTGATGACTCGAATACTCAACCATCAGATAGTATCCATCCAGTAGCATGTCATAACGTGAGGGACTTTCAATCTACGCCAAGTAATAAGGTCATAGAAAAAACATCGCATAAGGACCTAACTGCTGTTTAATGAATTCTTTCACTCTTTGGAGTAATTTCGAGCTATCACTCGATTCAATAGAAAGGTTCGACCAGATCTGTTGCAATTCCTGGTGTAATAGCAAAGCATTAGTCCCAGGTACCGCTTTACCAAGCCACTGGAAAGGGAACCGGAATACTAAGCCTCAAGCTGAAACTCTAATCTGGGTTATAGGGAGGCTTCATATCTACATGCCACAGTGTCGCCCTAATATCTGCAACTGGATAACTAGGTCGTAAATCATGTCGCTTCCCAGGTAGAAGGATGTTCACGGATTAATCCTGGAGATGATGCGTCTAGGGGCCCCCTCATATATAGTTTTACGTTTATGCGGCTTGATACAATATTGTCACCCCGGGGCGACTTCATATGTGAACAACAAGGGCTCCTAGAGTCATTACATTATGGTACGTGGAGTCAAAGGTTTACTACGGTACGGTATTTGCTAGCATGCTGCCTACAAAGGTAATCTCGAGATAGTTCACTATGTTTAACCTCTACCGTTGTCCATCATAGTTTCTCAATACATGTACTATGAAGGCTAGAATTCCAGTATAGCCTCCAATCATATTCTTACGATTGGCCTATTGCTGTTACCTTTACTATTACCTGGCAAAGTCCACTTGGAAACTGGCCTGGGTAGGTAGCTCGTCTCGCACAGTACATCTCCGTAATTATTAGATAGGCTCGACCTAATTACAGTGCACCATTGACAAAGAGGCTCAGGGGTTCAGACAAATAGAAAGTGTATGAGTATATATCTTCTTTGTCTGCTTAATAGATGATAGCATTATAAACATATTGCAAAACCCGGTTTTCTCAATATGCAAACACATTGACGAGATCCTGAATTACGTTAGAAAAAATGGAGGGAAATACATGAAATAGATGATTGCAAACATGTAATGACTCCTAATAGACAGAATTAGAGTCATGGTTACTTCATCAAAAGAATCGAATTAGCCGCCTCCTACAAACAACAAGAAATTGATGGTTTTGTGACGTTGCAGAGACAGCAAACGAAACCAAGTTCCACAACATCCATTCTATAATATTCTCTGTTCAGTGAATCGACCATGAACTACTGCTTTCTAGGCATGCAAGAACAATGAGAAACGTGTGGATTCACAGTATAATAGTTTTCCGCCTACACGGAACAAAGAAATGAATGACAATGCACTTGATTACCTACAGCATCCCCAGGATGCTCAATATATACACTAAGCTATTTTGATCCATGAACCATATTAACACAACACCATCTCCTCAGATCAAAGCATCTAAGAAGCCAAAGAAACAACTCACTAGTAACTCACCAGTGCTCTCAACAACCAAATCCAACTATCCAACAACATCACCTCCTCAAAATGTGCCAAGACTTGGTCCAGTGCACGTTTAAGTGCGGTCACCAACCACTCCTCTGGTCCAGTCCCTCGAGATTCTGCCTATTCTACCCGCACAGCGCGGAGACCTTCCACAGCGCAAATATCATCTTCGAAACTTCGCACAGCCTATGCGGCGAATGCGCGATCAAGCACGCGGCCCACGCAGCGGGGCTGCGCGGGCAGGCGAAGCACGCGCACGTCCAGTCCAAGTACGCAGAGTCCAACGAGGCATACTGGAAAGCTGAGGCGCACAAGTACCGATCCGAGGCCGCGCAGAGCCAGGCCGGCGTCGATGAGGGTCAGATAGCTGAGCTTAACGCGAAGGTGCAGGAGCAGATTCTCTATTACGTCCGCAGGGGTCTCAACGGGCGGAGCAAGGGCTTGCTTCTAGATACGATCCTGCGGGCGCCGGAGGTGCTAGACCGAAGAGGGTTCGTCGTTCTGCTTGCTGAGAATGTGGGCACTTTGGATGAAGAGGGGCTTGAGCGGCGCGTGGATGCGTGGGAAATTAGTATGCTGCGAGCGAAGGCACGAAAAGCGGGATTGTTGCGGGCTTTTGAGGAGGGCTTTCCGAAGGGAGCAATTGTGGTGAAGGGGAAGGGAAGAAGGGTTGATTAAGGATCGTTTCTAGAGATGCCCAGAACTTGATCAGACGACCTTCCTCTACATTGATTGCACTCAATCTACGATAAAGCATTAGACATCCTTCCAAGACTTGATATATTCAAGCTGGATTATAATACCTAAAATCATCTTTTTTACGCTCGTATCCCTGGTACTATCATAGTTCCGAGAACCTACTAACCACTGTGGGCCGACATATGGCCATTAATATGAATATGTATAGGTGACATTACTTCCTTTGTAGCTGAACTTTCATTCAACATAGTTATTGTGCTCTTGTTGGGATAAAGCTGTAGGGCTGAGACTGATAGTATAACGGCTCTACATATGGCCACCGCCTATATAAGTACTTATTTGAGGGGCTCTACCCCTTCGAGATTTTTCTCGTCCCATACTAATAAATACAGCCTAGCAGTTCTAGCACTTAATAAATACATGGAAAATTCACCGAGGTATCAATTACCAGCATTCGCCCGTAACTGATCTACACTGGTAAATAAAAGCTCCTAGTTGTGATCGTTGCTTCATAGCGACGGGTAGCATGTCGTGAACAGTTAACATTTCGTTCTTAACTCTGACTCATATTAATCCCCTTGTAATATGTCTCCTTCCTGTGAAACGTCTAACCCCGTCCAAGTAAGCCGGAAAGAGATAATAGAGACGGTTGAAGGCCATTAAGGATAACTTCTCATCATGATGTAACATCGCTTACATATGTAAGTATTTTAGATATCGTAACTGGATATTCCACTCTGAATCAGAAATAGAGACACTCGAACCGAACTCGAGTAACTTGATTGAATACTTATCACATAGCAATTGCCAAGATCTTTCTATCTCTGATGAGGTCAATATGACGCCGCCCCTATAGCCCTAGTGATAACGTCTGGCGCGTCACGTCGGAATTTCTCGGCACGAATCTCACAGTTTTGGCCTTGGGGCCTGCGATTGGGTTTTCTCTCATCAATAGGCCTTCTATAGGATCGGCTTCAACGGGATCTGTCGTATCCTCAGCTGGTAGGATATGGAAGTGTGCAATAAGTTGTAAGAATACGGTGTAGAGGGCTTTGGTGGCAACGTGGCTAGCTACGCACATACGGCCGCCAATACCGAAGGCGTATTGATGTCTATTTGCAGTCTGGTCGCCATCTAACCACCGTTCCGGGGCAAAAATGTTGGGGTCTAGGAAAACGGACGGGTCTGAGGAATGTTAGACACATAGTAATCACGTATGCAGGGAGGAAAATTTAGAGAAGCTGGGACTGACCTCGTGTACACGCCCATGAATTTAAGAATAGGAGTGTATCTGGAGGTATCGTTGCTCCCTTCCAATGAACGTGTGAATACGTGGCCCTCGGTAATGCGAGACGCTGGACGACGAAATATCGGCCGACCTCTTTTGTCAGGGCTTCCACGTATTCAACTCTGGAGAGTGCAACATTTGGGGATGTGAGAAGTTCGGGGCTCTCGAGTTTGATCATCTGGTAAGCCTTTTCTTGTACATCCGGACGATGAGCAAGTAGAAGGATTGCCCACATTAGCGAACGTTTAGTAGTGTCGGCGCCCGCCAGCATGCTGAGCCCAATGCTAAGTATTTCGCCGTCAGTGAGACCTTTGCTCTCGGGATCTTTGAGAACATTGCCTTGGATACAGGGTCGATCAACGCCGTTGGAGATGTCTTCCCGGAGTTTCTCCTGCAGGACATGATGGTAAGCATATCGTCGCCTGCCAATATCAGCCATATGAGAGCCCCTCTGTAGCCCAAGCCGTCCAGCTACACTATTCAGAGGCCTCAGAAGCGGTATGTAGTTGGAGAAGTTGCTGGTAGGGTTTCTAAACTTCGATATCTCGTCTTCAATGTATAGTATCTCAGAGATCATGAGATCCCTATGTAAATCTTTAACATCCTCAACACTAACCCATTAGCACTACTTCGTGATGGCAATTATTCATATCATTTCAAAACAATACATACCGAGTTCCATAAGCCAATGTTAGGCTAAGGTTTAAGGCGAACTTTCGAGCGATATTCAGCACGTCAAGGGGTTCCTTACCGCCCTTGCAATTTGAGAGTATGTCCAGAAGAAATGCGCGAGACTCAAGATCTATAATCTGTTGCGTAATGATTAGCGAGAGGGAGAGATTGTTATGTTGTGTACAATGCTTACTGGAAGGTAGGTTTCTGTGCTTGTCTTGTTCAGCGCCGTGGCAGCAACTTTGCGTCGCCGCTTACAGCTCTCATCCCAAGGACTGGTGCCGATGCTTGTCACGGGGCGACCTTGCTGTACCTTTGTGTGTAATACGTAGAAAACTGGACGTGAGTTCGTTGCCTCGCGCTGGCTGATAAATAGTGCACGCGCTGCTGCTGCGGTGTTCACAACTACGGCAGGTACATTTCCTAGATGCACTTGAAAAACATCGCCGTATGTCTTCGCCCAGATCCTATACTCGTCTGATGTCGCGGTGCCACGCAACGACGGCAGACTTCCTAGCAGTGGGTATCCTACGGGCCCTGGCAAGCTGGATATCCTAGCTCGTAGACGCACAACTTCATTCAGAGCAACATAAATTATCAAGCAAATGATTGGTATAACGACAAATAGGCTCCAGGTAATCCTGGCCAGCGAATAATTTATTGCGGCAAGGTCACCTAATGCTTTCGGCAGGACAGCCATTTCTTAAGGATTGGCTCACTGACGAGGTAGAATGAAAGATAAAGGGGTTGGTTGCCGCTGGCATATGCACGCAAGGGATTATGTTTGTCAACGATATCCTCAGCAGTAGACTCCTATTGTTGGAAAGTCATCATCAACAGTCGGTTTATGTCAGATACTGATAGGATATTAGGAGACTTGATCCATATAAGCGCATGCATAATGTGGCCGGCAATCGATGGCGCAATCGGCAGTGGGATGTAGTTCGGTATGCAACTAGGTAGTATACATAAACCACATCAGTTAGAGTGTTACATGCTTGCTAATCGCTTCCCCTCATGTGGGCAAAAGCTTGCGTGGTGCAGATGGAACCCTGGTTGGGGTCTGCCTAATGAATATTGCGTGATAAGGTACGCTATTGTCAATGTTGCTACTATCATACGCCATGCGCGTTTGGCCTTTACGTGAAGCAGTGCTGTAACCAAAGACTCTATATTGTGAATAATATGAGACCGTGTTTGTTCTGTTCACTTCGACTTCGACTGTCCCGGTTCATCAATCAACGAATTACAGCGTACCTAGCATGTCAAGCGAGTATTATTGGAGCATCGCGGCTGATGGTCGTTGGAAACTTGAATACCACTATAGGGGAATGAAGCTCCTAGCATATTTAGCCATTGGTCTTGAAGCCAATATCTCGGTGTCTTCAGAGTTTAGTGATATTACTTCAGGAGACATTGAGGCTAAGGGTAGAACACTTGACTACAAGTCCTTCTCATCTTTGGCTGCTGGACTCGATTGTCCTGCGTCGGCGACGTTTAATTACGTAGGTCGGTCCTAGGCCTCCCTAGTCGCCCTCTCCGAGGTTTCACGCTACATGTAAGGCAACTTCTTGTATCCAATATGCAATTTGCGCCCTTCCCGCTCTTATCCAACCGGCTTCTCGCTTTCAAATTAGATCTTCCAGGCTCTGCGCTGGATATCGTCCCACAACCGGAGAAGATTCTTCCAAATTAGAAGACGTATTTGATAATCGGTCGCACCACGGTTTATAAAGAGCTCTATTGAGTCCGTATATGTCGAGACGTCCGAAAGAGACACGTGCGATTAGGATATCTTCAGAAAGTAAGTCGGGGTGTTTTAACGACCAACCTCAAGCCTAGTCGGCGTAAAAGAGTTACCACTAAAGTCGAAACCTATACCGACATGTCCTCAGCCCGCCAGCTCAGCCAGATGCCAGACATGATCGACCATATCGTGAGTAGTAACTGCGCTAAGGTCCTGGATGTTCGAGAATTGGTTGACGAACACGGCCATCACGATCCCCTCATTACGCCTAATACTGCTAAAAACATCATCTGGCATATTGCATAAGTGTGGAGTCACGGAATAGGCCCCAGACTGTGAGAGAATCACAGGCGTGGGAGTGAGACAAAGAACATTTGGCATGGTCTGATAGGAGACGTGCGATATACCGATTACTATACATATCCCCAAGTTAGTTAATACGTTGTTTTTATAATTAAAAGGGCTAAAATCTAAGTCTCGTGAATATATCGACTGTAAACATATCCCAACGGGTAGATCTAGTGCCAAAGAGAGGCGAAAATAGGAAATGAAGAAGTCTAGAATATGGACGCATTCTAGGGCGATCCATCTCATGAAAATAAGCTATGCCGAAAAGTGAGCTCCTTATCAGGTTCTCTCCATACGTAACGGTCGAAACGCATGTTGTCCAAGTCATAGTTGTGTGTAGTCATGATATACTAGACTCCGAGGTTGTATGCATGTCAGTCGTAGGATCAACAGATTGTTATGCTATAAAAACCAACTTCCTAATGACGTGAAAGGAGCAAGCAGAATTCCTAATCCAACTGAAAGAAGGATGCCTTGCCAGCGTTTTATCCAGCCACTTGGTGATATCTGGGGATGAATGATGATAGCGTTTTCTTCCCGGCTAGTATCTGAGGTGGCCGGTATCTTGCGAGGTAAGTCTCGTCTCAACTCATGCTCAGCATGCGATATCATTAAGCCATTTTCAGCCATGTAGCTTGTCCAAACTCGACCGCGAGCACGTACTAGATCGAAATAGCGATACATGAAAATGACACGGGTACGGCAACACTGTTCCAGGTAATCGGAGAGCTTCAGTTGTCCAGTGCTTACACTCCGTGATCGCGATGTCGAGCGAAGATCATCGGATAGCATATTCCATGTGAGCCTGATACTCCCGTCTCGAATGCCATGCTAGATAGGACTGACTTGGTTGCTACCACTGACTGTTCAACTTTCTTAGCTCAGCGAAATGTAATACTCTTGATAACAGACTTCAATTACGAGAGGCAGGATGGTTCCGGGTCAGCAGCTAATGCAAGGCCAGGGCGGTAGACCCGTCGCAGGACAGTAACTTATCAGGTCTTAAACCTGCAAGGTTCCTTTTCATCGTTATCGCGATGATACCCCGGTATCACATCAGCACATCCCTCTCCGGCGGGGATGGTTATGCGGGGGGGGGGGGGGGGGGGGGTCGGCAGCAACTGCGGGTCTCTATTGAGGGTAATAGGCTGATAATTATTATATCTCACCTATTTCTTCAACCCGTGCCTGAGAGATGAGGCATGGGTTTATATATTCTAAAGTCTCTCGGACTATCGGACCCCAACGTTGCACTAGCTAGCCCCTATTCATCCTATGACCCGACAAGTGATCCTTGGCTAATATTACGTCAACGTAGGAGTCTGGGAAGGTTTCCTCCTGAAGTACCCGATTAACAGAACTGCGTGAAATGTCGACCGTATCGGAACAGCAGGAAAAATAGCATGCAGCTATCAGGCAATAATGTTTTCGGTACTGACCTTTGAGCATGAGCCGCCTATCCTCCCTGATGTCGGATTTCGGAAGCCGCCTTATAATCTTGGGGCATGCGTAAATAAATTCCCCCTCATTATTTGACATACCTATATCCATATACACTGAACCCCTTCTCTATTGAAAGCCGGTCCGTATCTTTTCGGGCCCGAATCTCATCATGGGAGACAGCGAACGAGAAAAGAAGCAACCAGGGAGGGTTGATGCTAATGATAACCACTCTATGGAGCACGATACGGCGGCCGAGAAGCGGTTAATTAGGAAGACTGATTTATTGATGATGCCAGGTCTAGGTATGTAGTGACTTCGTGACTTAAATCAACCAAGCGCAATACTTATATCAAAAGCTCTGGCGTACTTCACCCATACATTAGACCGCGCCAATCTTGGTAATGCGAAGACGGACGGCATTGAGAAAGACCTAGGCCTGGCTGGAAATCAATTCTCGCTTCTTCTTGTTCTTTTCTACGTTCCTTACGCTCTTTTTAACGTCCCCTGGTCGATTTTGGCAAAGAAGTACAACCCAGCCCGCATTATTCCTCTTGCCGTACTCGGGTGGGGAGCTTGTTCCATAGGTGCGGCTGCGACGAAGAACTTCGCGGGCATAATGTCTACGAGAATAGTTATGGGCGCTCTTGAAGCTGCTTGGTAAGTAGAAGTTCTCCCACATTTCCTCGCTTCTCGATGTTCGTCATATGCTAACATAGGTGCAGTACGTATACTTATATGTTGAACGTGATTTTACTCCCCTACCTTCGCCGTTCATTTCTCCTAGGTTGGGAGGAATTGTTAAAAACTTCAGTTTACTCGTTGAAAAACTGACAAGAGGCATTCCATTGCACCACAATAATCTCAATTCATACTGTAGTATTTGATCTAGGAAACTAACCATGGTCAGATAAACCTTGTGAGGTCTACTATTTGTCATTATTTTATACTCGGAAGGAAATGGCTTTCCGAGTCTCTTGGATTGGGCAGATGGGTTTCATAGCCGTTAGTCATATACCGTCAATGCGGATGCATGGAGTATTAACTGAATCAATTCGGTAGGGGGCTGTTAGTGGTCTTATATCCTGGAGTGTCTTCAGAAGGGAGGGAAGCCTGCAGGTCTGTAACCGCCTACAGCTCCCGTGAAAGCGCCGTAATCCTGTTTTATTAACGATGGTACAGGGGTGGCAATATCTTTTTATTATCGAAGGCTCCATCACAACCGTTGTTGCAGTCTATCTTTACATCTTCGCCCCGCGGAGTCCTGAGAAATCGCGATGGTATTCGGACGAAGACGTAAAGCTTGCCAGACTTCGACTCGAGCAAGATTCTCAAGATCAAGATAAGAGATTACGCTGGGAAGACGCGAAGAAGCAGCTCAAGCATTGGTCGACCTGGACTTATGGGTTTATGGCATTGATGTATGGTGTTGCTGTGGCAAGCAGTTCCAACTTCCTCCCTGTGAGTAACTTGGGACGGTGTGAACGGGGCTCGACTAATGCTCATATTCTTATTATTATTATAGACAATGATTAAACGGCTCACAAAAGACACACCAACCGCCAACTTATATACTATCGGACCCAACTTGGTAGCGTCAGTCTTTCAGCTGCTGATATGTTGGCTCTCAGACCGCTATCAGCAACGTGCTATATTTGCCTGTGGCACTACATGCATCTCTATATTAGCTTGGATCTTGCTTGGGACGCTGGACTTGGTGCATCTACCCCAAGTAGGGTACTTCTTGACCTATTTGACGACCTCGGCGACTTTCATTCCCAGCAACATCGTGCCGACGTGGCTATCATCCAATACTCACACAACGACAGGACGTGCCGTCGCACTTGGGATGAGTTATATGGCTATGAATTTGGCAGGGATCATTTCATCGCTGACCTACCGTGATGAGGACGCACCTGTTTATCGGCCAGCGTTGGTTACTTGCGGATGTACGCAGGGCGTCTTTGTGGTCGTGGCCTTATTGGTACGGCATCATTACGCGCACTTAAACAAGAAGCTTGACTCTGGGGAGCTCCGGCACGCGCCCGGTATGGAGGCTCGGCCAGAGTATCGGTATGCTGTCTAAGAAGCAAGTCTAAATGTAAGCACGCTAAGGGATGTCCTCCGCCAAGTCGACAAGCACTCCTATTACTCCCCCTTTTTCTTCTTCAACATGCCACTCGGTCCATGTTCCTTCCCCCACTTCGTGACTTTGGCGTCCATCTCCCATCTCACGAACACCATCACCACAAGCACCACCCATCCGACCAGCGTATTCGCCAGCCCCTTCCAGAACCCTCCCCGGATACTGCCTCCCATCACGCCTGTCATCACAAGTCTAATGATCGTGCTTGTCGGCACCAGTTCCTCGCCGCTCTCCTCGCCGCGAATCGCCCTCCGCGCGACCTCTTCCGGCTGAAAAACCTGGTCTCCCTCCTCAAGCGACTTAGTCAGGTCCGTCTTGACCCGGTTTTCGTCCTCTACTCTAGCCCCCGCGTCGGCATGGTGGCGGGAAAGACGGTGTGCACGCGCACGCGAGGGAGGGCCGGGTGCGCCGCGGCGTAAAGATTCATCTCCTGGGAGAGCGAATCCGAGAGGGCCCGGACGGCGGCCTTGGACGGGCTGTAGGGCGTGAAGCCGGCAAAGCTATAGAAGGAGACAAACGAGCCGGTGAAGACGAGGTGACGTGCCGGCAATGGGGGAGGAGGCTTTGCTGCCGCCGGCGTGTCTGCTCGGGATGCCGCGGGCTGCTCGGAGCCGGGCGCATCCGCGCTCGCGCCCGCAGCGGGCCGCAGCCACGCATTGAGTACGGCGTGCGCCATGTATGCGCACGAGAAGTAGTTGCTGCCCATCATGGTCTGGAACTGCTCGGGCGGCGTGTCGATGTACAGTGATGGGTGCGCGCTGCCGCTGCAACACCAGACAATGTCGGGCGGTGAGCCGTGATTCCATGCGATAGACTCGGCCGTCACGGGTACGCATTCGGCAGATGTAGTCACATCAGCACTGAGGTAGTGGAAGCGCTGGGTGTCAGGCGACTTGGCGCCTTGGCGCCTTGATGGGTAGACGTTAACGGTCTGGCCTGGCAGAGCAAGACAGGGCATGTGATTGTAGGCGACGCCATACCGAGACATAAGCAAGACCTTCCTGCAGAGTGTCTTCGTTGCGTGCGACAATAATGACATTGGCGCCCTTCTCGGCTAATTGGCGAGCAGGCGCTGAGACCGAGACCCCTGGAGCCCCCAGTGATGAGAACCGTCTGAGATACTGGTTAGTAGTGGTCGATGTTGACATTGAGAAGAATGAGATCGCACCCGCCCATCTACTGGAAACTCATTCTTTGTCAGGAATTGACCCATTCTGCCTAGACAAGAGGCACATATGTTTATAAGGCTTGAGAAAAATGAACTGACTCCAATGATATGAAAAGTAAAGAGACCAATTGAGTTGAGAGGCGATCGTTATTGTTGTTGTTGTTGTTGGACACGCTGCTTTCAGGGGTAAAAGGGCTGAGAGACTAAACCCCACCATCCAAACAGACCTTGTACATGCATATGCATGTCTTGACTTCTTCCAAGTTCGTGTCGGGTTGGATGGTGTGGACACGTAGGTATCGGTTTCACTATTCACTGCTGATTGCATGTATTCCATCCACTCAAACCCCTAGGATAGTCCGTATGCAATACCGCCAGCAAACCCTCCTTATAAGTATGTATCCTCTTCTTCATCTCTTGTATCTGCCCTGGTTTACCACCTCGATCATTGGTTCGGAACTTTACTTATCCAGTGCCTATCGTATGCAGCAGTCTAGAATCTATCAGTCCTCACCCATCATATCCATCATAGCGACATGACCCCGCGCCAGTCATGTCACACAACGGGCGAATATGGCAGTATGTCGTTCTTTCAATTGGGTGTCAATCGTCTTATATACATCCATTTATGGGGCTAAGGATATATGTGCAGTGCTACTGAACACACTCGTGTATTTTTGGCATTGTAGCAGCATCTGTCGCTCGATCTATCTACCTACATGCTTACGCTGTCACGTCGCTCCCTGTGCTGCTCTGCCTGCCTTGCGATTCTATCAAGGGCCCATCCCAATATAACCTGGAAATATCCTGTAAAACGGTATGAGTAACACTTCGAGAATCTCATGATGGACAAGTGTCCAGACTCTGCTTTCTTCTATGTATCACTGCTCGTGAGCCGGTAATACGACGATGGCTTCAGGCCGAGTACTATCTCACGGCAGCGAGGATGCCACGTTAGCTGTCAGCGGGCTGGCCATCGCCCTCACCGTAATATCCACTGCTCTACGCGTCTACACCCGCATATTCACCCGAACTGGCCTGGGACCGGACGACTGGTCGATCCTGTTAGCCGTGGCTGCAACGTTGGCTAGCGCGGCACTGCTTCTTCGGGGTATGTCTGCTTTAATATACTAGGGTTTGACGTGATCTGGATACTCAACAGCTTCACAGGTAACAGCGTCGACCCCAATGGCTTTTGGGTCTCGGAGAACACCGACCCAAACTATATTTACACCCCCGAGGATGTCTTCTACATCAAGCTCGCATACATTAGTTCAATGATCTACTTCACCATTACCGGTGCTACGAAACTGGGCATCTTGCTCATGTACTATCGAATCTTCGCCGTTAGTACGGTATTCCGCTGCCAACTATTCATGGCTGTTGCCATGGTTGTAGGGTGGTGGGTTGGATGCACCGTCGCTACGTTGACGAGTTGTATCCCTCTCGAGCGGGGCTGGATCGACGGCCTTCCGGATCCCAGATACTGCTTGAACTATAACATCTTTTTGGACGTCTTGATCTTGACGTTGCCGATTAGCGTGGTGATCAGAATGCGTATGTCGCCGAAGCGGAAGCTCACAGTATCGCTTATCTTCCTGCTTGGGGGTTTGTACGTGTCACCCCCCCCCTATTATTCTATATTTTCACGCTGACATTTCTTTATAGCACCATCATAACTGGTCTGGTCAAGGTCATTCTTGGCTTCCCGGTAGGTAGCCGCGTGCCATCCTATTCCAATACCGAAGTTTGGGCAGTACTTCACGCTGGCCTAGCCATCGTTTGTGCTAGCCTGCCTATCTTCCGTCCCCTCGTCAAGCGTATTTCTCAGTCTCCTTTCGCCGCTAAGATCTCGAGTTTGTTATCTTTGCGCCGCTTTTCATCGCAACCAAGGGTGGTTTATCCCGGAAAATTGTCTGAACGATCTTCGGAGCAGCGTGCGTCCGGAAGCACAACGCCCCAGGAAGGAACAGAGCTTGTACATTGGGTTGAGTCTGTAGAAGGCAGTGAATTATCCCTTACTACAGGGTTACCTACATTTCTGCAGCGTGACGACAGCAGTGACACAAATCGCTCCCATGAAGGAGGGTTCTGCCTAGACTATAGTCAATTATCATCAGTAGTATAACATCACAATACAGTTTGATGTACAATGTTGGTTTTATGATACTTCTGGCTGAAGCACAGAAAAGGCGACAGTTGGTGTAGATTGGCCTAGGCTTTTGCTGATCGGCCAACCACTCTGATATGTGTGGAGGTGCTGCTTACAGTATTTAATCAGATAGTACTGTTTAGGCGGGATTTAGCCACATAGATAATGTCTGTACATTAAACAACATCATTACGGTCTATGATAGTGCACGAGTTTATTACTAATCGAAATGCTTAAACTGACTGTGTTAACCCTTAAATTGACCGTGTTCCACCCACCCTAAGCCAAATATGGTAGGATAGGTAGGGGTACCGCCCCGCAGACACATTTTCTTAGTACTATAAATAGATGTACCTTTTCTAATAATAAGATACGCCACCTGTTCAATTGTAGCAGCCACCTTTTCCCTCTCACAACGAGCCTCCTCAGCAGCAGCGCTATACTGATTCTCTATCAGCTACGGTTAAAGATGGATGCGTAATAAATAGCTTAACTCCTTTATCAACGGCGCTAGTAGGAAATGCGAGAGGCTTAAGTCAACGTGGAGGTCGGTATAAAGGTCAGTTATTACACAATAGCTAGGCAACGGGAGCCAGAGTGATATAGTTTGTGCGCCGCAGGCGCACTATTTAACCCAGAGTGTGTGGCTAATAGAGTGAGTTAGGTTCGATTCCTAACAGCGCTATTGGTAGGTATTCGCTCTATTAGCTCGTCTCCCAGTTAATTAGGATGTATTTTTTAGATTACTTAGTAATAACAACAACTCATTGCCTTTTCTACAATATAATTAAACCTAGCTGGTATACATGTATCTTATTTATTAGAAAAGGTACATCCATTTATTAATTCAGGGTAGTTAAAATACAGTCAGTTTAGGGGCTAACATAGTTAGTTTAAGCGTTTCGATTACTAATAAGCTATAAGACGTATAAGCCTTTAGTGAGAATGCATAAATAGCCACATACGCTATGATACATAACACGGTCGCAATAATCTATGTTATGATTAGAAATATAAAGTCTGTATGTTGGAAGGTTTAAGTTCTCTAGTGAGTATCACTGTGCGGGTGGTGAAAGGTGGGAATTGATATTCAGCCAAGTTCAGTTGTGCCAAAGCTA
>JAJJKD010000126.1:0-121373 GCA_022376535.1 Xylariaceae sp. FL0662B
CCGCTATATTTATTTTTTTATTTAGTAAATAGCTTCGGTTATAGGTACTTAAAAAGGTATTTATTATAACGATTCGGCATTATTTTAACCTAATATTAATAACGTACCGCTAATATAACTAAAAGGGTTCGATATAGTAATTAAATAGGTAAAAGAAAATATAATAACGGCGGCTATAAGTAACCTATTTAAAGCTTTTAAAATTATTAAATTATAAAGTTAGGTATAGCGAATAGGTTATGTATTAGTAATAAATCGGTAGCGTATTTTAAGAACTAAGTATATTATAAAGTTAAAAGCTGATAACTAACTAATTAATTAGCTATAAGGGTTTATACGTAGGATAGTTAGTTAAAAAGTTAAGGGTAGAATACCTTAACCTAATAATAACCGAGGTTTTTTTACCTTTATTATTAAAATAATTAAGAAACTATAACACTTTAACTGTTTATATAATATAACCTTTTTTTATTATTAAGTTTATTTTATATATAATATAATAAATATAAAAAAAGTTATCCTTTAAAGGATTATATAATATATATTAATTACCGGAATAAAGGAACTAATATTTAATAAAGGGATACTTTTTAAAAACTATAAAAAGTTTCTTATATTAACCTTAAAATAAAATCCCTAATAAGCAACTATATAACCACCTATAGGATATTTTAAGGATATATATATATAGCACAGTATAAATTAATACGGCTTTAGCTTTATATTAATTAATTAATAAATAATTGCTATATTAATAATACCCTATAAATAAGTATAATTTTCTCACCGTTTATTTAATTAAGTATTTTATTATATACTTAATATTTATAATTTCCCACCGCTTATTTAATTAAATATTCTATTATATTTATTTACTTTTTTAACTACCTTTTAATTACCTTTTTATTTACGTTTTTTTAACTTTTTTAACTACCTTTTTATTTATGTTTTTTTAACTTTTTAACTACCTCTTTATTTACGTTTTTATCACCTTTTTAACCACTTTTATTAATTTATAATACCGATTCCAGATCTTTTTAAAGGAAGCCTTAAAAGAGGTAATCCTATTACCTTTTAAAAGGAGATTTACGCCTTTCTTTTAAACTTTTTACGAAAAAACGGCTTTAGTATTATAAAAATAATTAAATTTAATTACGTAAATAAAATCCCTACCCGTTACGAAATTTATTATAATTAAAGCTTTTAAATAAAGCTATTATTAATTAAAAGCCGTACTGCGTATTTTTAAAAGCTAAATTATTTTTAAAAAGGCATTATTAACGCGTTAAAAAATTATAACCGGCTTTAAACCTTTAGACTTATTTAAAATTAAAAAACTTAACCGCTATTTATTTATAACTATAAACGCACTTTCGATCTTTCGGTTTATATATATTATTATAATATTAAAAATAATAAAATATTTAACTAAATCGATACCTTTTTTAATTTATTATTACTTTTTTATTATAAATTTTTATAGCTTTATATTTATAAAACCTTAACTTTATTATTCGATTAAAAATTATTTATAATATTTAAATATGCTTTCGTTAATAATAACGTTAGGAATTTATAATTATTTAAACTTTTATTTATTATTTTTATAATAAAAAATATAAATATATCGTTAAATAAATAAATAATAACCTAAATTAAATAAAAGCCGTAATATAAACCTATTTATATTATAAAAAAATATAAAAGCGTTACTTATATATTTTTAATTATAATAATATATATAAAATAAATTAATATTATATACCGATATTTAACGTTATTAAATATATATTAATAAAATCCATTTTTAATAAATGCTTTAAAATTATCCTTTATAAAACTAAAAAATAATTTATTTAATTAATAACATTACTAAATAACCTTTAAATTTAAATCGGCGTTAAATAACTTCGAATAGTTATTTTTACTTTTAATAAATAACTTAAAGAAATTAATAAAGTATAATTTATATATATATAATTTTAGCTATATATTTTTTATATTAATAAAAACGTTATCTTTTAAATTAACCGAAAATAGTTTAAAAACGAATTTATTTTTAATAATATCGAGGTAAAAGCTAAATTTAAAAAATAATTAATAGCTATACTTTTTAATAGCTTTATAAATAAAAATAATCGTTATTTCCGATCTTTTAATACTTTTAATCGCTAAAATAAAATAATCTTTTATCTTTTTAATTAAATACTTTATACCTGTAAAGATATATTAATATATTAAAAATATATAATTTATTTAAAAAATAAGGATAAATTTAAAAAGGCTTAAATACGGCTAATTAATAAATTTAATAATAAGTAACCCGCTATTATATAATATTTTAAAAAGACCTATTTATTATTTCGAATTAAATAAGCTAACTATTTTATTAAAAAGTATTTTAACTTTAATATTCGAACTACCTTTTTAATTAAAGCTAATAATAAAATTACTAAAACTTATATTATTAATGAATAGTTAGATTTATTAAAAATCGGCTAAGTAATTAAAGAAATAGTTATTAATATAAATATTATTTATTATTAAATAATAGCCTATAATAATTTTAAATACTAAATATATTAAGTTAGCTATAACTAGCTTAAAAACGTACCTTTATATTATTCGATTGTTTTTATTAAAAAAATTAATAAATTTTATCGAAAAGCCTTTTAATATTTATTAATTATAGCGAATCCTATTTTATTTTATTAATATAAAATTTTTATAAATATTAAACTTATAAAAAAAGCTAAATATTAAACCTTTTAATTATAAAATTAATATTTATAAATAATAATATTTCGAACGGAATTTAATTAAAAATAAATTAAACCTTTTAATTAAAAACCTAATAATTATTATAAATATTTATAGTCGACTTATTAATAAATTGATTATTTTTATAAACGCGTTAATTTTTAAAAATTGCCGATAAAATCCCTATACCTTTTTAAATTCAATATAATAAAATCCTTTATAATAGGAATTAATATTATAACCATTTAACTATCTTTTAAGCTAACTACCGATTTAACTACCGTTAAAATAAACCTATAGGGTATTATAAGGTTTATAATATAATTTATAATATAATAAAAACCGTAATAGTTTATAATATAGTTTATAGCGTAATTTATAACATAATAAAAGCTATAGCTATAATAAATTTTATAATAATAGCTATAAAGGTTTAAAAACGGGATTAATTTAAAATACTATTAATCGGCTATTAAAAAAGCAATAAATATTAATAATTATTAATTAATATACGTTTTTTAATATTAATGCAGTATTAAATAAAGATAAAAATAACGTATTTATAAAGGCATTATAAAAAATAATATAAAAAATAATTAATGTCACGGTATATAAGGGTTCTTAAAGGCTTGGCTGCTAATTCCTATATATTAAGTGAAAATACCAAAATAAGGAAAAAAGGAAAAGAAAGAGGGAAAGATCTATAACTAGTAAAGGACTATTTACGTGTGCAGTTATGGCCCGTGCGTTAAGTACGTACCGGTGTGCATAAACCATAATAATTAATTTTATAGGTATAAATAATTAAATAAATAATTAATTTAAAGACGATTAAAAAAACAGCGTTTTTATATTTATTTTATAAAAAAGGCTAAAAACGAGGTAAAAATTAAAAAGCTGTAATTAAAATTATATATAATTAAAAATATAAGTAATAAAATATTAAAAAAAGCGCTATAACATGTAAATATATTAAAAACACATACAAATTATATATAAATAATATATATAGGTAATAAATACAATATATTTCAAACTATAAGTGGGGTACTATTAAATGTGGGGTACTATTAATATAGTAATTATCAATTGATATAGGGCTGAGGCCCACTAGCTTAACATGTGTACATATTGGGATGGCATTGACTAACATACAACAAAAGAGACTGAGTTGGACTGTGTCTGATGTCGGTGCCTAAGATTTCATATGATTACCAGTAGAAACTCTGTCCCCATTACTATATATCCGTGAACGTAAAGATTTTCCCATACGTGTGTAGCAAAAGCCGTAGTGTCGTTAGCAGTCAAGACTTGTTAGTACCAAGAATCATCGTATTTCCAATCTTAACTTTTTAGTCTCACGATGCACTGGATCGCTAAAGCAAAGATTTATCCCAATGGTACGTTGTACCGGCCGATATCTGAGACCATTAATATGCACCATGCCCTATAAGGCCGTAGCACGCATAGGCATACGGCTCTGGCGGCTTACCAATTTAATTGCTCCCCCCTGTCCGTGAGACTCAGCTGCCAAGCCGCTTCTTATTACACACATATATATAGACCGAGCCAGACCTCGACGCGAAGGACCGACGAGATTTTCACAAATCTTTTCAATTACTGAGATTCGGAACCGCCATCAAGGTCATTCATTCATTCACTCGTTCATTCGGTCACTCGTTTATCTTTGAATTATCTTTTATTATACCAACCCCCGGCAGCCAACATGCACGCTACTGCTTTTCTCCTCTCCCTAGCGCCTCTCGTGCTCGCCCAGTATCTGAGCGAATCTGACTCGATACCTGCTACGCAGGTGCTTGCCGACCTATACGGCACCGCCACTCCCGCAGGCGCAACTGGCGCCGTGGCCACGAGTCTCGCCAGTGCGCTCTGGAGCTACGAGATGTCCCTCTACGGCAACAAGGGGTATCAAAGCGCCGCGAATGCCGTCTACTCGGCGGCCGCCACGGCCTCCAACTCCGACCAGATCTTTTCGGACATGGAGCAGAACGGCGCCTGGAACGCCGATTTCACGACTGCGGATTGGTACAAGACCGGTGTTCCCACGGATGCCCAGAAAACCATCGCGACCTATTGGGCACAGATGAGCGCCGTACAGACCAGTGTTCTAGGTGCGGCTAGCGCGACTGCGACCCCGACAGCCACTAGCGGCTCTTCTTCGGCCGCTGCTGACAGCACCAACCCCTCGACGAGCAGCAGCACTGCCGGTGCGCAGGGCCCGATGGTTACAGGCAAGCCGATTGCTGGATTGGCGGTGGGTGTCGTTGCAGGTGTTGTTGCTATGCTGTGATAGCTAGGCTCCCAAAGGACCGCTGTTTTATATGTCGGCTTCGAGACACGTGAACATGTTGGAAAAACAATGTAGCCCCTGAACATAGTACTAATACATCACGTCGGACAGGTCAATAATCACCAATCTATATACAATGACTCCTGCCCCTACCACATCCCGAGCTTCTGAGTCGAGGATATTTCTACTATGCACGTAATCAATGTCTGCCCTGGGCTCCAGGACCCAATGCAAGCAGTTTCTATATAATAGTATGAAGTAATCACGTAACTAAGACCCATGTTTAAGTAGTCGTACGTACATCCAAGATCAGAGCTTTGTTATGAGTTTCTCTATACATATTATAAGAAAATCAATCAATCTTACTCGGATAGAGGGGCTAGTTGGATATAGCAGGTCGAATTAGATAGGACCTCTCTACGACCGCCGTCAAGAAGCATCACTAGGAATTGGAGACGGGGGATGTAGACCATCAGCATTGGCTTTTCGGCAGCGGGTCCTACCCGGGCTCGCCGACATCTCCGTCTAGTCCGGGCCCGGGGCTACTAATACGGGACCCGAAATGCGTGAGCAGAAAAGTGGTTTGGCCGATGTGAAGAGAAACTAGAGCGATGGCCAGGACGACGAATAGCGTCCAGGGCAGTATTGCAGTCAGGTTGGAAAGTTTGTATTGTGACCGAATATCGCATCTTAGGCTCCGGCACCTTCGAAGTTTGCGAGCTGGACAAACTGCCACTAGGACTTCCAATTTTTGCTTTCTGCATTTAGAAATCTACGCTACCTAGGTGGCAATGTCCCTCAAAAACTCCATGACAATGCTTGCGGGCATTAGAGAGAGCCGGCAGGCGATGACCCAGGGGAGACACTTGCTCCCTGAAGCAAAGTATATGAATCTCTCGTGTTTCTCGGCTTAGATTTCGTTCCTCTAGCATGCGGATGTGCCTTGTTCAGCATGGCCGATTTCCCACCCCCTAATTAGCCCGCGTTTTTGGGCCTACATCTTCGTCATGATACCTCCTATTAGCTCAGTCGCGTTGGTAAACTCGAGGTTAAACCAAGGATAATTTCGACGCAAGAAGATGGTCAACTTGCCTCATCCTAGGAATACACGCTTCTCAATTAGGGGAAGTCGTCCCATGAATTATACAGACGAAATCTAGGTAGATTCTAGACTACTAAGCCAACGCTAATTGTTAACCGCTATACAGTTTTCTTAGTAGACATCTCTCATCTTGGCAAAGCTACTTTCCGTAACTATTCACGAACTTGCGCGTCCGGCAACGGCGGTCAGTTGAACTATGTCTATAGAATTCCTAATTATTAAGATCTTATTCGCTCCTCCCTGCTATTCAAGATAGGTGTATTGTTTGTAGTCGATCTTGTCAAGTAAAATAATGCTAGGTAACTGATGGAACGCGGTTGCAGAGGTAGCGTAGTCAACGATCGCTGCTATGGGTAGTAATTAGCTTGAGTAGCTATAGGGACTTCTCAGGGCGATAATGACAAAAGGGTGGTATCATCGTGATTGAAATTAGGTCTAGATATATCATGGGTGGGAATTAGCCACCCACACTATTCTCTCAGTGTCTTATGAGACATGGTTTGAGCCCAGCATTGTTAATCGTCTTATGTGACTGAAGGTTGCAAACCTTGTGTAGATATTTTCAGCTATTGTTTAAAAAGTACGGGCTAGTCAACTGCCTATTTATGTTATTATATATTCTTATTGGCCATCGCCTAGAAGAAGGCTAAAGAGGGTTTCCTGCTCAGCCACTCACTCAGGGACTTATCTACGCTTGTAAGCCCTCCTCTATGTAGGCACAGCACAAATAAGCTAACGAAACGAATACCAATAACGCCGTTATGGACCAAACTGAATCACTTTCTTGGCTTAGCTGTCACAAAATACCCATACCAGGAATTTCCCTTATGTATGTACAGATCGTAATGAGATCCAGTTGATATGGTTGGCTGCCCATGCTTTATCTGTTCATACGCGTTGATAGCACAAATGAGCTTACAAACAAGACCGTACCAACAAATAGTTATAATCTGGTCGGGACAGTTATTTATTCAGGCTGGAAGAGAGAGAGAGAGAGAGAGAGAGAGAGACGTTGATATACGTCACGACAACGAGTTCCTCATATTCTGAGATCCAGTATATCCCAGCGGCTGAAGCCATATCGGTTCCTTGATGACACCATGCATTGTGTTAAGCGTATAGGACGTCAATTTTCCAATTACATGTCACAGCGCATAGAATGGTGTAGGATGGCCGTCCCCAAAGTTTACTCTAATGGGGAAACTATATGCTTTCACTCCGTCCTAACGTACAGTGAGTCGATTTTTCCACCTTCTCTTGCTTCGATGGGTTAGAATGCTGGCTTGATGAAGCTCTAGCCTACCTCGGGGTCACCGGCACACATCAGCTCGTCACCTTGGCCCAGAGATCACTGCATGCAGAGGCTTTATTATGATGCATTATAACGGTCTACAGGAGCTTTGGCTCTAGCATCAAGTGGCATGAGCATCAAGTCTAATTTCACGTTTGTTCATATCCACAAAAACCACGCCGTCGTGTTCCATCCGGCCAGTCCTCTTTTATCCCCCTCCCCCGCGGATGCTAACCATGGGCCAAACAAACAGAAAGGCCAGTCCAGAAATCAAGCGTCAGAACAACAGTTACCAACGCCGGCCATGCAAGGTAGAAGAAGTATGGGGGTGTTTTTTCACATCCATCCCTTTCCCTGTTTGGTATCTCGAAATCGTTGTCTATCTACCTCGACATATCCTCCCTATCCCGGCGAATCGGTGGGAAGTCCGCTAGTCCATGCACAGCGGAGAAACGGTGCGTAAGTAGCCCTCTGTCAGGATGGCAAAGGACAAAGGACGAAGAACGAATACTAGGACAATGGGTTGGGCCGTAACCCACATCCTAGAATCTGAGTGGATGCGGAAAGTTTCGGATTTGTAATCTTCCTGACACGCTGTTCCTCTAAAGTTCCGACTCTGCACCGTTCGTCTCCATATTCATAGGACCCCCTGCCTGGTTGTGCCGTCTTTGCCTGGGTCGTAATCTTCGCACGGGCCGACCGTTAAGGTTCATGCTTTCATCGTCATCATCACTGTCTGGATTGTTCTCTGCAAAAAGACGTGCCTCGTCCAGCTCCGTGATATCGTCGGGCTTGTCTCTTAACCATTGCATCCGTGGTCCTGATCGTGCCACTTCCGATACGCGAAATCCGTAGATGCGAGGCTCGTAGATCTTGTTGCTGCCTAGGCCCGGTGCAATATTACATGTATACATGCCGTTGAGCATATCCTTATCATCATCACTCACGCGGGCACCCGCCAACACCTCCGCACCGCGCTTCGTAAGATCGTATTCGGGGAACGTGAGGAGGAAGAGGGCGCCGAAAGTGCGGCCGAAAAAGGCACCATCGACAGTCTGGAATCGGCTGTTTGGGGGTACGTAAACGTCGAGACATGAAGGGCAGAACAACTTGACCGTCTCTTCGCCCGGTATATCGGAGAGTCCAACGGGAAGCGTCCGAGCTTGTTCGCAGTAGTTACGGGGGCAGACGCCAAAGTGACCAAGCTCATACTTCTCTGACATCTGTTGGATGCCAGCCCGGGAGCAGATGAAGCGTTGGTGGATCAGCCCATAGAGCATCTCAGCAGAGGATTCGATAACCGAAAGATCACTAGCGATGCGGCTATGGTTCCGTCGTTCTCCATGTCGGATATGTTCGGCGCCCTCAATTGACTCGTCCTCCTCGTCCTCTTCTTCCTCCTCTTCATCGTCGTCTTCTTCGGGCTCTACATCGAGTATCATCTAGGACAAGCAGTCAGCCAAGATGGTGGTAGAGCCAAAGCCAAGATGGAAGAAAATTACCTCCAAGGCCTCCTTGTACATGGCCACCTGGTTTTGCAACCCCGTCAGGTTGAAATCATCCTCGATGAACTCCTCCGACACCTCGGCAAAGTATTCGTGTCCTAAGAGGGAGCAAAAGGAAGAGATCCAAGACTCGGGGGTGCCAGAGGACGAAGACATCATGGCAGGGTCTTAGGCGCCGGTAGAGAGGCTTCGTATTATTATTATCGAGAGAACGATGGTGGCTAAGGCGTCGGTATTGGTTGGGTGTTGGTGAAGAACCCGGCCAGATTAGGTCCGTCGATGGGTAGTCAGTGAGAAGCTACGGCGCCTGCATGGCGAGGAAGAAGATGGTAAGTTGGTAAGAAGGAGAAAAGAAAAAGAAAAAGAAAAAGAAAATGCGGAATTGAAACCCGTCGGTTTTTCTTTTCGCGTAGTCTTTGAAGACGGGGCTTGTGACATAAAATGGTAGGCGGGTAGGTATTGGGTGGCAGTAGTGGTGATGTGTCTATCTGTCTACCTGTCCATCAAAGTAGGTAGTTAAGTAGTTAAGGGCTGGTATGCGTAAGGGTATGTTGATCTAGGTAGATGTTTGTGGGGAATTGGAAGGGGGAGGCTATCAAAAACTTGGGACTCAGCCCAGCCGCCCAGGCCACCAAACTGAATCTTGTGAATTTGTGGACAAGGTTGCGCCTCGCATACGTGATCCGTGCACGCTAACTTCTTTTCTGCTTAGATACTTAAGTACCTTATTAGATAAGCCACTTACAAATTGCATATCAGCATTTGTAGATGTGGAAGCCGGTATTAGGTAATTTGTCATTTCGATATCTGCCATTACATGTACTCAGTCTGTCTTTCATCCCTAAATGAGAATCTTGACTCTACCTCTTGCTAGGTCCAACCGATGGCCTACGACTTTCATTTCCACCCTGCAATGTCTGAAAAGAGCTGCTCGATTTTATTGCACCCATGATGAAAGTAACAAACAGAGGGTTTCAAGCGTTAAGACGGTTATTGGGGACATTGGTCTAGACCTCTTTCGCCATGTCGCCTGGCATCGCGAAACACCACTGCTCCTCTCAACTTTTCATACCCTTCCGGCTATGAAGAGATGGTTTCGTTATGAACCAGATGGTTCTCATATTGGCTTCGAGGACAATATGAGAGCATATGAAGATACTATCTTATCATATGAATTCATCAGTCCTCCTGTTCCTGCCAACACCGCGGCTGGTTACAGTGGCAAGAACCTGGCCAAGTTTCTGGAATGGCTTCAGCTATCGGCGGAATACCGTGGATCTTATTTACCGCAGCTCGTTGAAGCTTTAGTGCATGCCCTGCAGAATGACACATCCCGATTCCACCAATTCGTTGGACCCCTGAGCCTGATCATGAGCGCGTGTGAATTCAACAGGACGAGAGGTGACGCCGCCGAGCGCATTACGCAGCTTTATGTTGCGCAGTCGAATCTGAGTAGTTTGCCCGAGTCCCTTGCCCGAGACTTGCCTGTGCCCGACCTTGTCAAGCAAGCGGGCAAGGGGGACGTTTATGATTCCAGCATCTGGCTTGGGCTACAACCCACCTACACGCCGCTACATCGCGATCCCAACCCCAATTTGTTCTGTCAAATGGTGGGCCATAAGACGATACGTCTAATGCTACCGCAGTTTGGTTCGGCCCTGTATAGTCGCGTTCGCAGAGAACTCGGGTCTATGGGCAATTCCCGTTTTCGAGGCACGGAGATGATGGAAGGGCCTGAGCGCGAGTTACTGCATCGTGCCGTTTGGGGGGATGTGGGTGCTTCCCCAGAAATGCAGGAGGCACATCTTGGTCCTGGTGATGCCTTATTCATTCCCAACGGCTGGTGGCATAGCGTCATTAGCACTGGAGAAGAATCCAGGTTTAATGCGTCTGTTAACTGGTGGTTTAGATAACCTGATATCTCTATTTTGGCTGTATGGAGCTACAATTCCACCGCATCAAAATACCCTAAATTTGATATAATACTAGAACGATTTTACTCTTTACTCACAACTCTTCGAAGGCTTTAGCAACGGACTCGCTCCATTCCGGGGTCCGTACCCATCGAAGTTTTTTTGAGCACACTATTGAGGAACGTGGCTCTCTCTTCGTTATCCTGCATTTGATACATCTTCCAAACAGCATCATGCCCTTTAAGCTGTGTCTATCTCATTACTGAAGCTAGAATATGAAAATGATGCGGCCATGTTAGCTGTAATAAACTAGAGGTAAAAGGGTTGTATGGCACAGGGCTACATGTAAGCCTCTGGTAGTATCTATAATAGATCGTAGTGACTGAAGAGAAATTGGCCCAAAATAAGGCCGTTCTAAATAATATTAAGAAGAGGATTTCAAAAACACACCCAGGCGAAGGCGACGTTCAATGCCAATATTCTTCAAATAAATGTATATTCACACGTTCAATCCATATGGGTAGAATGCATTTTCTAGCGTATCAAGATAACAAGGCCAAGGATATTTCCATACACTTACAGGTCTACAATGGGTTGATTTGAGGGTCAAGTACCGGTACAGTAGAAGGGTATCTCGGGGCATTGTCTATATACATCAGGCCTCCCTCCATGTGTAGATAGCCGAACCTCAAGTCAATCAAGTCTCATTAACCCTGTATTTCAACACAATGAAGTTGCCAGGGCGATAGTTCAACTGATCACAAACTCAGCCACAGATGACCAGTCCTACCATAAGTCTACCTACTGAAAGTCCAACCAATATATGCGATGCCAGATGTCTTACCGTAATAAAACATTGTATATTATAATAGCGTAAGTCACTGATTCATCCCCGGGTTCCGCATGAATCCGTGTCTATCCAACCAGGTCCCGCAGAAAATAGACGGTTTACCTACTAGATCTCGTGAGACTCTACAGCTTGTCATACAAATACCACCAAATACTTCGAGCACAATATAGAGTTGTAGAGAGGCTCCCAAAATAATGTAAGTATATCGTAGTTGACTTGCTCAGAGCTACAGATATACGCATTCCTGCAAGAAAAGATCAGCGCAATTCTTATTAGCGCTATTATTAATTCATTCGCCTTGTGCCTGAACTCTTAGGTCAGGTATGTATTGCCTCATTTACAAGGCGCCCGCTACCAGATCTCAGGTCGATTCGAGTGTGGCTGCATATTGTTACGTAGGTTAGGTGGTCGGTCAACTGTAAACAGATTCATATACATTGGAACTGCACGTTTCCCCCCATGCTCTCTTACAGAACAACTACCTAGGTATCTGTGAGTCCCCATACCGTCGCAAAAACAAAATATAGCCAATCAGGTAGAGATATCATTTGTACTTCGCATTACCTATCCACGCAAACACGCGAGACAGTACCTAAACCCGTCGGTGGCCGCATGCTGCATTGCATACCTAGGTAATGGGTTCATAGAGAAGTTCCAAACCTGGCTCTAGCTCCTTCAAGTGTATGTACATACATACCTACCGGTGACGTAGCCGGCAGCTTTCGCCATTCCTGTATCGATTCTGATAGTGAATCGTACTTACTAGATGTAAATTTGCCATCGTGTAAGTATGGATGTAGATCAGTTGTTGTCACGAGAATTTCGTGTCTGATTATGTAAGGGTAAGTACTTAACGCTGAAATGTGGATACTTCCATCCACACCACAACGGAACCTCCTCCTCATCTGTGTTATTTTGCTGTAGGTAATATCGATAATTACTCAGTCGCGCCGTCAAGTTGATAAGTGCCATCACAGGCCACAAAACTCTTCAACAGGCCACAGGTTTCTTCAACAGGCCACAAATCCCTTTAACAGGCCAAAACCCTGTTCAACGGATTGTAACTATCAACAAACTAGCTACAAATCCGTACTTACCGCGCAATTATTCTTTTCAGCTACTAGGGGTGAATCAAGCCGTGAATCAGCTGACAACACTATAGATTGTGAGGAGCGTAAATTAACTACAATAAACCCCTAAGGCTGATCCGGGATGTGGGGGTAAACAGAGGGGTAGTTGTCACTAATTTAGTACGGACAAGACTCTTGTGAGCGACATCCATAGACAAGACGAGTCGGGGTGTGAGTCAGGCCGGTCTGGTGTAGATACTAAACTACTGCTTATGTAGAACGAATACTTGATGAATGTATTGCTTGGGGCTTAGGTACTGATACCCACGCTCAGAGATCTAATTAACAATGTCATGTGGATGATACTCATCCTGATTCAGAACGAGGTCCCGATGACTGCCATAAGCTTATCTATTCCATGAGTTTCGATATCCACCTAGCCAGAGAATGTTCGCTGCTTTAAGCTATTATATTTGTAGATCAAACTTAAGCATTGAATGCTGTACTAGCATGGATGAGGGCACCTGCTCCCTTCGACCTACGTGTAAATCATGGTGAGGCTCTCAGTGTTACCTAAGCGTTCCTAGTCGCATATGTCTGCGGCAGCCTTGACAGCGTTTGTACAGCTGTGGTACTACCTGGAAGCTAGAAATTGCTGTGTACGTAGGTACTATGTAGGTATCCGCAGCATCATTTCTCATCGGTGGAACTCAACATATAGGTTATAAACTTGTTGAGATGAATGCCCTTAGTTATGTAAGACGCGCTATGACGCGCTATAACATTGCTCGGAACTGAGATGCGGCAACAGGAGATTGAGAACGGTTGGTTCAAAGAGGTTGTATGTTGTTTGCTCGTGTTGAAAAGGACAAGTCCAGACAAAATCCCGGCGCACGTGATAGCCTCTCCGAGCCGAAAACCGCATTGACCTGATCGTGAAACATAATAATCAAAAGTCCCTGGAACCCAATTGGAATAGCCCAACCACTCACTGACTGACTCACGGACGAGAGATTTTAAGTCCGGTAACCCCACATTGCTTCCGTGTGGGATAATTGGATGTTGTGACTCGACCTTATGTATGTACTTTTGAGTGGGCGAGAATGCCTGGCCGGATGAGTCGAAGCTGCAATCAGCAACCTACAACTCCACTATACGGGCTGTGTCCCATGGTACCAAACCTTACGCATGCATCAATGGGGTTATCAGAGCATTGAGGTCTGCTTCAACCCACTCAGGCGGATTACCCGTTGGGATGCCAGGGGGAAACATTGGACCAATTGCGGCCCAGTTAGAAAACCCACGCAAAAAAGTTAGAAATCCCACAGATCTACCTCCGCATAGACGTTATATGGGTTCCTATATAAATTAGTATGAAGATCAGTGTTGTACGGATAATCTTATATACAATACCTTATATTATTAGTACAACTCACTCAAATATAAGTACCTTCTATATATAAAACATTACCGCATATTAAATACTACCTAGTACCCTTAAAGATGCTATCGATATTATATGTTTAAGTTTTAAGCTTAGGGCTAATAGGTTAAGATATAGGTATAATTACAATTATAATTAAGGGCGTATTAAGGTATACAATTATAGTTGCAACGGTAGTTACAATAGCAGTTGAAGCACTGAAATATCAACACGTCTGGTGTTGACAGTCGCGTACATGGGATCTGCACCTAAATTGGTAGGGGTACCATGTTAGCGTGGGTTCGGAGATGACGGAGTGGAGTTTGTGGGATTTCTAACTTTTTTGCGTGGGTTTTCTAACTGGGCCGACCAATTGGAAGAACCTCGGATAGATCATCTTATGAGACTTACATAATCTGTACTACCTACTCGTGGAGTTGCCATCCCTGTCTATGTAAGCTCCATTGGAACGGGACAACTTCTACGTACATGCATGTACATAAGACCTAACCGCTTGTATGTTTTTTGCGCAATCTCCACGCGCCGTCACACCATGGATATTTCAACGACTTATCAAGATATGTAGGATGTACCTACTACATATGTATTTCGAATCATGCCGAGAATTGATAGGCTATGACACTCCGCAACTCAGTGTTTGCGGTTTCCATAGCCCATATCTATATACGACGTATAACGAGGCGAGCTAGAGCGTGCATACATAAAGCGTATGTAATTTGTCTTGCAGACGATGATGTACATTGATGATGGAACATACAGATGCCGCTACGCCGCTACTAAAAGTATTGTCGATAAGGACCCCTGCCAGAGTTGGTATGCTAGCAGTTTCAGGTGATAGAGATTTTGCAGCTGCCAGCCTCATACGTAGGCGAATGTTGATGAAATACCTAAGTAGTAGTCCGATTTGAATAGTATACCAAAATACCTTCAAATACAGCTGTAAGCAGCTATAGCTCCTCACCGCCTGCCTAATAAGGTACTCTATTACATATCTCATTGCCTTTTCAACCACCTCTTCATCCATCCATCTCTCTATCTATCCACCTACATCTGTCCACCATCCATCCATCCACCTCTCCATTCGCGTCTCTCGACTGTTACGGCGGGGGTCTTAGCGTACACTACCTGACTTGCTGTCATATGGTATCAGCTGGGGACAGCCGGCTGTTTATCTTGTTATGGATAAGACTTTTCTAGCGACATCTATACATTTCACTGAATATAAATACATAAGTGTACTCATAGATGTCCATACGAACGAGGTATGTACCTTACCTTATACCCTTGTACTATTCCTAGCTCTAGATCCACTTGAGCGGGACACCTTGCCGAAGCCGTCAAGGTACCCGGTACACCGAGTGCTACGAGATACATATGTAAGCAGCAGGAATGAGATACCCGATGCGACTTATCAGAAGTACCTAGGTACCTACCTGATTTCATTCCCTGGGTTGCTGACCTCAAGACTTAAACTATCTACTTGTGTAACATAAAAAACGGTAAGACCGAAGCACAGCAGGCTTAGCCCTGCCGTACTTTGATACTATGTATCATTCATAATCATAATTGCTCATGTGTACGCATAATTGATTCAGAGAACGTACATAGCCAGCACGTAGAGATAGCAATGAAAAACATTGTGGGTTAGATACACCGAAAGCAGTAATCCATTGAGATGGAACCTTATTATTAGTCAGGCATCGGGCGCTTTCCATATGCATTAGCCATGTGGAGTTTAGGCCAGTAAGCCCCCCGCAGAACGCCTTCCAGTGTACGCAGTACCTATACATACGGGGTATGTATGTAGCAGCCAGGCAGGCAGCTTCGTTTTGGCGGTGGCGACCTAGCGACGTCCGGCCGGCAACTCCTAGGTACCTGGTAAGGGTCCGAGATACTAGGTGCATCCGTAGTGGGGCTACGAGTTCTTAGAAGGTTCTCATGGCAGATGGGTTTTTTCCTTGCTCCTCTTGATTGATAATCCAGTCATCTGCACCAGGTGCACACTTATACGTGTGCTGGGTGTAACAACCAGGGGTGACAGGGTAACGAGATATGTATTTTACCTCCTGGCGTCCATCGGTTGTGTACTTGCGCTTACTAGCAACTAGCAACTTATTTTCTTCTTCAGCACAAAGTGCTGCCTTTGTCAATACTTGCCAGGTGCCGTGTTGAGTTGCTAATCTCGACTGTATCTCACATTCCTGCCCGTTTACTCACTCGTCCTATCTCCATAGGCCACAGCTGCGCCATTTGATCTGACCTCTTGGACGGCAGTCCCAACTGTTTTAGTCGCTGCCGCCTCATACCCTCTTCTAGACCATTGCGCCCAAAAGAGTCCCGTATCGCCAGCCGTTGTCTCCTAGTTCATCCGTTGGCGCCGGCGCGACCGCTGCGGTGAGACAATGTCTGAAAAGGACTTGGAGAAAGAAGACCTGGGAAGGTCGGTGGAGGGGCAATCATCACTGCGACCTGACCAGGGCTCAGCGCATTCCTCCAAGAGCACTCGGCGACCATCGTCGACCTCTCTAGCCACGACGAATCTCGAAGATCAGCGCGAGGCTGCTAGACAGAATAACCCACGTGGTTTCTCGCGTACAAACTCAGGCGTCTCGGTAGAGCGGGCGGAGGCAGATTTTGTCGAACTCCAGAGAGAGTTGACCGGGTTATCCAGGGCAAGTCGTGTCAGCAGCCGCAAGGAACAGGATGTTGAGAAAGGCGCGCAAGCGACAGTCGCGACGACCGAGTCCGAAGGCTCGGAAGAAATCTTCGACCTTGAAGCCGCTTTACGAACTGGATTAGCCGCCGAAGAAGAGGCAGGTATCAAGCCAAAGCATATCGGTGTCTATTGGGATGGGTTGACCGTGAAGGGCATGGGCGGTATTACCAACTTCGTCGAAACGTTTCCCGATGCCTTCAAAAATTTCGTCGATTACTGGACTCCCTTGATGAACCTGCTTGGAAAGGGTAAGAAGGGCACCGAGGCCACTCTACTACATGATTTCAAGGGAGTAGTCAAACCCGGTGAAATGGTACTTGTTCTCGGAAAGCCTGGTTCCGGCTGTACGACCTTCCTAAAATCGATTGCCAACCAACGATGGGGTTATACTAGTGTCACCGGCGATGTCTTGTATGGGCCGTTCACTGCGAAGGAGTTCGAACAATATCGAGGCGAGGCGGTCTACAATCAGGAGGACGATATGCATCATGCCACACTGACTGTCGAGCAAACCCTGGGGTTTGCTCTTGATACCAAGGCACCCAACAAGCTACCCGCGGGCACCACCAAGAGAAAGTTCAAGGAGCAAGTAATTACGATGTTTCTTAAAATGTTCAACATCGAGCACACGAGAAAAACTGTCGTGGGCGATGCCCTAGTTCGTGGTGTATCCGGTGGTGAGAGAAAGCGTGTCTCGATTGCGGAGATGATGATTACCAAGGCTTGCATTTTGTCGTGGGATAACAGCACCCGAGGACTCGACGCTAGCACGGCCCTTGATTTCGTCAAGTCTCTTCGGATCCAAACCAACCTTTATAAGACGACCACTTTCGTCTCGCTATACCAGGCTTCCGAAAACATTTACAAGCAATTCGACAAGGTCTTGGTTATTGACGCTGGTAGGCAGGTTTACTTTGGTCCCGCCAGCGCTGCAAGGTCCTACTTCGAAGGCCTCGGGTTTGTCCCGCGCCCTCGACAGACAACGCCCGATTACGTGACCGGCTGCACTGATGAGTTTGAGCGTGCCTACTCGGACGGTTACTCCCCACAGAATGCTCCACATAGTCCCGAGACTTTGGCCGACGCATTCGAGAAGTCTAGGTACGCCAGTGAGTTGAATGAAGAGATGGCGGAATACAAAGCCGCTCTCGACCATGAGGCTCCCCGCTACAACGATTTCCGTGTGGCCGTTCGTGAGAGTAAACGCGGCGGCGCAAAACACTCGGTCTATGGTGTGGGATTCCACCTGCAGGTTTGGGCTTTGATGAAACGTCAATTCGCTCTGAAACTGCAAGATAAGTTGGGCCTCTCGCTCTCTTGGTTCCGAGCAATTATTATCGCTATTGTTTTGGGCACTCTCTATTTGAACTTGCAAGAGACGTCGGCCAGTGCATTTAGTAAGGGCGGCCTCCTGTTCGTTGCTCTGCTATTCAATGCTTTCCAGGCGTTCTCCGAATTAGGCTCAACTATGACTGGTCGCCCAATCGTGAATAAGCATAAAGCCTATGCGTTCCATCGACCCTCGGCCTTGTGGATAGCGCAGATATTCGTGGACACGGCCTTCTCGGCGGTTCAAATCTTGGTCTTCTCCATCATCGTCTATTTCATGACCGGTCTGACAAGGACAGCCGGTGCGTTTTTCACGTTCTATCTCCTGATTCTAGTCGGCAACATCGCGATGACGCTCTACTTTCGCATTATTGGATGTCTCAGCCCGGATTTCGATTATGCTATCAAGTTTGCCGTCGTCACCGTTACGTTGTTCATTTTGACCTCTGGCTATCTGATCCAGTACCAAACTCAACAAGTATGGCTGCGGTGGATTTTCTGGATTAATGCACTCGGTCTAGCCTTTGCTAGTTTGATGGCGAATGAGTTTGGCGGACGCGACCTGACGTGCTCGGGCGAGTCCCTGATTCCTTCTGGGCCCAATTACAACGACATCAACCATCAAGTTTGTACCCTGCCTGGTTCAACTCCCGGAAGCGTGGACGTCGGTGGTTCTGCCTATATCACGCAAAGCTTCTCGTATGCTCCCGAAGACCTGTGGAGAAATTTCGGAATTATCATGGCTATCATTGTGTTCTTCCTCATCATGAATGTCGTGCTTGGCGAGTTCGTGAAGTACGGAATGGGCGGTAATCAGGCAAAGGTCTTTGCGAAGCCGAATGCTGAGAGAAACGCACTAAACAGCGCTCTCGGCGAGAAGCGCCTACAGCGTCAAAAGTCAAGGAAAGAGGAGGAAGGAAGCACCCTAAATATAGATTCTTCTAGCATTCTGACTTGGGAGGATCTCAATTATGACGTTCCCGTTCCTGGTGGCATTCGACGGTTACTTGACAGTGTGTACGGCTATTGCAAGCCTGGCGAGCTGACTGCCCTAATGGGAGCATCCGGGGCTGGAAAGACTACCCTGCTCGACGTTTTGGCTGCACGGAAGAACATTGGCGTTATCTATGGTGATGTTCTCGTGGATGGGGCGAAGCCTGGCAAGGAGTTCCAACGATCCACTTCATACGCAGAGCAACTCGACATGCACGATCCCACGCAAACAGTTCGAGAAGCCCTACGATTCTCCGCCGATCTGCGACAGCCGATAGAGACACCCCGTGAGGAGAAGTATGCTTACGTTGAAGAGATCATTGCGCTATTAGAAATGGAGTACATCGCCGACTGTATCATCGGAACACCCGAGGCGGGACTTACGGTCGAACAGCGCAAGCGTGTGACAATCGGTGTTGAATTGGCCGCTAAGCCTCAACTCCTGTTATTCTTGGACGAGCCCACGTCAGGCCTTGACAGTCAAAGCGCATTCAACATTGTCCGTTTCTTAAAGAAACTCGCAGCGGCTGGGCAAGCTATTCTCTGCACGATTCATCAGCCCAATGCCGCTCTTTTCGAGAACTTTGATCGTCTACTTCTGTTGCAGAGAGGTGGTCGTTGCGTATATTTCGGGGATATCGGCAGTGATGCTCACGTCCTCCGAGATTACTTGGCGCGGCATGGCGCCGTTGCTGGTCCATCCGACAATATTGCCGAATTCATGCTTGAGGCGATTGGTGCTGGAAGCAACCCCCGTGTTGGCAATCGAGACTGGGCAGATATCTGGAGCGACAGTCCGGAACTTGCTAACGTCAAGGACAAGATCTCCCAGTTTAAAGAGTCTCGCAAGGAAGCTGTTTCGCACATTGACCTCTCGATGCAGCGAGAATATGCCTCACCTTTGCTGCATCAGCTACACGTCGTCATCAAGCGTACGAACCTTGCATACTGGCGTTCCCCGAACTACCTCTTCACACGTATCTTTAATCACATCGCGATTGCCGTCCTGACTGGTTTGACCTACCTCCAACTCGACGATTCGCGGTCCTCGTTACAGAACAAGGTGTTCGTCATGTTTCAAATTACTGTGTTGCCTGCATTGCTCATGCCTCAAGTTGAAGTCATGTTCGTCGTTAAGAGAGCCATTTTCTTCCGTGAGCAATTGAGCAAAATGTACAGCACATTTACCTTCACTCTAGCTATGGTCGTCGCCGAGCTGCCGTACTCGGTTCTCTGTTCTGTGGTCTTCTTCCTGCCCCTCTACTACGTCCCCGGCTTTCAGTACGAATCTTCCCGTGCCGGCTACCAATACTTCATGGTCCTGATCACCGAGTTCTTTGCCGTCACCTTGGGTCAGGTGCTTGCCTCTATCTCGCCGTCTGCGTTCGTCTCCAGCCAGTTCGACCCCTTCATTGTCATCACCTTCGCCCTGTTCTGCGGTGTGACAATCCCTGCACCTCAGATGCCCGGGTTCTGGCGGGCATGGCTGTACCAGCTCGACCCTTTCACGCGTCTTATTGGCGGCACGGTCACCACCGCCTTGGACAGTCTTAAGGTGAATTGCCTGCCCCAGGAAATGAACGTGTTCTCCGCGCCCGAAGGCCAGAACTGCGGCGAGTACATGAAGGACTTCTTCGACGCCGGCGGCCTCGGCTACCTTGCCGACAACGCGACGAGCGCTTGCCAGTATTGCGCCTACAAGGTTGGCAATCAGTTCTACGAGCCGCTGGGATTCACCTTCGCCAACCGATGGAGAGATCTGGGTATCTTCCTGGCCTTCGTGGGCAGTAATCTGATCATTCTGTTCGCTGCAGTACGTCTTCCCCCCTTCATCTCGGACACTCGGGATCAAAACTCCAATGCTAACCTTCATTCAGGGCCGATTCTTGAACTTCAACCGGAGATAATCTACGAAGAATGAAGTCGTTACGATTGTTATGAAAGTAAAATCGATATCCCGATAATTCGTGTCCATGTTGGCGGTTGATATCTTCTAATATAGGAGGCAATAGAGAATACACACATGTGCTCTGCTCGAATCATAACCGAGCATTTGATTTGATTAAGAAAACGTTGGGATAAAATATACCAGACGTAGCTCAGCCGAAAATAGGGATATTACAATTGGTTAGATCGCTAGAAACAAGATGATCTGCTTCGGTAGACTGAATATAGTAAACTCTGCGATCGATTTATGTCTGTAAGATCATTTCGCGTCGTACTCGCAGCTACTCTGCGGCGGATTTGAGTAGATTCATCGACTAGTACCGAAGGGACATCGAGAACCTAGAGTTTCTCCATCTAGACACAAGGGCTCATTATTCTGGGCAAAGTCGCTTACACACTGGTAAAAGGCCGTGCTACTATCGAAATGTTTAAAATGACTGTGTTGGCCATTTACCTGACTGTAACTGTAATCCATACACCCTAACCCTAAACTAAGCATAGTAAGATACTTAAGGTGGGATACCATCTCGCAGGTACATTTTACAACGAGATGCGCAACTTTTTCAATTGCCATATGATGAGCCTCTGAGTGTGGGAGGGTCAGGTTAATGTGTAGGTCAGCGTAGAGATCAGTTATTATAGCTAGAAAAAGACCTGGGGAACTTAGCGGTGACATCTTATTGTTAGAAAAGGTACATCTATTTCTTAATACATAAGGTTACCTAGGTAAAATGTACCTTCAGAGAGATACCCCACCTATCTTACCATGTTTGGTTTAGGGTGGTTAGGTTCGATTCCTAACAGCGCTATTGGTATTCGCTCTATTAGCTCATCTGGATCACAGTCAGGAAAAGGGCTAACACAGTCATTTTGAGCGTTTGGTGCTACTATTGTATTATTAGTTATCTGGGTACAACACCTACTGAAACAACTCCCACATTCGGGATATCGGGCCTGCTGACCTCACTGATTGTCTGAGCGGTTGAGTACATCATGTAGGACACCGTTGATAGGAGTGCTGTTTGTTGCTTTATTGTCTTAATGACTAAAGGAAAGGAGCGCTGTCCATATCGTGCGGGATAAGTGACGAAAACAATAGATTTCATGTTGTTTGTCAATCAAGTGAGCAAGTTGTTGAGGCCTTAATTTTCAGGAAGTTGTAAATTATAGCTTTGATAAACAATTGCATGGACAATGGGCGTCAGCCATTTGATAATATAAGAGGTGAGCTGCATCTATATATATTTTTGTCCACTTCCGACCTCTCTTCCACATTTATCTTTCTCATTTGTCTTACATATTTCACAATCTG
Organism: Xylariaceae sp. FL0662B; assembly: GCA_022376535.1. Lineage (NCBI taxonomy): Eukaryota > Fungi > Ascomycota > Sordariomycetes > Xylariales > Xylariaceae > Xylariaceae sp. FL0662B. The sequence continues at coordinate 22,544 of JAJJKD010000126.1, forward strand.
CTGACTATTGATGGTACCAAAGATTGATTTGGCCTTATTTGCATCTGAATTTATTCAGCCTAAAGCTCAGGATGGAACGTCCCCAATCGGTGAAGCGCTCGACTTCGATAACTAGTCTGTCTTTTCGAGTTAGTCAACACCGACCTCCTCTGTATTCACCCAAGGAACCTATGAGCGACAGAACTCCGGAAAAAGACAAACAGGCACTCCAGATGGCAGTTGGCGCTTATAAAAGCCTCGTCGAGAAACGCCAAAAATGCCAAAAATATAAGGACGCTCTCCAGAAGGATCATCTCGAGGCCGAAGTCACAGCATCAGAATATCCAAGTCAGAGAGTGGCTACAAAACAAGCCGAAAAGCATGGAACTGATACTTCGCAAAGTCTACGGGAGAAAGCGGATCAATTAACAACGATCCTGCAGACGTTCCAACCAACAGAAGAAGTGAATCAACAGCACGCTTGGGCTCCGAAACCCGATATGATACTACCCCTAAATTCGATGTACGATGGCACCGGCAAGTGGCCAAAAAAGAACGATCCAGTTAAAGGCGCCAGACAGTACTCTTGGAGTAACATCGGGTTCCCTGAGAATGATGACCTAGTTCTGGAGGACTATGAAGAATACACGCATATTGACAAAGAGAACTCAGCCATCATCGAGTTGGCCCAAGACATCGTCAACATCCAGAAGAAACCAGCAAGGGAGATAGCGGACGAGGGAGCTGTCAAGTTTGAGGAAGAACATGGGCGAGTGATCGAAACGTTCCGGGTTCATGATCGCACAGTATCGAAGATCAAATTCAAAGACTGTGACGTTTTCAACGGCGGAGCTCCATACAGCAAGTGTAAGATGTCTAGGGCTGTGAAAGAAGAGATCGACAAAGCAATGGGTTCTTCACCTGACGTAGCTATTGAGCAAAGAGTGGCAGCGCACATTTTACTGTCCAGGGCAGGTCAGATTGGGGGGCGGACTCAAGACTACTGGAAAAAAGCAAGGGACCTGGCGCAGCAGGCCCTTTACAAGGAACCCGATCTCGGAAAGAACATCCGAATTCAGATCAAAGATGAAACCGAAGATGCGAATTTCGACACGATGATGAGAATCGTGGAGGAGTCTATCCAGAGAAAAACAGCCAATCCGTACCATCAAGCACGACGGGATCAATATGCGGCAGATCACGGTTTGTTCTATCGAGTTGAAGATTCCGAAATCATTATGATTCTAGATAAGGCGGACAATGTTATTGCCTTTCAGATGGACGACGCTTTTCGAAAGTTTTTACGCAAGGGTATCGAGAACAAAGTTGTCAAGTCTATCGAGACATATAGTACGCTCCAGCCGGTACCCTTGCCGGATATGACAAGGCACGGGCTACATTGGGTCGACTGGCTGATCGAGCATCCGGAATTCGACTCGAGAGTCCCTCAGAATGATCCCCGTATTGCTAAATCTGGTGTGTATCATTTCGGGGCTAATTGCACAATTGGCGACCCGCACGGCAAGAAGCCACCTAATGCCACCAAAGATACTACGAAACACACCAACAGCGATACCCACGTCCTCATACAGCTGAGAAAGTTAAGATATAGTGCCCTCGGGGCCTGTTCGGAGCTTGTCGGATTCTTCCTTGAGCTCCTCGACCCCAGTCTATTCGCGCAATATCAAGCAGTTGCGGAGGAGGTTAGTAAGCTCAAGGTTATACCATTCGAGACGCGCCACAGCGGAGATACATTCAGCCTTTGGGCTATCCTAGTCAACATGATGACCAATGACCGTAAGTGATTTCCATCTACCGCGTTTCTCCCTAATGCTCGCTTTTTGTACTCGTATTTACCCCATGAGCTCATCGATACCTAATGATCATTAACTATGGCTGCCGACTATCAAACATCCCTGAACTTTCTTGGGTAGAGTGCTTGCTAACACCTGATAATTTTCTTGCAGATAAGGACCGCTCAGACTGGTTCCATGGGTTTGCGGGACTCGTACCCGTGGGGGAGTTCACCGGCGGCGACCTGCTCCTCCGGGAGCTTGGTCTGCAAATCGAAAGCAAGCCAGGCTGCGTACAGTTGATCAGGGGAAGAGAGCTTGCTCACTCGATCACAAAGTGGACAGGCCGGCGCTTCGTGGTCGTGAGCGCCACTCACGAAGCCGTCAGACGATGGGCTTTTCGACAGAGAGGCTGGCCCGTGACCGATGCCACACCCAGCGGGCTCGACAGCTGCCTCGATGTCAACCAGGAAGACGTCGTCCCGGAAGATCAACGGGACCTGGAGCTGCGATATGCCCAAGGAGACCCCGAGTGGGAGGAGGAGGAGGAATCCAGCCCCCGAAGTCACCTCGAATCATCTGCATCTGACAAAGATCTACCCAAGGTTGGCAGCTCAGCTAACCGGAAAGCATCAAAGGTAGACAGCACGTCAGATGCCTCCGGTGAGGAGAGTGCGGGTGCGGCTAATTCGTCAAAGAGACGAAAGAAGCATTCCAGCACATAACACCGACTTCCCATGAGGATCCATAGATGTCTATTCAGTGGTACATGATGTCTACAATGAGCAATTATGACATGCCAACCCAGAGTCCAACGATTTGATGGTTGAGGGATGGGCCAGTGCTGCTGCGACTTTGATCTACGCAAAGGGTGTGCGTATTCGTCATAGACAGGTGCTCCTTGTCAATAGTACAGCATTAGGTAGGCAAGATATACGACATGAATAATTATGTTTGACGTGACAAAATGTAAAGAGAATATAGCAATATCTTGAAATAAATGTGGGAACGAATTTCGTAGGACATGATGACGCTTGGTTGCTACGACGGTTATTGGACCTAACCCAGGACTGGAATCTCTATCTGTTCGCCATCGTGGTGAAAACCAAGTAAAAGGGGGCGTACTGACAAGGGTCTTGCTTTCAAACCCCGAAGCGCGATCCATTGTCATGCAGAGATTCGAATGATGTATTTCTTTCTATCAAGTAATATCAATCTTATCAAGCTCTGCAAGAATATCCCTTTTAATAGATTCGTCTGCCCAGCTGATTTCGATACTGTTGCGCGCCAATATCACCATGTCAACTTTACTCATGTTGCAGTAGCGGTACACCTTCTCCAAAGCGCCATCAATCCAGACGTCGTGCATGTAAGTTGGATCGTCGCTATTAATGCAAAATTTGACCCCTTCGTCCCATAACTTCCTGATCTTCGGGAAGAGGACCTCGGCAGCCTGTCTTCGGTGGTATGCATGTGGACACAGCGTTAGGGGAATACCGCGGTCTTTGAGGCCAGCCATTAACTCCGGCCGGTCAATAGCATTCAGACCATGGTCGATACGGTCTGCGCCGGCTCCCCCGCAGACGGAGAATATAGCTTCGTGCACGTGTTCAGCGGCATCTCTCTGATCCACATCGCAGTGCATCGTGACATAAAGGCCGTCCTTTTTCGCAAGCTGAAATGCTTTCTCGAACAGCAGTGGTGGACGGTCGTACTCATTTGCCGCGAGGCCCACGGCGTGAAAAAGACCCTTCCCCCCGGGGATCCTAGCCCATGGTCGTGCCGCCTGTTTTAGATTCTCGAGTCAAAAACTGCTCTACTTCGCAGTTATTGGGTGGGAAGTAAAAGTGAGAGTGGGGACAAAAAAGAGCGCATAACTCTAGAGTTATATATTGGGGGCAAATCGCTCTGAAAATCCCTGCCCCAGATACTGACCTCATACGCTGCAATACCCTCCTCGAACGGACGGTCTCTAATAAAACACATGATCCAGTTGCTATGAACGCCAAGTTTCTGAGCCCCTTCATGCTGGGCTCTCAGGTACCCGTTTAGCACTGTCGCCGCCGAGATGCCTCTGGGAAGGTATGCCTGAAGATCGAAGAATGGCTCGACATAGCGGACGTTCATCTCCTTTGCCTTCTGCAAATACTCGATGGCGAGCTCGTAGAAGTCGTCCTCGGTGCACAGCACCTGCGTACCTGCGAAATAGGTCTCTAAGAAGGTCGGCGCCCCGTTGTCGCCGTTCACTTCCTTTCGGTGGTTGTACGTAACCTTGTAAGATTCCAGGAGTGCCTCATATGTGGGATATGGAAGTGGCACATTATTTCGATGCGCCAACTTCCACCGTAGTGCTGGCGTCAGTGTCCCTTCGATGTGCACGTGCAACTCGACTTTGGGGATATGAGATATGAAGGGCGAAATTGTGAGGCCATTCATTTTCACACAATGGTTCGTTTGCGATAGGTGAGATTCGAGGATATGAGGGACGTATTTGCTTTTGAACTATTGGATAAAAAATCTCGGGTTAGCTTGTCGTATTACAGATCCAAAGGTGCTCAAAATAGTCCGGTGTCGCAATTGATATCTTGGTTGCATCATGACTACGTTATCACGAGTATTACTTCGGTGTGGCGTATTTGAGGAGGCACGATGCTCAGATCTGTCGTCCAAGAACTTCGTATGCGAGGCGTCAATAGCCATCAACGCCTATCTGCGAAAGATAAGAAATCAAATTAACATCTGGTGATGAAGCTTAGTGAATCACAGCTGCCAAGCTTTCGGGGTTAATTAAAGTGTGTAAGTAAACATTTAACATCGGGGATCACCGGGCCTCGGGATAGTCCGATACTAGCGATAGAGTTGTTGACACACCTAGATAAATTGAAGATGTCTGATTTATATATATCATCAATATTGTTTGCACCCACTGGGAGCGTTTTCAGATATTACAAGGAAATCTCGTTGTTAGTTGAACCTTGTTTTCATATGATCGAGCTAATGCCCATAATCTTTTGGATATATTTAATAACAAAACTAAATTTTCGTAAGAGGATAGATCTGCTGTCGGGGTTTGGTGCTGTTATCCCTGAATTGAAACTTGGTAAAGTACATAATATCATGACATGGCCAGTTGCCATGGTATATTTCCATAGTATACACTCATGTACATTACTACTTATTGTTCTTCTCTACAGCCGTGAAATTGTTATGTGCAATGCCATGAACCCGTGCATACTTTAACCTAGCAGCTAAGAGGCCTCCGTACTCCTAGTTTATATTATGTTTTCTTCGCCACGAGATTGACTTGAGTAACTAAGCTATGAATATTTCTAGTAGGTCAATATACCTCGTTGTTTCCATAGTACTAATATCGACAAAGTTGTTCGCCGTTTTGTTAGGTATGTATGTTTATGTAGCCCTAGGTTCTAAGGTGTAATGTACCTCCTGGCACCAGGAGTCAATACAGCTTTCGCTAATGTCGCTATAGTAATCGCTGTAGCCTTTCTTTTGCTTCGTCGCAATGAAGAACAATAACTATAATGGCTGTAAATTTTAACTTTGCTTTGATAGATAACCGGTAGCCCCTAAGGGCCTTCTACTTATTCAACGATACCTGTTCCTTCGGACGACAATAGGGGAGCAGGAGTTCTTTAAATTATTAACTCATCAGCAATTAGGTACAACGCCTATATATATATATATATATATCACAATGGACACGGATGCTGGCATGTTATAGCGAATTTTCATTACTTATAACAGGTACATCGACCTGCCCTGATGTAGTATCAAGTAAGATCAGGATCACAGTGGTTGCAAATAAGACAAGCTAAGTTGTTCTTCCGGAGGACAGTGGGTTGGTGGGAAGTTGATACATTTTAAGTAGTTTTCCGCTTTTCTTTGACTACGTCAGTTACCTATTTAACCCAATGAAATTGTAAACGGTCTCGAGTAAATTTAAAGAATTGATTGCTTGACTTGATGCATCCGGTCTCGAAATCACACATGTTTAGACCACAAATGCTATGCACATCTGCAATCAATGGTGGCTTGGCACAATGCGGCAGCTCCTATTGCCTCGCTAGATCCTCTATTCCCGTCCTCTGTCCTATTAGCTCATAAAGCTGATCGGAAAACTCCCCGATTGAAATCACAAAAACTTTACCTAGTTTTGGACCCTTAACTAGGTAGCAATTGTGCCGAAAGAAGCGATTGTGCTCCAACCCAATAGTCTAGAAACGATACGTCATATGCGTAAAGACCCAGAATCGGAGGGATCTGATAGATTGCCTTAAGATTTGTCTATAAAACCCAAGCAAAGTCACAATTCTCCTTTGAAGTGTAACTAGTTTCTTCATCATTCATGACACCTGCGGGATATAAGATGGCTCTCCGACTTCACAATAAGATCGCTGTTGTCACAGGCTCATCATCCGGCCTCGGCAGGGCTATAGCACTTGCATATGCGCGTGAGGGTGCCACTGTCGTATGTGCTGACTTGAATGAAGAAGCTAGGGCAGAAGTAGCCGCGGAAGGATCAATCAATACCGACGAAGCTATCAGGCAAAGTGGAGGCCGCGCCATCTTCGTCAAGACGGATGTGAGCCTTTCCCAAGACTTTGAGGCTCTGGTACAAAAGACAGCGCAGGAATTTGGCCGTCTAGATATGTATGGGCCTACGAAATCACTTACACACCATTCAATCTCCACCCCAGAGTGCTAACACCCGTTAACATGAAACCATAGACTCGTGAATAATGCTGGTATCAGCGTTGAATCTCGTCGACCGCCCGCCGGCATACATGAAACGCCAGAAGAGGTATGGGATACTACAATGGCTGTGAACGTCAAGTCCGTATTTCTCGGGTCGAAGTATGCGGTTGCTCAAATGTTGCGACAAGACGCACACTCTTCAGGACACAGGGGATGGATCATCAATATGTCCTCCATCTATGGGCTTGTTGCTGGGCGTCACAACGGTATAACCTTTAGATTGCGTCGTGCATGAACTCTGCAGAATCAACTGACTTGTTCCTGCTATCTAGTATCATATGCAACGTCGAAAGCCGCCGTAGTGAATTTGACCAGACAAGTGGCGTTGGATTACGCCGATCAAAAGATTCATTGCAATGCTATTTGTCCTGGATGTAAGTCATTACTGAACTAATAAATTACGATCTGCTAGCCATACTTATCAATGGGCAGATACCAAAACCGCGATATTCGCGAACACTATCAAGGGCCTACATGATGAAAATGATATTGAGGCTAAGCATCCCCTAGGCGGGACAGGTACCCCAGAGGACATCGTGGGGGCAGCTATATTTTTGGCAAGTGACGAGGCTGCGTGGATTACGGGAGTTTCTCTGCCTGTTGATGGCGGGTTTACAGCCCAATAGCGCACTTAAGCCACCTCGAGAAATTGATACATATAAAATTAACTTTTTGTGCAAGAACGTATAGTCCTCACATGAAAGCCTGTAGCGCGAGAGTAATAGTTAATTATTGCAATATTGCTTCATGATAATGTGTACTGGTAGCCAATGGTTAGTCTTTGATAATGGATTTAACGTTGGTATTGTTATGATTAAAATGGTATTAAGCTAAGATGCACTCAAGTCAGCAATAAAGCATTTCTTCGGGACCAGAACCGGAGGGCATGACTGCCGGCTGCCCAACTTGCGCTTGGATGGACAGCCCCATAAAGGGGTAAATTTTATGGACTATGTAATGCTCTGCAATGATTAATAGAATGGACATAATATATTATAACTACATTCATATCGAACGCTTGTTATATTAGTCTCTATCAAACTACGACAAGCCCACCCTGGTCACTCCTCTTGATCACTTAAAGCTAGGTTCAACTTTACCATAGCATGTACTTGAACGAGCAAAATAAAATATGTACGTTACTAGAATTTTTCCCATCTAGGCCAAACGAGGGATGCCCAAAGTTTCCTAGCTTATTGAAACGGTTTTGAATTCGCCCGAAAAGACAGTTTTTGAGGGGGTTGATCTTCGGCCCCCTCCCCCCTCCGGAGCCGGCAGAGGCGGGGGTGTTGGGTTCGGGGTCCGCATATATGGGCTCCTTTGTAAGCAACGGCGCAGCCTCTGGTCACCCGATAGTAAGCCCAGCTGACTTTCTCCATGGATAGTATACCGAATAACACCTGCGAGGGCTGTGATTGGGGAACCCGGAAATTATCTATCTGGTTTCGCCCGTGAAAACGGCCGATAATCCTGTAAAATAAGGGATAGATAGGAAGTGGGGGATTTCTTATGTCAAGCGATACACTGTATTCCAGTCGTCTTATGTGTCGTAGATACGTTAACGTAAAAACAGCGGCTAGACGCTTGCAGGTAGTTAGGGGGTAGTTTTTATATCCTTCGGACGCTAACAAATTTATCATCTATGGATATTATATTAACTCCTCTTGTGCAACTGGCCGGGCCAGCGGAAACATTATGAGGACCTCTACTCCGCTTCCAACCCTCAAACTAGAGTGGTCTATGGTCTATCTACGAACCGTTCGGCCGTAGCAGCTGCCGGTTAGCCCGAACAAGCAATCCGGTGAATAGCAATACTGAAGCATGTTTAGGGCTCCTGCGTAAAAGTGTTGGGGTAGCAACTCCGCGCCGGTAGGTCTTATGCATCTTTTATGTCCGTGATTACAACGTAAAGCCAGCCCTCTGCTTAATTCAACGTTTCGTAGATCAAATATTTATTTCTGATCATACTCAATTGTTCGATACCCAACCATCACGACTCACAATCACACCATGTTTTCTGTTCACGGGAACACTGCCATCGTTACAGGCGCGGGATCTGGTTGGTTTGCGGCCCCATTAAGTTCCCAGCGATGCAGGACTAAACCTATCTAGGGATATGCTTCTCTTTCGCCAGCCTGCTCCTTTCTCGCGGATGCAATGTGGTCATCGCAGACCTCGCTCTACGTCCAGAGGCTCAGGAGCTAGTGTCGAAACACCAAACCGGAACGCCAAAAGCAATATTCGTCAAGACAGATGTGACATCTTGGACTGATCTGTCCCGGGTTTTTGAAGCAACTCTTGACGAGTTCGGCGACTTCGGCGTACTATGTCCTGGGGCTGGCGTTTACGAACCCCATTGGTCGAATTTCTGGCACCCACCAGGTTCGGAGGAAAGCAAAGACTCGGTCGACTCCGGTCACTATAAATTACTCGACATTAACCTTACACATCCTATCAGAGCCACTCAACTGGCTCTATCACATTGGCTATTTCCGCGTCGAAGTACTATAGCCAAGGTTTCTCCCCAGAACCCAAAGAGAATTGTCCATATCTCCTCCGTTGCTGCCCAGCAGGCGAACTTCGTGACGCCTTTGTATTGTGCCTCGAAGTTTGCTATTTCAGGCTTTGTACGCTGCCTTGCTGGTCTAGACCAATCGCATCATGTCCGAGTCAGTGCTGTAGCACCTGGAATAGTTCGAACACCTCTGTGGACTGAACATCCCGAGAAGCTCATATTGCTGAACCCAGAGCAGGACGGGTGGGTCACACCAGAAGAAGTTGCAAAAGTGATGATCAGATGCGTGGAGGATGACTCCTTGGCTGGCGGGTCGATTCTTGAAGTGGGAAAAGACAATTCGAGACTTGTCAATGCCTCCAACGACCCTGGGCCGGATATGGACCCCAAACAAGGACTAGTATCTAGGAATAAAGGTCCGGCAATAGGGGTGGTGATGGAATTGTTAAGTGATGAGAAAGTTTGGGGCGAAATGGGGTCTAAGTCATAGCAAGCTAGCTATCTGACCTTGCCTGGGTAGGTATTGAAGTATTTCCCGATGATCGTACCCATAATCAACTGGTTGGCTAACGTGACTGTGCCCTACATAGGAGTAGATATACCTGCAAGCAACTTTTCTAACAGTTTACAAAGTAGTTTTTCTAACAATACGTGTTATTTTGAAGTTATCAGCTTGGTTAAAGTTACTCATGCTTACTTGAGCAGCCGAACAACCTAGCGAACAGTGAATAGTTTGATGTCTTGGCTAGCAGGAAGTATGAGGATTGTGAGCGGGACACAGTCACCTTAGCTAATTTAATAATAAGGACACCTTCGTACTGTAATATTGGACCTATTTTCAAGCAGTATTCCTCACGTTAAGCCGAATAGGAGGGTTCTTGAGACTCCAAAAACCAGGAGTCAACAAGATAAATTGCACCCCCCCCCCCCCCTTCTGGCATTAGTAGTGGGTTAGCATAAATATTGATGAGTTATGTCTTAGGTACTTAGGTAGTTCATCTCTATATAAAGTTAGATTAGAACAATGAAAAATAAACTCTTCACCTTATGACGTGTGTAATATAACCATGGTGGCTTCCTTAGTTCATCCCAAGTATGAACCAATACTCATAGGGCTTTGAGCAGACAAACTCCGAGTCAACCGAAGTGAGTGTCATTTGGTGTTACTGATTATCCTTTCTATTGAATATCAACAGATAACACGATAGTAAGTCAAATACAAAGCCCATAGCATACATGTAGTACAAATCACCATGGTCTTCTGTTAGACCAAAGTGGACTTCTCACATTGCACATATCCTCGAGTATTACTATTCTAATAAACAAATATGTTGATATCCGAGAGCATAGTCTCCAAGCGGGGAAGTTACGCTAACACGTCAGCACGTGGATGTGTTGGCGCCAAGCGGCTAGCTTCTGCATATCGATCATCTGATAAGATTAGGTTTGATCAGATAAGATGTGCACCCTTGCTACCTCGTTACCACCTAACAAACCTTACGTTTCATCGTTCGACGAGATTCATGAAGTCGAAAACGGCCGTGCAACGAACAAGCTGCCTCCATGCGCCGCCACCTCATTCATTCCGTTCTCGCAAACGGACTTATAATAGTGGGAACGGTCGGCGCTGCATCACTGGAACCGCGGGGAGCACCCTGCTTCGAGGCTTGTGAATGGACCGTTCGACCCATCAAGTTCACCGATCCGGCCGGCTTGTCCCCGATCCCTCGAGTGCGATCGTGTCAGAGCCATTTAGCCTTGACTTCTCTATACTTGTGCACCGCGTTCTACTGCACAGCGAGTGAGCGGACCGCAGGGTTAGATGCTCTCAATGTCACCTGTCAGACGTCCGTGCAGTTGTCTATTCCGCCCTTTAGTCTCATTGCCAACTATACGGCGGATGATATCTCGCATGTGAGAAGGCTCCAACATTCCGAATGGGATGATGCGGTGACGTTTGCGGAGGCGGTGATTGCCTCGGATCAGTTCTTCACGTTGGTTTTCGACACTCTTGTATGTATCATCACTCCAAACTATGAACCACATGGCTAATGAGACGTAGTATTCATGGGCGTATGCTTATGATCGTCATATTCTCTATGGGTTCGTTCAGTTCGCATCAAACTAAGAAAGCGCCAAACTCTGATCTAGGATAGATATGCCATGGCTCTGTTCTGGGGCGTTGTCGTTGCTATTGGCTTGCTCAACCGAGCTTTTATAACTTTAAGCCATGTAATCACAAATAAGCGGCGCGACTGGAGATTGATTCCCCTTTCAGACCCACGAGAAGATAGCCCTTTAGACGACAATGGCTCCCACGTCCTTAGCTATCCCCCTGTGTGGCTCAAGCGGTATCTGACAGTACCTGCAACGTTCGGTTATCGAACCGCACAGCCTTTCGGATGGTACACGGTTCCTCCCAGGATTCAGAGTGCTACAATTTTGGCATTCGTCGTCATGAACATCGTCTTCTGTGCCCATGGGTATCACGTGTTTCCTGGCAACATCTAGTAAGTGCTTCGCCTAGCTTTTGACCAATTTACCTGAGCTCACATGAGTCTAGCTTCCCGAAAGTCTTTACGCAAGCATGGCGCTACGTATCAGACCGCACCGGTATCATATCATTTGCCAACTTTCCTCTGATTTGGCTCTTTGGTATGCGAAACAACTTCTTAATGTGGTTGACCGGATGGGATTTCGGAACGTATAACAACTTCCACCGCTGGGTTGCGAGAGTCGCTACCGTTGAGGCTGTTATTCATTCAGTCGGTTATACCGTCCTGGTGTTTGATAGTATGTGACGACGTTCCTGTAATGACATATATTTCTAACCATGAAAAGGGGCCGGCTGGGATGGTTTCGCCCAGTACTGGCAAATAATGTGGTGGACTACCGGAGAAATAGTAAGATACTGCCTCTTCATACACATCAACATTTCTAACAGTTGTGAAGGCAACAATAGTCATGTGTCTCTTATTGCCTCTGTCACTTTACTGGATGCGCCGGAATGTCTATGAGGCATTCTTAATCCTACACATTGTGTTATCTGTGGTCGTGTTAGCTACTATGTGGGGGTGAGTCACCGTGGGACACATTGTAGATATGTTCGCTAATCGCTTCACAGTCATATTTCTGTATTCAGCGGACATTATGATCGTATTATATGGATATGCTGCTTTTTCTGGGTCTTGGATCGCATGACAAGAGCCTTACGTACCCTCTCCTTCAACCCAATGTTTTGGAATACGAAGGCGAAAGCTACATACGACAAAGATGCTAACATAGTTCGGCTCTCCATCCCTTGCACCACCAGCTTATATCGTCCGGAGCCAGGAACCTTCTACTACCTGCACTTTTTGAATGATGTGCGCTTCTGGGAAAGCCATCCGTTCACCATGTCCTCATTGCGGACCATTCGCGATTCGGAATCCGTGACGGATGCTCCCCGGTCGAATTATGATATAGTTGAGGAAGAAACGTCGCTACTTCCGCAAAGTGGCGATTCACAGCTTATTCCCGAACACAGCAGCCCTGATAAGGCAACATCAACCATGACCTTCCTTATCCGACCCTACGACAGTTCGACGCGGCGTTTAGCACGAGCCGCCGCCGCCACATGGCCTCGGCCAGCGTCCTTCCGGGTAATAGTCGAGGGGCCGTATGGCCATCAGCAACCTTTACATAGGTTTGAGAGCATCCTCTTCATCGTCGGTGGGAGCGGAATTGTCGTGCCACTGGCCTATCTTGAGGTACTCGGGCGGGCCACCTCCCGGACTAAACGCGTGCATATTGTATGGGCGGTCCGCGAGGCCACCCTCGCCTCTTCCGTGCTGCGAGAAGACCTTTGTGATGCGTATGACGGCTTTCTTTCGCCGTCCCTCGATATTTACATTACGACAGGCGATAGCTCACCGCTGCTAGCCGAAGAACTCAAGAATATATGTGTCTTCCACCACCGCCCGGAAGTCCAAGATGTGGTGGTTGATTCGGTTCGTGAATTTGGTGGCCAAGGGTCCGTCGCTGTTGTAGCTTGTGGGCCATCCAAAATGGCTGATGACACGAGAAAAGCGGTAGTAGATATGCTGGGGCAGGGGCACATGTCTATAGAATATTTTGAGGAGAGTTTTAACTGGTGATTAGATGTAGACTTGTTATTATAAGCGTAGTACAGCGAGCGCCGGTTTGATTAGAATTAAATGTCGCCGAGAAATGCACACTAGAAATGTATTGTGATATGTGTATTCATCTAGCCATTTCTCATATGATATACTCCTTGCATCTTACCTCCATTTAAGTAACACGGAATACATTATGGCTGACGGTAATTGAATAAGTGTGCACGCGTATCCAATCCTCCTGTCCGGAGAACTGCTCTAGTGAAAACGGAACAATGTATGCTAGGACTGGTCACATATTGGGACGACAGACCCGAAAGTATGCTGTAGACTCTAAACACAAAAAGTGTTTGCTGCTTTTTTTCTCAAGTTCTCTATTTCCTTTCCTTTATGTCTCAAGATAAACATAATACTTATTGTCCAATTTGCCCCAACAGCTCGTGAGATGATCAAGCACCACTGGCCTATTAAGTTGTCTTTAAACGCACGAAGCTATACGGCACTGTCAGGTGACCTAGCCCCATATACCTAGGTCACCTAGAGGGGCACCTTGCCTCCGGCATCTCTTCCTCCTCTCTCTTTCTCATATACATACACTCACGACTAGTCATACGCATTGCAGATAGCTTCGCATTAGAGGAATATACGGCCCTAGAGCTATCCATTCTATACGCAGCCAGAAGCCCGCGTATCTAGTTTATAGTGTCCTACTATAGGCACCGTCAAGAACAAGCAATCTCGCAATTAATACTTCATGAGACTACAGGTCAATATTTGGTTTTAATAGGGTAGCTAGCCCCAGAACACTCCTCGAGATAGTCTCGAAAGTATCGATGAGTGCGTAAATGCCTAGCGACGGATCCCTTGCACAGTTGTCGGTGCTACACATAGTTCCTCAAAACCTGCCTAGATCCAAAGGAAATCTCTCACCCATCCAAATGGCTCGTTCCGTGTGATTCCGTCTCTCTTCCGAAATTCCCTCTCCGTTCTCGACCGTGTTGGGGTGGATTAAGACGGACAGCGGACCGCGGTAGATAGCAAGCCAGGAGATGAAAGCACCAAACTGAGCAGGCGTGAAGATATTAACCTCGAACATCGCCACGGGATGCGGTCCGATTGGACGGTCCCAAAGACGGTATATCCTCAGCTCCGGAACTGCGTTTGAAGCACTTAACATGGCTGCTTTGCGGGGTGAGAAGAGCAGGTAAGTGATATACATACACTCTCGCCTAATACGTTCCCATAGCTCCCGCGCATATTGTGTCTGGTCTTTGTTGTTCTGGAGATAGTATATGTGCACGTCGCTTCGGGGTGTTTTTCCCGTGTTAGTTAGTCCGTTGATGGAATGGTACCGAGACCCTAGGCCGCGGTCGTCAACTTACAAGCCCCCACGCCGGCCCTTGTCTAGCGGGTCCACAAACTCCGCGTAAGCGTTGCTAAGACGGTCGTTCTGAGGATTGACATAGCTCTTGCCGTCAGCCGCCTTCTCGTCCGGCAACGGCGGGGCGTTCTCGAAGCCCGCTAGTGGCAAGGGGTACTTCCCCGCGTAGGCCATCGTGGATGTGTGTATATGGGTGACTTATGTATAGGTAGAGTTTTGATTGGTACGTGAGGTACCTTGGGTAGTCGGGAGAAGTATGCGAGTGTAGTAGGATTAAAGATAAAACATGTAACGTGAATATAGAATTATAGTAGATGGAGCAACCCCAATTGCGCCATCATGCGTGATTCCACTTAATACATACCTGCCCGTACTCCCCTCCATGTCGGCATTTATACTTGGGCTGACTTGGTAATGCTTACGGAATCGACCTCGGCCCCACTTTCAGTTATGCGGGGCCGGTCCTACCGCAGTTTTCCGTACCAATAATGAGGTAATGTAGCTACGCTTTTGTATAGCTTAATAAGCTAACTTTCATCTTTCACATAAGCCTATAGGTATTAGATAGTTCCTACGCCCACTTCACCTTACAAGCAACAACTAGCCACAACTATTGAGCTATTTGAGGGATCGATCTGGGCTCAACTTAACGACCATAAGACTATATGTACTTACCCTTTCCTCGTGGAGTATTCCCCTTTCGAGAGTTAAGATACGATTAAAGTGACCAAGTCTAATCTAAAAGTGTATATACCTTGTATCTTTTCTATCCTCAATTTTTTAAGTCTTCGACAATAATGCCTATTGCTTGAGGCTATTACGACGACCAAATGCGCTGATTCAAGGCTCTTTGTTAATGATGACCTTATTTCGAAACCCCTGAACCCCCCATTTTTCAGCTAATTGAGTCTTAAACGCCAAAAGCTGGTGTGAGAGTTGTTGAGAGTTGTTGAGAGTTGTTGAGAGTTGTTGAGAGTTGTTGAGAGTTGTTGAGAGTTGGGGTAGTAACTGGGGCTTGAGAGTCCTTTTGAAGCTAGGTATGGTATTTCATTGTTAGACAAAGCTACTTGCGTTCATTGCTGAAACGGATATATCTGATGATATCTTGTATACTATCTCACTATGTTCGGCCTGGTGTTGGTGAGATTCAGTTACTTTAATGGTTCATCACCCAGGGGTGTTTAACCGTTTCGAAAAGTTGCGATTCCGAGCCATAACACATACCACGAGAGCATATGGACAGGGGCATATTTCACAGTCACTTAATATCACAAGTCTTACTTGTCTCCTCAGAGTGCGGGTAGTGAAACCAGCTTGTGAGAAGTTCGGAGTTCTCTTCAATCCGTCTTTATACGCCATAAAAGACCACTCTTGCCTGAGCTATTGCTATCCTATTATTAGCGAGCCTGTCCATTAGAGCCCTACTTAACTTCAAGCGTGCGATATGAATAGCAGGAAATCAATATCTGTAGCCTGGTGTAGGTATATCCGCAAGGAGAAGACGAGATATGTAACGTTTCTATGAGAGATGGAGCGAGAGCTCTCAAGTCTTTAGTTCGATTTACAAACTTGGAACCCTTGTCTTACCCAGTATTTAATTGCTATTATTTCGTTAAGGGCAATGTTTTGTCATATCCTCCTTTCTTGACGTGAGCGGTATCCGCAATTCTTCGGTATGGGACCAGGGACCAGGAATACTCCTAACGAGATCGTATAGCTCGGTCTCATTGCTGTGCGGCCATATTATGGCTGTATTGTGTTTTAGATGGGTGGATGTAAACGGTAGTTCGTGCTCTATAAGCTTGCATAGAAGCTTTATATATAATTAAAACTAATCTTGTTTTAGCTGAATCGCGGGACTGATTCCGACTTCTGTAACAGTCTATCGAGGGCTTGAATAAAAAAGGGCTCGTTAATGTTGGGTTTAATCGGGGCTTAGGGTAAAAAGGATCTAGTTAAATTGGCGTTGAGATAGAGGCCTCACATCGTTCAGTTGGATGGAACTTTAGAGGCCCCCTATCTTCACGTAATGTGGCCGCGCGGGTGATAAAGTTTACTGCGTACGTATCGTCATGTGGTCGTCGTGGCTAGTAGAATAGGGTGAATAATCCTTCCAGGCTTCCGAATCTAACAGTCGTTCGTTGCAAAGGAAATAAAATTCATTTATAGCTGGATTTTCACCTGGAATTTGACATTTGCACAGGTGTAGCTAACTCTTGCTGTCAACTAGTTATGAATGCCGAACTTACGACTGTATCAACCCGTCAGGAGCCTTCTTGAGTGTGGCTAACGCCTCGCTGTCTTGCCGCTATTTAAGTTAGAGTAAGATGGAATATAGTTCTCCCACTTTGGCTTCGAGGGCTGATCGGTCCTCGGAACGAAAATATCCAGTCCGCTAATTGCCAGCGTGACGGGACTTGAATTTTGCGCTGCCTTGATAACGGATAGTTACCATCTTCATAAGTGCATTTATGGGCCTGTATAGAGGCTTCCGTGTGGATCTCTTCGTATATGTTATATGAATGCTATTCACCACATTACCTAGGTCAACAGTCGTATATGATAAATGAGAGGAGGCTCTATAGTTGGTTTTCTTTAGCGCCTCTAGTGTGCTATAAATGAGTAAAAGTCCATGTTTGTCTAAACAAGTGTAAACCTTAAGGCCTAGACTCATCTCCTCCCATCTGCCTATTGCCACCACACTGGTGTGCATTAATGCATGTACCAACCTAAACGGCTTTAGAATTGAGATAAAGCTTCCAGAATATTACTAACTTACGGCAAGTGGCCATTGGCGAGTCATTCACTACATACAAACAGGTGAAAAGGCACCAAGAACATACTATTATTGAACCCCTATCTTCAGCCTCCTTGCTTTACACTAGATACATCGAACAGTTCAACATCTCATTTCCGAAATCGGAATACCAGGAATATGTTACATAGTTCTTTGACGTGCTTTTTATTCAACCAAGTAGTATCAAGGTCATTTTTACGTATACCAGTTGAAACTATATAACCTGCCTTGAAGCTAGGATGGTTTAGGGTATCCACTCAGTCATCTGTCATCGTACGATCATCTTGACCCGTCGCATACCTAACCGCTACAATGCAACCCGATTAAACCGTTTCAAGGCGACTAGACTATGTTTCATATAGTATCGACCTGTGCCAATGGTAAACAATAACCCCTCCAATCGCGAATGGGTTTTTGGGATGCAATGTCTATGGTAGTAGTGACGATGAGATACCGGATGACGGAATAGAGACCTCATGTACAGCCTTCTTATTTTTCAAGTGTCCGTGATAACCGCCTGCTACCCCTGTGCTATTCAGGTGTCACGAACAACGAGTGGATGATAGGCTGAGAGAATATAATAGGATTATCGAGAAACTAAAATATAATATTGAAGTCCACAGGGGTACACCGACAGAGCAATCGAGATCTCGTTGAACTGCCAAGAACTCGAACACGAATACTACTGTACACGCTCTAATAAGAGGCGTTCCTGAGGCTGGTATCAGCTCAAAACTTGAGTTGTGAGGGCCTTGATTGAACTCTATGGTGCGAATCGTTGAATGAATGATGATGGGACGACAAGCCCGGCTGTTCACTGCATTACCAAGGGCCCAGCCTAGAAGCGTCTATGCGCCCAGGATACGCACAAAATCGTTTCCATGAGACTCACAAGGCCACTCATCTTTGCGTCGCAGGTGAGTATGAAACTTCAACTGTATATGTATACATGAACCAACCACGGTATAAGGCTGAGGGGGGGAATCCGCCGAATTAGCGCCTCACCGCCTTTTTTTCCTCTTGGTCTTACACTATAGAATTCTGTCGGAGGAATAAACTAGATGCTTGTCGAATACCGAAGTTCGAATCATTCGTCCGAGCCATCATATCTAGCGCAGAACTACCTATAGGTAAGGCCGGCATTATTCCACAACGGGGGGAAAAAAAGAGAAAAAAAGAAAAAAGAAAAAAGCATCATCACTGTTAGGTACGGATTGCTGTATACATAGATCTGATATATCTTGAATGGGATAGTCAGGTATCGAGATGCTACCGAGATCCATTGGGGCGTTCGGGTATATATGTATGTGAAGTGCATCATATGCGGCCTTAACCCCTGTAAAGCAAGGATGATTGGGCGAGTTGTTCTAGACCGGCAGCGAGAACGTACCTAAGATCCCGCCTCGCCTGCAATACATACTCTTGCTCGCATCTCGAAACGGGACGGGAAAGCGTCCAAGCGTCGATTTTAGGTATCTGCTTCACGAGGATGGAATAGTAGGTCTGATGAGTGTGGGCTCTTGGGAACGGCAATCAAGCTCCCACTTGGCGAGAATTAAGCGCCACGTAAACCACATATGGCGCGCCCATCGGAAACTACCGGCCATCACGCTATACTGTTGCTTGAGAAACATCCCTATGTAACGTATTATTTCTGTTGGGGGTCTATAATTGACGCCATTAGTCAGTCTGAGCGGACATCGGGATACCTATCTAGTCTGTAGAGAAACAGTTCAGTTATAAGGCCTGATTTGAGTTTGTTGCGAGAATTGTCGCAAGAAATGTTGCGGATGAGAAGGATGGTCCAATAAGTGGTCACGGAATCATGGTGAAGGAAACCCTTTTGCATGAAATCTGATTGGCTCAGCCGGATTAGCTGTATACGGAGGATTCCGTACTGTCACATGCTAGTATGTTTATAAGCATGTGCTCTGTTCCTTAGGTAATAATAAGCGTGAGTTCGTTCGGCTTCTAGTTACTACTGTAGGTTATGTGCTTTCAGCATCGAAGACGATATTGTTACCCCATATAATATGTAGTAATATGTTTATACTCGTATAAATAGATATACATATGTAGTTATATGTATAAATATTCGGCAATAAACACGGAGTATAGGACGCGTATACACACCAGTAGCGGCAATCGTTTTGGGCGGGTTAATTTAAGCCCAGACACCTCTTGCTACGGTGACCTCTAGTTAACTCGCTCTGTGAATGCTTCTAGTAAGACTATATATGAATGAGTATATGGAGTATTGCATGTAGTAATATTGTTGCGTGGTCATGTACCTATGTACTTTCATCGTACGATGCAGACCTGGCTGGGTGTCCGAGATTTGGACGGGGCAAGCTGACCCGATGTCAAGGGCTGAATAGCCGGCCTACTTAAGGTATAGTGATGTAGTAGATTACGTACATAAAGAGTGTTGGCCCTCGATAATGGGGCACGGGGCCCGCGGGTAATTGATTCACCTATAGACTGTTAAGAGGTGTAAATGTTCCTAGGCTCCTTATGAGGTTCTAATTTGCAGGGCATAAGGTTCTAGTGCAAGCAACAGATATCATACATGCATATAAGCAGCATACCATAATGGAAATGTAATAAAAGTAGTATTTGGTGAATGTAGGAGGAATTATTTTTATCAAGAACTATGAAAAGGCTATTGAGGAAGAGAAAACTGCAAGCCACACGACGATCTTGAGGCAACGGTGTGAGCTAGGCCAGTAAGGTTGCCACACGAGTTTAGACATACCGTTACACAGCACGTGTTATATATTACCTGCTTACGCAGGTACATGGGTGATTCTCATGTACGGATGGGCTTAACGGTTATTCCGAGTATGCGTAGGTATGAAGTGCCGGCGAGGCTGCAGATGGTTTCGAACATACATACGGTACATACATGCCTACACGTGTACGTAGGTACAGGCCATGTGCCGGTTCCGAATTGTCCAATAGCTGAATAGGACAGAATATAGTGGGTATAAGCGTCTAGATCCCTTGACAGTTCTTAGTCGCGCTTTATCTACCTGGGTACTTACTCGCCCCTCGTACGATGTTTTCGCCGTCAGCCTTGCGGATGGCCTGATCTTTAGATATTTCACCCCACATCACATATGATTCTAGGCCTTGACCCAATCAACTCCCTGTCCGTCGCAACTTTCCCACGAGAAAATGTCACGCCACATTTTCTGGATGCTTTGCTGGATCTCAGACGCCCCTCCCCTCCAAGAACCAAGAAGATACTAGGTAGTCACAACAACAAAATTGAACACCGTCAACATTGTCCATTACCAAACATCAGCCCACAATGCTTAATCATGGGATTTGGCCTCCCCTCCCCTATCCTATCACAAGTGTTCCTGCAGAGATGCGCGACAATATTACTGGCCAAGGTGTCAGGAATTAATCCGGGGGCCACGGGGGCCTAGGGACCCGGCGCATACGAACGACAAAAGATGACTAGATCCCTAGTATCGCTAGTCCGAATGAGAAAACGGGCTCCGTAAATCAGAGAAAAAAAAAGAAGGGGAAAAAAGATCGGGAATATCGAGAACATCGAGAATTATTGAGAACATCGAGAATGCGATTTTTGGCTTCTGGCTAGCGTCATCTTGGTCAACTTGTACAGTTCAAGGTTATCTTGGTACCCCTACGTAGCAGACGAACACGAACAGCGCCCCCCCGGTTCCCCCCGTCCCTCTCCTTCTTGCCCGTGTTTCCGCCGTTGCAGTCAGTATCAGGCCATAATTCTCTATTGTACTCGTTGTACCCATGCATCATCGGGCGGTCTCGGCCATCCCGTTTTGCGTAGGAAATCCTATTCTTAACTCTTCACTGGCCGTTTTCTTTCTTTATTTTCCCTTTCCCATCCTACCCTTCCAACATACTTCGATCGTCCGTTCTTCCATCAACATCGTTTGATCAGTCAACCACTGTGGCACTGATTTGATATCATATCTCGCAATCTCAGCCACAACACAACATAACGTAGTGTTGTTAGCCTGCCTTTGAGAGTGCGGCTTCACACCACTAACACTACGTACGACGTACTGCTGCACTCACTCACACCCTGCAATCTACTTACGAGCAGCCACGCATGATCGCGAGTATCAACTGACACAATTTTCTTCCACCTGTACCTTTTTTTTTTCCTTTCCTTTTCGGCAGATTTCTCAATCAGGCTCCCTCATTCGCCTTCGGCCATACCTCGCCACCTTAGGCTCTACTTTGCTTGAGGGTTTGTTGCTTTACCTGACAAGCTCTCCTGGACTAAGACGGCCTGGCCTGATACACTTACACCACCTACCTTTTTGGGACAATTTGCCGGAGGGTCTACCTGTCTCAGCCCAAGGCCATAGTCGATATAGATAGTATCGCTATAGACCTTTGGGTCTTGCGTTGTGGAATTTCGTCATGGCAGCAGGTGTTATGCAGGACATCGACATATATCCTGCTGACAGCTCCAAGGTATACCTCAAACCATCCCATCATACCTAGATCTGCCCTTGGCTATCTGACCCTTGGCACGATAACATCTGACGCTTCTTATCTAGATCGATTCCTTCTTTGATCAATCTACAGATTATACCCAGACCGTCTCTTCGGTCAGCTTCTGGGACGACATCGATAGGTCAGCTGACTCGAGTGCTGTGAATTCGGCTCCCACATCAGTATCGCATCAAACACCCAATACTTCTGTCGATTCCCCAGACTCCTCCAGCGTGTCGCACGACCTATCCAGCAACTCACACAAGCACAAACTCACAGGAAATTCGTTACCGAGTAAGCGCAAGTGGTCTGAGACGAGAAGGTCGAGGCTTAGCGAGGATCCTTCTCCCTTAGACTGTACCGACTACTGGCTTGGCTTTGATAGCGACAACGAGAGCTTGGACGTGAAATTCGAAAACGATAGCCAGACAAGCAAGAGTGTAAGCTGTCCCGTCCCTACGAAATTTGATGGTATTATGGCGCTGAGTTCGACTGGTGTAGGTTAGATCATCGCGTCTAGCTCAGCCCCATCCGACGGCGAGGATAGCCGGGAGAGCCGGCGGAGTCAAAGTGGCTTATCCTCCGTCGACGAGTGATCTGGTCGACGATAGCGCCCTTGATCACGCGCTATCGGATGACGACGACCTTTTTTCCATGGCTCTAGCTGACCACCTATCTAAGACCGAATCCGTACCCGCACCCCCTGAAGTACCCTCCCGTGAGAGACTCTACTCTACCCCACTCAGCTGGGAAGCACCGCAACCCGGCTTTCGCATGGATTACGTGAACGTGAATCCACCTTTTAACGATCCCGAGCGCCAAAGACTCCTAGCGATCGCCATGGGCACCGGGCAAGCCTACCAACAGCCGACCATACGGCCACAGGCCGGGATGGACTTCCGCTTCGAAATAAATCAGAGCCCGACGACAATGAGTGATAGAACGAGTAACACCCCCGAGCCTAGGGCCAAGGCCCCAGCGGCCAGACCCCAAGCTCCATCGCGTAACAACTCCGCGGAGGGTGTAGAAAAGACCAAGGACAAGCCAAAGAACAGCGAACGAGCCGCACACAATGATATAGAGCGAAAGTATCGCACCAACCTAAAGGATAAAATCGCCGAATTACGAGACGCAGTTCCATCCCTGCGCTCGATACCCGAAGATGGCGACGGTGAATCGCCTACAGCAACTTCCAGAACGGCACCTAAAGTGAGCAAAGTTAGTTCTCCATGTCATGAACTTGGCCATCTTTCAAGGCTTAGAACTGACCAATTTTCAGGGTACCATTTTGACGAAAGCCACCGAGTACATCCACCAGCTGGAGCGAAGAAATCGCTCAATGGCACAGAAGAATGAAGAGCTTGCCCGACGACTCCACGCTTTCGAACAATTAGTCGGTGCTGCGCCTGCGCCAAACTGGGCACCCCAAGGATATGGGCAATCAGTGTTCAACCCCCGAGCTTTCTCTTAACATGGATGCAAAGTCTATCCGGATTCCTGGCCAGACACCGCAATTCAATCACCACTCATACTCACTTTTAATAACACTTCACTCTCGAGTTGCTATAAAATAATGACAAAAAAGGTGCCATCCGACTTTGGCGGCGATACCCAACAATCATACCTGACCTTGAGCTCGAAACACGTCACCTCTCGATAGAGACGATCGGCAGATGGAAATTACCGCATAGAGAAGAGCGACCTAGCAGTTGCTGCTCCCAGCATACCTCGTACGTAGAGTACGAGTACGACCTTCTAGATCAACGCATCGGAGTTTGGTTTACGGCCGGGTTTGCATGTTGGGGAAAAATCGACTTGGATCACGGAGATGCAACCAAGAGCGGTCTCCGGAGAAACGGCCAATGTCTTCTATACTTGAACGGATCGGCATCGGTGTTACGAGGATTGGCGTTTTCTTTTTCGGTTTGGATCATACAACATCGACGCACGCAACTTTTGTATTTCGTGCGTAAAATGACGAGGAATATGAAATATGGCAAGGGAAGGGGGTG
The DNA here is from genome assembly GCA_022376535.1 of Xylariaceae sp. FL0662B. Classification (NCBI taxonomy): domain Eukaryota; kingdom Fungi; phylum Ascomycota; class Sordariomycetes; order Xylariales; family Xylariaceae; species Xylariaceae sp. FL0662B. The sequence continues at coordinate 46,403 of JAJJKD010000126.1, forward strand.
GGGTTTCACCTATTTCCCCCTTGGCGGTGAAGAAAAAAGTTTACTTGGGCCTTGAGATAGAGTAGTAACTACTAGATCTGTGATATAAGATAAGCACGATACCACGGTAGTACTTCAGAGCGAGACATCCGATGATGATATCTTGAGAGAATTTAAGATCTTGAATAAATTCAATGAGCTGAAAGTTAGGCGAGTTCATGTCTGGGTATTTGTTGTGGTCACGTGATGAATGAATATAACTAAGTCTTCAGGATTTTGATAACTTAAAGCCGTTTCACTACGACTATTCTGTTGCCCACCTATGATTGTCTTTCGGCCTAGAGCCTAGTAAGTGTTACGCTCTAATTGAGTCTAAAGATTGACGAATTGACAGCGCGAGAAATATACGGTTCTTACCTACTTCCTAGTGGTTTTACCTCTTGCTGTTCCCCAATATAACCATGATTCGAGATACCTAATACATATGTTCCTTCTAATCCTTGCCTTCATTCTTATAGGCTCTCGTAACGCCTTAATGTCGAACATGGTAAGATACGAGATGATAGGTAGAATACCTTTAGACATATACATTTTATTAGTAAAAATAAGTGACTGTTTTTATACCTAATAGGTAAGGTGTTATGCTTAGTTTTTAATAGTTATTATTCTGCCTACTCCCTATAGCTTTTATATTAGTTTTTTTAATAATAAAGGATTACTTTAATTTAAAATGAAGTTATTTTTAATAAAAATAATAAATTTAATAAATTCGGCTATTATAATAGCCTTAAATAGTAAGTGTTTTTATTAAAGTCTAAAAAGGATTAAAGGTATAAAAAAAAAAATACAAACATTTACTATTAATGATTTATACCAGTGAAGAGGAAACCAGTCACAGTAACCGGTTTACCCAGTCCCTTAAATCAGCTTATATTTTGGTGACAAGTTGCTCAACTGATGGAGTCTGGAGTGAAGAGAAACATTGATAATTATTGGTATGAAAAGGGGGGGAAGGGGGGTAATAGGCAGACATATAGTTGAGCCAATTGAGTTATAAGGTAAGATATGTAGACTTTATGCCTATCGGCGCTATAGGGTTATTCACCTTATGGCTCATTTGTATCATTATGATATAATATTATATATGTATATATGTATATATGTGTGTATATATACACATCCACCATAATTGATGTCGTGTTAGGTACAGAAGCAGGAAGAGTCGAGCAAATATACGGCCGGGATAGATTAGGTCATAAGCGCAAAGCAACTTCAATAAGTCGCTATAAATTCCGGTGTCGAGGTAAAAGATGCCGACAACGATATGCTCGCCGACCTAAAGCTTAAGAAACGCGCGGAAGATAACTTAGTTAATCGCCATATTAAAGCACTAAAGGTTAAACAATTAATACTGTAGAATATTACGGAGGAATCGAAGCGTATCGATAAGTTGCCGATAATAACGGACGTTAAGCTGAAGATGTTTCGCAAATTCCTCTATAGCCGCGTTTATATAAGTTACAATATTATGTTCGTTATAGTCCGTTTCTTTCCTTTCCTCTCCTTTCCTTTCGTCTTTTCTATTTTTTCTTTACTGGCTCGGTTATCTTCTTTCTGTCTTTACTCACTGTCCTTCTTGTCTAATTTACCAAGGGCGCCGTATCCTCGGACGCCGACGCCTTCGCTACCGGGCATTTTAAACTTTACACGGGGCAGTCATCCATCCTCAGATGTTCATATCGATTGAGTTAATCTATATACCTAATATATCTGCGTGCTTTCCAGGCGGTTGCACGCAAAGCCATACAAGCTAATTCCCAGGAGCCCCATGCCTAGCTCTAGACCTTCTGTATGCTCATCTTACCTAGCTGTTGCCTTTATTTGTTTCATTCGTGGCTTAATAATGCCTTCTCTGTGTATACTCCTTGAGTTTCATAAAACAGCTCGCTCGCCACTACTACACACTAATAACCCTAGGTACTTTGTCCCACAGAACTTACAGGATAATTCGATGTAGTCTACTATAAGGACATGTAATTGTGTATAAATAAAGCTGCTAATCAATATAGATTGGCCTCTGTGATTTCTAATTAGCTAACTACCCTACGTAAACACCTGCCGAACCCTTGGGGAGCTAATGTGAAAACGGGGAGAGAACGCGTTGGCGTTTGTATCATGCAGCTAGTTTATATCGGTGTTTATTCGCGGATATGGTCGGTCCTGTGCTCTAGAGGTGCTGAAACGGAAACCAATGGCTCTATCTCTAGGTGAGAGGAAGGGGGGAAGGGGCGCATTGGCTGGACCAGGGTAGACTCGTGGATCTACCTACAAGGTCTTTTTGGCTTGGTCGAAGTTATGAGGGGTTTTCTCTGCTGTCTTATATGAAGGCATATCATCAGGTTAGAGGATCCCAAGAGCATCTATCTAGTTTGAGTTTTGCCCTGGATATTAAGAAGATTCTTGTCTTTTTTGTTTTGTTTTATTTGTGTATTTTTGAACGAGGAAAAGGCGCCCAAGGGATTGGGAGTCTAACTCTGACTAAGGTAATGCCTCGCGGAGTCCGTGACTAGAAGCATGAGTTGAGAAGATGTGGCTGCCAATGCACTTGCTTGATGTTTCTATGTGGGAAGATGATGTATATCTCTATGCCTGTACGTCTATGCACATCATGAGGGAATGGTATATACATACAATGCACTCCCACGCACCCGTATCGCCAATACATTTTACGCGGCGCTTCCATCGCGTGGAACGGAGTAACGTCGCCAAGTATCTATTTATTAGATCTCATGGTACATAGGACGAACGAGTCGTCGTATATGGTATCTCGCAATGCACATAATTATCTAGCTATTCCCTTACGGGTGTTCTACAGTCGGCTTCCCCGCGAGGCCGTGGGTTAGATGCCACCTATTATAAAAGGTAAAGAGGACGCCTTCGACGTTTCAGTTCCTCAGCGCCTCGATGTCAACGACCTCTTTTACGGCCTCGGTGGTCAGTATTAGGGGATTGCTATCGCCGACGCAGACACTGTCCTCGATGCGGATGCCCAGGCCCCTGAAGGCCTTGGGCCACCTCGTGTCGTCCGGGACGTAGATGCCGGGCTCTATCGTGATGCAATGGCCCTCTCTCAGGAGGACGTCGCGCGGGTACCCGGGGACATCATGGACGTCCAGCCCGATGTAGTGCCCAACATGGTGCGGGAACAGGGTGTTCATGGCATCGCCGCCCGTGTCGAACCCGAGCTGCCGTAGCTGGTCGCTAAGCGCCGTCTCCGTGATTTTGTGTAGCTTGTCTAACGTGACGTTCGCATCGGCGCGGCAGAGCGAGATGGACGAGCGCTGCGCGCGCAGCACGGCGTTGTAGAGGTCCTTCTGCGGTCCCGAGAACCTGCCGGAGACGGGCCACGTCCGCGTGATGTCGGTAATGTAGGTGCCGTACTCGCCGCCGGCGTCCACGAGCACGAGCTCGCCCTTGTTCAGCATGCCGTTGTTGAGGACGTAGTGGATCAGCAGCGCCTTTGGCCCTCCCGCTACTACTGGGATGTAGGCCTGCCCGTCTAGACCGGACGTCTGGTACTTGTATTCCAAGAACGCGGCGAGATCTTTCTCGTACTCCCACGGCTGTCGCATGGCGTCCGTCAACGCGCGGCCTGACGCCTGGCCGGCGCGCCGCATGTTCGCTATCTCGGCGTCGGATTTGACAGCGCGTAGGGCGTTGACGCGGGGTCTCAACGGCGCCGTGCTCTTGTTCGGGGCAACCGAACGCAAGAGGTTGCCGAATTTGGTCGGTACACCGTGTTTGGTTACCTCAGCATCTGTGAAGATCCTGTCCGCAAACTTGAGAGCATTGCCTAGCAAGGCCTCGACTCGTCTAATATCCCCCGTCTCATCCGCGTTCCATACGTCCCTCGCCGCATCGACGCCGCTCCATGGCCCGATCCATTGCTCTGCCTGTGGATCCTTGAGCCTGCAGAAAAGGTAGAAGGTATAGTCGCCAAGCTCGTCACCGGTTCTCTGTAGCACGGCAAGCGAGTCCGGTTCGGAGAAGCCTGTCAGGTAGAGGAAGTTGGATTCTTGGCGGAAGGCGTGGAAGACGGCGCCGGAGCGGTATTGAAGAGTTGCAGAGGGAAGAATGACGGCGGAGTTGGGTGGTAAGGATTTACATAGAGCTGCGCGACGCTCGTGGTATTCTTGGGCAGAGATCCCGGGTGTGAGCTCTCCCGGTGCGAGGAGGTGTGGGTGTGTTTCGTGGACCGGTTGGCCGAAGAGGAGTTTGGACGCTGGAACGACTGTGGTGTAGGCACGTCTAGAATTGATATTGCTATAGCTATTACCATGACACTGGATTGCTGGTATTCGTGGTATTCGTGGTATTCGTGGTATAAGCTGCGGTGAGAACGGGCGAGCTTGTCGTTCGAGATGTCGCTCGAGATGTCGCTCGAGATGGGGCTTGAGCTGCCTTATTGGCAGTTGTCGAAGCTGCATAGTGGTTGTACGTGTAAGTAAATAAGAATGTAACCACAATTCTGTTATATAAATGCCATAATTGTTTACAACGTATGGATTATATGCATACGTAGCAGAGGGGTTGTTAATGTTTAAGTGGAAGTCAATTCGTGACTCGAGTCAAATCAGAGAATTACTTGCATCCATTGCTCGGATAACTGGGTGGGTACTTGGAAGGCTTGCAGCTGGAATTACAGGGGTCTTGCTGCTTGTGGCAGAGGCTGAAAAACGGTTGCTGAGTAGGCTTGTTTAGTGGGGTAGGTTTACTCGAAGAGGCCCGTGCTCCAAAATATTGTTGTTGATTTGTTAATTGTTAGTGCTAGTGCGAGTCACGCTCTTTTTGCATGTCCTGCTGCCAATACCTCTGCTAACTTGTTACCAGCTTGAGGACTCTTACCTTTTCCACCATTTCCACCAGCCTTCAATGCCGATACACGTCCCTTTGTGTCTTAGTTCCCGCGTCTTCTGAGCCATTGATTATTGCAAAGCCCTCCATTGGTCTTCAATCCATTTCAATGTTTGCCTGACGCCTAATATCTGATCGCGTTGTGTGTGTGCGTGTGCGTGCTCTTCTACCATTGTCACGATCCTCACGATCCTCACGATCCTCATCGTGTGCCAACCACCCACACAACCAAAACCGAGCACCACTCGCGGCAGCCCGAAACCGACTTACCACGGGGCCTATCCCTTGAAGTTGAGTCCTCGTTATTGGGTTCTCTTTATAGTCGCCTTGGATCTGCTGCATTTTGATCCGCATTGGTCACCACCACTCCTCGTCGCCACGCACCTCTGTCCAACCCCCACAATAGCATGGTAATTCGACATTTATATGGCAGCCGTATCTTTATCCCCTACCCCGATTCCCCTTTCCGCTATGTCCGGTAGACGCGTTCCTTTGTCTTCAAACCAGAATGTCGCCAATTCCCCTTTACGAGCTTCTGCTGCCAAGCAGAAGCGCTCCCTGGCCCAGCTCCAACGAGAGGATCCATATGGTCAACCACCTCCCGCCAAGAAGCAAATCGTGGAATCCAGCACACATGGTCTAACCAAGTCTCCCTCAAAGCAACAGCGAGTTGCCAGAAGCCAGATTCCCGTGCAATCACGTCGCAATACAAACAGCTATGAGAGCAAGTTGGCCAAGGAGAGGTCCGGCAACCACCACCAGCACCACCATCATCAACAGACCGAATCCTTGGCTGCTAAATATACCGAAGCGGACATAGAGGAGATCCTCACCTGGAAAAACCACCATCGAGCCAGGTTCCCCAAGCTGGTCTTCTACTTCGAGAAGATCCCCGGTGACGTCCATAAGAAACTCGCAAAACAGGTGTCCACACTGGGTGCTGTAAGTTGATTAGGACCGTTGCTTGACCTTAACCGAACGTAACTTACCATGTTGTCATACAGCACGAGGCCGCCTTCTTCTCCATCGACATCACACACGTCGTCACGACCCGGCCGATCCCCTCCGAAAAGAGTGTAAGTCAAAGAGACGAGCAGGACACGATTGCGGGAAAGCATGCGCACAACGACCAGCAAAATGAGCAAGAGCAAGAGCAGGTCAAGACTATCAACCCGTCCCTGTTGACGCGGCTTTCCGAAGTTTCCAGCAAGAGGCGGGCTCTTGAGAATGAATTGCGAGCACGGAAGACGTCTTCACATGTTCAGGACGAGGCTTTGAGTCAACCAAAGCGAAACATGGATGTCCTTCTCCGTGCCAGGGAAATGGGAAAGAAGATCTGGTCGTTGGACAAGTTGCAGCGTATGATGACCTTGCTTCTTGAGCCTGATCCTTACGTGAGCGCAGAGATTGCATATGGATCTAGAAGTTCCGTACGAGCCGGCCACGTCGAACCTCGAACTACCGAAGACCGCAACCTACTGCGACTTCTACATAATGAGCGTGTCAATGGTCCCTCTGATCGAGACCCGACCGTAAATGCACGGGAGTTGCACCATTTCAAGGGTCCATACATCTACGTGTACGACATTGAGGAGAAGCAGAAGCCAATCATGGTTAGAGAATATCCTAAGGTGGCCGACAAGGCACAGGGCGAGTGGCCTCAGTTCCGGACCGCTGCTTTGGGACGCTGTCCGTTCATTGAAGAGTATGACGCGAGGGAAGACCGTCCTGAGCCGAAGCCGAAGCCGAAGCCGAAGCCGAAACCTCACGTGAAAACTACCATCGAGACGAAACCTGCCCTTGATCCTCCAAAAATGGCACCTCCCAAGCCTGTTACTGGCAAGCGATCGCTCGGTGAGATGGAGCATGCCCACAACCGTGGCTCAAGTGTCACTTCGATCGAATTGGCCAACTCGCTCAAGTCACTCCCCGGCAAGAACGTGGACTTCCGTGCCAATGCATTTACGGGCCGCTCTGCTACAGGCCGCCTTTTGGGTGGTGAACCGGTTGCGTCTGGAGTTCAGCCTTCGAACGTGACGTCGGCGATTCGATCGCAGATGGTCTCGTCGACAGCAGCAACTCCAGGTGTCATCACTGGCTTGAGTAAAGAGGTTTACGGCCTTCAGCGCCAGGTCCTGCAGCGCAATAGCACTGCCACGTCACAGGACTGGAGCTCTCGCCGGAATGCTGAAACAAGCTTCCCGGACGATAGCTCAGTAAAACGGTCTTTGACTGTGGGTCGTACTTCAAGCCGCAAACTTAGTCTGATCGATGAAAAGGCGGCCGAGAAGAGTCATCGCGAAGATGCTCAAGCTGTTACGCACGTTGAAAAGCGCGCTGCGACCAAATCAAAAAAGCGTGACCTTAAGCCTGGCTATTGTGAGAACTGTGCAGAGAAATATGAAGACTTTGATGAGGTACGTTTATTAGCCTAGTTAAACATAATTCCCCTAGGCGTTGCTAACAGTTAATGAAGCACATCATATCCAAAAAGCATCGCCGATTTGCTGAAGATGACGACAACTGGGTCGAGTTGGATGATCTGCTCTCCCTCCTCGAACGTGAGCCTAAGCATAGACCCTTCTCATCCCGGACACCCTCCTTTCAAGATTAAGAGACGGGGTCTTGGTTGGTAATTTCTCATCCCTCTTGCATTGAGCCTGGCATTACACCGAAATCTAGCTCTACTTTGCTTCGATCCACGCGTAGCACAATCATTCTCCAGATATTCACCTCCAGGAGTAATATTTTTTCAACATTTCACACATTTTATTCCCGTCCTTTTCCCCAGCATTCGCGGCGCGATGATACCCTTTCCCAATCTTTGAGGTTTGCTGAGCCGCCCTTTTTCCCATCCAAATATTTCAATCGGCACACATCCTGGCATCTTAGAAGGTTCGACGGAACGGCATGGCATAGCATCGGCATGGCGTACTGGCAATTCGGTTCCATTCATTTCTTTTCCACATCCAAGTCCTCGCGTATACCTTTCTCATGCATCGGCGGTGAAGGCGTTTGTTTCGCAGGTTCTTTACTAAATTTTAAACTCTTTTTCGTCTCCTGGTGGTCGGATGGTTGGTCGGTATGGCTGGTGTGTGGTGTGTGGTGTGTGCGTGGTGCGTGGTGCGTGGTGCGTGGTATAGAAGGCGTGGTAAGGTGGCTCAAGCAAGACGTGGTCGGTCCTTGGTTCCATGGCTGTTGGGAACAAAATCAGACCAAGCACGAACCAATATTTTCACACAATGACGAAGCGACGGGTGTAGATACATGGTCATTAGATCATACATGTATAAGTTGTATTTTACCGAAAAAGCAATGGTTGCAAATATCACAGAATTTTCTAGTCAGTTTTTGTTCTTTTTTCTTGGTTTGGTTGGGATGATTCGTTCCCTTGAGGTCTTTCTTGGCTGTACCTATGGAAGAAGTAGCAGGTTAATGCATGTTGTGAGTAGTTGAAAGGCTAAAAGGTCACGTAAAAGGTCACCTGCCTAAAAGGAGTAAGAGGAGTCTGCTGGATGCACTCAGATCCAGTGCCTTTTGTGTGTGATTTTGCATATAATCACCACGAGGCCCCTGTACGCTGATGGTAGTGAATACACAGCGGATTCCACTTCCGTATTTGCCCACACATGTATATATGAAGAAGTGCTGTTTCAGTGATAGTAGAAAGCGGAATGGCTGACTAGTCAATATACTGGGCTATATGTTTCGTATTATTTCATCTGTAACACAGACATAGAGATTCATGTTAAGTTCATCGGGAACGTGATTTCCAGCTTAGCCACGTATTTTTTACATACCAGAAGTTAAAGCCAGGTAAATGGCAAGCCGAGTGAATATTCTTGTTCATTTTGAACGGTTGGGATCGGCAGACGTGACAAGCTTCGCAAGGCTAATATAGGTATGGTGGTCTTGATGCGTATGCAATCAAGGATCACGTCTGCGACATTATGAACACTGGATCTCTAGGACGATATAGGGAAAGGACTAAGCAGTTTTTGGAGCTACTTTACGGGACATGTAGAATTTCTGAGGATCGCGGACTTGGGATTACTATTCTAAGTCTCACTGGCTCAGCATATGATCTGCCACAAAAAAGGGGCTTTGCCACAGAACGAGTGTGGCATCACTGCTGAGCCGCATGCACATTTAACAGAATCTACCTTAGTCAGTACCAGACTCGTACCGATACCATATTAATTTTACGTATTCTTTCTTCTAACAGTCTCTTGAACACTGAGTGTAACTTAAAATGCAAGATGCCCCTCCCCCCGAAGCCCGAATGTATGAATAGTTGATGTGATGCGGTAAAAAAAAGATACGATACATGCCACCGATATCATAAATCATAAACAGCACTCCAACATGTTCCAGTGCAGTATTGAGTTCCCATTCTTAGCTGACATAGGTGTAGTGACAAGACTTCTTAACACACCGGGTGGCGGTTGTTGTGGTTACACGTCAATCCTCCGATGAAGACGACGACTACCACACCTGGTCGCCCACTATTCCCGCGGCCTCGAAGAACGGAGGCTAGGAGCTGGCGAGCCTAGCATTGGAGCGACGGGCGCATTCCGAGCTACACTCTTAGCGCGAGTGTTATGATGAGGGGTAATAGGTTGTTGAGGTCGTGGACTTGGTGATGGTTCTTGCGTGGATCTTACTCGTCGGTGATCCGGTCGCCTCGGGCTTGAATCTGTTCCGCTTAACCCCGAGACATCGAGGGACGTTAACGGAGGTCTTCTCATCAAATACACAACCACCTCGCTGTATGGGCCTACCTAAGTATTTCGCGTTGTGGCATTCCGCCCAGGCTAGATCTGCATCCTTTACTATAGCATCCGGTGTTAGTATCATTTCTTTAGGTATATTGGCTAGGTATCGAGGGGCTTTGGACCTGTTTTAGGAGTACCTGGTTTTTTTTTTTTTTTTTTTTTTAATCTACAATGATTGAGGATATTCTACGCTGGAATGGAATAGATTTGGAAAACGAATGACTCTGGGATGCTACTCACCGACCTAAAAAATCGCACAGTACTTTGGGCCCTGCGTCAAGATGTCGTACATTGTAACATGCGATTCTCCGCGCTCTCGATGTGCTTTTGTTTGCTTCCAATGACTTTCACACGAAGACGGTCTTGTCCAGAAGTTATCTTTGAATCGTCTAGTGGGGCAGATCGTACATCGGCAAACACAGATCCAGCCTGATTCGTATGGCCACTCGAAGGCGAACCCCCGGAAGTGCTCGACCTCTCCCTTGCTTATAATTTGAGAGGGAAAGGTCAAACGCCCGGAGTGACTAGACGGCGGACCTTGGTCAATGCTTTGGCTGTCTTCCTCGTATTCCATATCTTCATAGTACTCGTTCCCACTCTCGGCATGAGAAGATGAAGCTTCGTCGGGGTTTTTCCAGCCTAGCACGTTTTCGTGGGTGGCGTGGTTCGATGTCATCTTTTGGTGGCTGACTCCCTTCCACTGTAGGTAGTCGAGAATCAGGCGTACCCTCGACATTAGAAGATGAAGCTTCATCGGAGTTGTCTAGCCTAGCACGTCTTGGTGTCTGGCGTGGTTCGATGTCTTCTTCAGGTGGCTGACTCCTTTCCACTGTAGGCGGTCGAGAATCAGGCGTTTGCGTCACGAATAGGCCCTCTTCCACCTGGGGTGAATCGGCATCGGCTCCATCCGCTGGTGAGTAGTAGTGAGAGATAGCTGAATTAGGACTGTCGGCTCTAGTTCGCACCACGGTGGTTGGGCTGTCAGAACGGTCAGCTGTAGTAGGTAGAGTTTGCTCCCGGTCATCACGAATGATGAATTGCACTTCTAGCACACCGAAGTCTGTGGTAAAAGACTTTGACGAGAGATTTTTGCGGAGTTTTTTCAGTAGTATATGGTCAGGGCAATCATGCAGATCCTCGTCCGCGAAGCCAAGCTGCAGATTCCGACGTGACGAGCTGTAGTCACTAATCAAGTCGGATACCTTTCTGTCCACTGATTCACGGAAATTTTCTAACTTTTCACTGAACTTATGTACTGTATTAGCAATCCCGTCCTGTTGTGCCATTGTGTAGGATAGTAGAAATAATCTTAGTGGGTGAACGAGTATCAATATGCTACCAGCCCAATAGCGAGGACGAGAATGTCAAACAATCATAGGGAATGATTTGGCGGAATACGCGTTGGGAACTTGGTATCTGTCCAAAGTCTAGGTCAGGTTGACAAACGGCCTTATGTAGTAAGTCGTACAAACGGATGCTCTGGGGGTTATGTATGTCGGTTAAGAATATTCTCCCACGAAACTCGCCAACAGGCTGCCTCCATTTGGCAGCTGCTCGCTTAAGGAGTGAGTTTCCGTATTTTTCTCCAAATTTTGGGTTTCTGCGGGTAGGTCAGGGAGGAGTGCTGGTCATGTTAACGAACACTGGTGTGGCAATGGTTGACCTTAGGTAAATATATTGGTGCTGTTGACTCTCAGAACAAAGAAAGGTAGGTATTACCTGGATTTCCAGGTTTCAAGCCTAGACACTCGCATAACCTCAAGAAACGGTAGAATTAAGTTAGGGAGATATTAGTTGGCTATAACGTAGACATGTATATTTCGCTATAGAAAATCGATCGAGGAACGGTATATCTAAGACTTGCTAGGTAGCAAAGTGACTGAGGAGAAAGGTGCTGGCAGGTTAGCTCAGTTATAGTGTACTCTATTTGGCGATAGATAGATATAGTGCCAAACAGCGGATCGAGTTAACCCTCAACGCGACCTTACAACGAGCCAGCTCAACAACACAAGTCATCACGAGTCTTTAGCCAGGGTTTTATTTCAACTCTCTTTTAACCTAGGTGGATATTTACACATTTCATTACCTGTATAGAGCTGAGTCTAACAGCAGTTCTCATTGATAACAATTTTGAATTAATACGGCTTTGGTCACGGCTAGGGCCATATACTCGTCACACCCTTAGACCCTATAAGTTGATAGGTAGATGTGTTTGAAGGTAAATGCACTTCTGGCACTAACAAAGAACCGGCAGGATTGGGGATCCAACTGCCCGTGTACTTGCAGACTTGATAACCCCTCAAAAGCAACACCTGTGGACTGCTCAACCTGTTTACGTACCTAATGTTTTGGTGTATGCTAGCTTATTTGCTGTTGTTGACTCTGTCCTCTTTCATTAAGTAAGCTATATTGAGGCAAACTACGTGTGATATTATTCAGCTGAGCGGTCCCCTTGATCAACACAACTTACGCGAGAAATTAGGTTGCATTGAAATATGTTGTTATGATCTGGACGAAGGCATTGATGTGCTCGTAGGATTTTAGGATGTGGTAAGCGCCGTGATTAAGTATGTACCGTAGCGGAGCGTCTAGCTTGGTAGGGCTTGGGCAGGCATTCTCCCCTGGTAGTTGGGCGTGGATCGATCTGTTATTGGCGAATGTGGTAACCCGTACCGTGTCTATGCAATTCACACATGTCTAGTGACTTGGCTTCACACATAAGGTTAATTGATGAGGCACAGCAAGTTACCCAGTAGCAGGCAGCAGGCTCAAAGCCATTGCATCTAGGACATTTCTGCCGCCTCTCGGCTTTTATTACCAAGTTTCTGTGTGGAACAGTACAAGAATGGGTAGCGAAATACTATGTAGCGTTTCGATTATGCCTCGCCTGAGCAGCTGAGCTAACTCATCTCGTGTCAACGTGTCTGCGTTGCATCCTAAAAGGCAAGGGGGCATGGGGTAGCCGTGGCACCGGTGCTCGGCAAAGAGACGCGCATATGTGTGCAGCAAAGAAACCCGATAGCCCGGACGGGAATGATCCCGCTCAGGAGAACGATCAAGAGACGGGATATCTCGTGCTGGGATGCAACAAGCTGTTGCGCAGCAAGAGAAAATACTTCAGCATTTGGAGAGATGTTTTTCGATGAACCTAGGATTTACATGCAACTGGCTTACATACTTAAGTACATACGACGATCATCACTTTTTGCAGGGCAATGCGGCCGCAAAGTTTCACTCCAGCCGCGAATCGCGGCGTGTTCCCCGACCATCGCCTCTTCGCCAAGGACGCCTAGCAAGGGGAAGGGCTGAAAAGTGGCTTCATACCCAAATGAACCGATGTAACGACCCAGCATCCATCCATCTCGTCGTTCAAGTAGTGTAGGCTGTGCCCCAAAGTAGCAGAATCCCAACTATGTTGTTCTGCGATCTCAATTGAGAGAAGTATTCCTGTTCACTTCCATACCTCCTCAATCAAAGCCATCGCGATGGCGATAGGAATGGTTTCTGTCTTATTTCTACTATTGTCATTCCTGGAGCTGGCATCATGTCAAGACCTGTCGCCCGCTCCAGCCCCAGAGAATTTCGTACGGCGGCTTGGCCATAGGCGTAAGAAAATCCTACAATTATAGCCGCTTTCTCTCGTAAAATAGCAGCTAACCCATCCTCCCTACTCGCAGTCATCGTGAAAGGCGACTACCTTTATATAGACGGCGGTGAAGTCTCGCAGACTGTTGATGGGCAGCTGGTGGCATTTGGTGATCATTATTCCAATCCCAGTAGGCGACCGCGTGAATATTTGAGACTTCCGCCTCCTATTAACACGATGCAGTAAACGACACACTATCGCTGTCTCTCGCCGAATCATGGAATAACGCAAGCGTATCGATGAGAACGATACAGAAAGCACCACCGAACTTCATTCGCTCTGCCTATTGGTCTTATGATGATTCGTTTTACATGTGGGGAGGCCAAGCGTCGTACGGCGTCTTGCCACCTTCGAAAGACTTATGGCACTTCACGGTAGATGGTGCCGGTGGCGGGTCGTGGGAGATCCTCAACCCGGCGAATCGAGATGTTTTCATGCAACTCACTCGGTCGACGGGCGCGTCGTTCGCGACGTGTAATGGGATGGGGCTGTACATGGGTGGTTACCAGAGCCTGGCAACAGACAACATCACGGGGCTGACGGCTCTGTCTCGTGTGCCGGTGCCGGGGCTGCTGACCTTCGACGCCAAGACGAAGTTGTGGAGCAATCGATCGGCGACAGACTTCAACATCTTTGGCACGAGCCTTTTCGGGGGGGCAACCTGCCTCGAAGGAGTTGGAAAGAGAGGCGTGTTTTTACCGCTCGGGGGAAACGTGGCTAATCGGCTCGCATTCGACGACAATGGGTCCGGGCTGGTCGATATGGCAACGATCAAATTCTACGACGTAGCTGCGAATAAGTGGTATACTCAGACCACGGCTGGGGATTCGCCGCCGTTGAGGGATCGGTTTTGTATATCAGTTGCGCGGAGCCAGAACAATACCTACGAGGTGTAAGTGATAATTCGGGCTCCGATCTGATGAGAACAAGGCTGAACATACACAGATTCATATACGGTGGTCACAATAGCCAGACCAAGACTATATATGACGACATCTGGATTCTGTCTATTCCTGCATTTACCTGGTTTAAAGCAGAAGCTCGCGGTACACTCCGTAACGACCACGAGTGCACTATTGTGGGCAACCAGATGATCTCGGTTGGGGGATTCAGGAGCTATCTCAATTTCACCGAACCAGATGAGTGGGCTCAAGGAATTGGGGTTTTCGATTTGTCGACCCTAACCTGGTCGGATCATTACGAGCCGCATACGACCTATGAGTCACCATCGATTGTGAAGGATTGGTACAATTCGAAGTAAGACCAGCTCACCAAGTTTGCATTTGCGAAGTGGCACGCTGACTAGTGATGAAGGAACTTGAGCGACGTTCATTGGTCAAACGACGAAGTTAAGGCACTTTTCTCGTCGGACGGTATTTACTGGCCCCCAATTCTCATCATCGAATCTCCGATTAACTGTATCTATCTACAGGACAAACGGAAACGCCCGAGCCAGGCACCCAGCATTCCACAGGGAGCCAGAAAGGTGCGATCGCGGGTGCAGCTGTAGGAGGCGCAGCCGGAGCAGTCATTATCATCGGTCTGATAATGTGGATGGTCCGAAGGCGCCGTCGAAACCGTCGAGGTGTCGATGCAAAGGGCCAGGAGTACCAGCCCGAGGCAAGCATCACAGATTATGCGGCTTCGCCACACTCTACCCCTAGCGCACAGGACAAAATAGGATACCCTTATGCACAGGGAACCCGACCGGAGCTTAGCGGGCAAGCCACGACTCTGTATGCTGTACCGGCATCGCAGATGTGCGGGCCACCCGTGGAGCTGGATAGCAGGTCTACGGGGTTTAGGAGAGAGCTGGAAAATAGCCAGGTTAGGCCAGAGCTGGAGAGTGGCCCTGCCGGGCCGGAACTACACGGAAGCCAGCCCTCTCGGTGAAAGGCTAGACGGACGTCCTATTCAGCGTTAGAATCCTGGCCGTAGCGCCCCCTAACCGCGTTATTTTGCCCTCAAGCAAAACTGTAAAAGCTTCTTCGAAGTTGCTTCGCGAAGCTCAACTATGTCGATCTAAGATACCCCTTGCCTGGATGTAATGTAATGTATTATGTATAGCTGCATTCGTCATGATTACTGCTACTGAATATTAAGTACATATGCTCAGGTGTAGACTCCGTCCATACATTACTACTATGGATACAGCCGTCTGTTCGCCGTCTCAATACGCACCTAACTGGGTACTTTGGTCGAGTCAAAAAGGTCTATTTTATAACACTCTAAAACAAGCATTTAGGTTTTCTATTGTACGCTAAATGGAAGAATAGTATACGTTTGAAACTATCTGTAGAGTAAACGGCGTTAGAAACTAAAAATCTTCAGACTTGGCAGCGTTTACTTATGCTACTATTTTTACGAGAGTTAGCCTCCAGCTCCCCCATTGGCTATTTGGACGCAGCATTAGCGCTTATAAGCCTTCGAGTCATGTAGGCGCCTACATACATGTTCACACTAGTGCGTACACACCTCCCGGCCGAGACTTTACCCGCCTCATTACGTGACCTACCTCCTAGACCCATCGGTCCGCTCCATGTACATTCTCCACTACAGACTAGACAACACCAGCCGGTGTCGCGATTCCTCTTCCATCTTACTTACTCATGCCGCCAAAACATGAGTTACGGATCTGTAAACACAGCTGAAGACGGTGTCAGCGTCCGGCACAATGTCACACGCTCATCTTCATCCCGTGCCGATAACCCCGGACAGCCGCACCAGTCCGATGCCGGCTCCGAAACGGAAGAGTCTGAAAATTCGGATCCACAGCAACATTCCGTCCGGCGGAGCTTGAAAGACTTCTATGAACGGAACATCGGTCTAGTATTCGTATTCTTCGCCCAAACATTCGGGTCGATTGTGCGCTTTCCACGGCAATAACACACATCTAGGTCCAAGGAACTAACAACACCTACAGATGAGCACGGCAGCAAAACTGCTGACATCACCTGAGTCGTCTCCTAGGCTCCATGCTTTGCACATCATATTTGTCCGCATGGTTGCAACGACGATCCTGGGGTCGCTGTACTCGTACTATAAGAAGGTTCCCGATTTCCCACTCGGTCCCCGGGGTATACGGAGACTCCTGGTCTTGCGGGGCACCGCGGGATTCATTGGGTTGTTTGGCTTATACTGTAGGTGCTTCTTCCGCAGAATTTATCCAAACTAATATCTCTCCAGACTCGCTTTCGTACCTGGAAATATCCGATGCTACTGCTATCAGCTTTTTGGTCCCCACCATAACCGCTTTTGTCTGTTTCGTCTGGCTGAGAGTGAGTGCAGGGTACCCGTTCTTATTCGAATGATCACTAAACCCCTTTCCAGGAGCCATATACACTACGAGAAGCCATGGCTGGGTTTATTGCACTCGTAGGAGTAGTGTTCGTTGCACGGCCGGCGTTCCTCTTCGGACATCAGGCTACAGACCCCATTTCTGATGATCCCATTGACAAGGAGAATGCGGTAATGACGTTTATGACGGATCATTCACGTGTTTCAGCGCTGGATTATTCCTCTTCCTCTGCTGAGAGGGCTGTCGCTATCATTGCTGCAATCCTTGGAACGTTCGGAGCAGCGACAGCGTACGCTACGATACGACTTATCGGGAAAAGGGCACACTCATTAGTGTCCGTGAACTATTTTGCTGTCATGGCGACATTAGGCTCGGCCTTTTCCATTCTGGTTCATCCGGATCTCGAATTCATCTTGCCTAAGGGTGTCCTGCAATGGTAGGTTTGCTTGGAAAACCTATCGTCGCCTGCGCCACTGACAAGCTTAATTAGGGTCTTGATCGTTGTTATCGGGATCGCTGGATTCTTGTTGCAGTTTCTTCTGACAGAAGGCTTGCAGAGAGAAAAGGCTGGGAGAGCGACCAACGTTATTGTATGTGTACATGTGATGCCTATAACTACGTTCAACCTAGTTAACAGCCCTCAGTATATACAGATGGTATTCGCCCTGATAATCGAGCGGGTGATCTGGGGAACGACACCGCCTGTCCTCAGCTTCCTTGGGAGTGCCTTGATCATTGGTGCTGCCATCTGGCTGAGCTTGCAACGGAACAAGCCAAGCGACGCGCAGAAGAAGGCACCAGTTATTGATGAGGAGAGCAGTCTTCTAGCAAGAGGGCCGGATGATGCTCGAACTTGAGAGACTTAAGTCTCGTTAGCGAATTTGCCTTACATCATTGCCTTTATCTCATTTGAAATACGATGGCAAGGGTACTAATAACCATGTTAGAGACGCCCTCAACTTGATTTTCCCCTGGGTGCAACTTTCGGGTGCACGATACCACTGTCACCTTACTAGAGGTCAACATATCACCACATAAAATTAGCTATGCCAGCACATGACAAACGATGAAATATATAGATATTAGAGTCAGTCCTCTGCAGCAACTAGATTCGGCTATAAACTTATATTACAACGCTCAGGTCTGCTCTCACAATCCCAAGGCAACAACACACTTGACATGGAGGCAGTTCTAGATGAACTCGATTGATAAGATGCACAGGCTCTTCATCCTAACATCTAATAGATCAAACTGACAGTCTGTAGTGGTGTTAATGGGAAGCTCAATACTACTAAGCGCAACTCGTGGCTGTTATAAGACCTGGTGTGACGCCTTGGAGTATACTTTGCTTATACCTAATGGCCAGAAGAGTGTGCAAACGCACTCTGGGTGGGTATTCTCTTTCACCTTGCATGTGTTACACAATGTCAGCTGAGAGGAACTGGTATGTTTCCAGAACTCACTGGCACGAAATTGTTGAATAGAAGAGGTGGCACCGAATAACTATATGTAGATTTAAGGAGGGGACAAAGCCTAGATAGCATGAGCGAAGTAGACCTATGATGACCTTCCGAACCAGACAACTTATTAAAAGTGGCTATTCCTCGACTGTTGAAACATATGGTGGCTTGTATCTGCCCAATATCTGTGGTTATGTATGGGCTCATGCCATCGTCTACTCAAGTAATATTCGTTATCTATCTAACCAGTCAATACAACTGACAAAACATTCATAACCTACGTATACTTCAACATCAACCTTACATATAACTTAAGATCTCCCAGGCATTCAAAGTTATAACCAGTTTCAGCCTATGAGAGGCTCTGAAGTATAAAGATCACCATGTGTCCTATGGGCATGTGCACGTACCACTGGGGTGCTGTATATGTGCCTGACCAGTTTCAATTCAATACGAGGTCCCAGTTGAATTGACCACAACCTTCAAGGCCCAGTCCAGTACTCGAATCCCCGAAACTCGAAATATTTCTTCATCTCTGGATCTTCTATCACCTGGTCGACTAACTGATTCTCCAACGGAATCAAAATTTCACATCCCTCGTCCGAGTCAGGGGATGTAATTCGCGGTGGGTATACCACCGAGAGTCCCGCGGTTATCACGTCGAAAAGATGCCGGAATGCCTTGGGCCGTCCGAACCCGAAATCGGTCTCGGTAATGCGCATGTCGCGCCAGTCCGTCATGAATATGGACATCGGCGCGAACGAGTCGATGATATGGAGAAAGATCGAGGTTTTATCGCGCACAGACGCTGCCTTCTCCAGGATCGGGTTCAGGGTCTCTTCTTTTACGCTGTTCGTGAGCATGCGGATGTAAACTGCGAGCTCCGATAGCGGTGCTTCCGAAATGATCTCGGCAAGCGTGAGCTGGTTCGGCTGGTTCACCGACAGAGCCGGGTACCAGATGTTCCCCTGAGTCTGGTCCGGCATGGGCGGGTTGAGCCGCGTTCTCATGTTGACGAATTGTGCCCAGCGACTGGACGATGCGAGGTCCTGCTTATAGAGAGGAGCGCGGTGCTTAGAGAGAACCCGCCATAGAAAAGCACAGAATGCGTCGTAGGTTGATATCCAGGCACCATCGCCAGGTTTAGCGAGCTTTTTCAATTGGGCGGCTTTGCTCCTGGGTAAATGGAAAAGAACCCATGAGGATGGCAGATGGTCTTTGTTAAGACCACTCCAAGTGGGTGCATCTACCTTAGCCTCATCAGGAAGATCTTTGGCAAGGAAACGAGTATGGCCTACGCACTACAACATAGTTAGTTAGTCAATGATTACATTATCTGGGTTTCTAGGAACATTCAAGAGCAAGAGGAAACCCTAAAAATGAAACAGTATAACCCGCCAGACTTGACGGCTATATAATGACAAAAAGGGGGTAAAGAATAGGCCTGGAAAATACATACTGCTGGATCCCAGTCCGGAGCCGGTCTGGTATTGTCCATAATGGAGCAACAATTGCCTGCAAGTTGGTGAACGAAACGCGACCAACCTATCCCATCGTTGACAATGTGGTGGCAGTGTATGTTGAATATCAGTCCACCAGGAATAAAGTTTGCTTTGAACGCGGAAACGGCCGGGCTGGCCTCGAGAGAGTTCTCCCCCCAAGTCATGGAATTGACACTCAGGACGCGTATATCGCCAAGCTTCGACGATACGAACTGTGACGCTTCCAGTTCGGCGTATGACAGAAACGTGTCTTCAGGAGAGTCAAGCCACTGGACAGTGAATCCAACTGTGCTGTCTCTCGTCTTCACAACCGAGTGGTCGCCGTACTCGTTCTTCTCAATTGTCCCGACAAGGTGCTTGCATTGACTTAGAGTCAGCTCAAGGCCTCCCTTCAACACTGAAACAACCTTGCGTTTATCCGAGTCATCCAATTTGAAAATGAGTGCAAAATTCATGTACGTGCAGCCTGATAAATAATCCAGAGTGGTGAGTCTGAATCTTTCTACTTCTGGATCGTCTTGGTATCCTGAAGGGTGAAGGCGAAATTCCTCTGTCATCGGCATGATTGGCGAGCTAGTGGTATAAGATAGTAGCTATAAGAAAGAAATTGTCTACTGATCGGTATTCTAAGTGATATTTCTTCATTCCCCATGCTGCTATTAATACTCTAGAGTCTTTCTAGAAAGTGTATATGCCTTAAGACTCAATGCTACGAGACCGGCCGGACCAACGGAAGTCCTGTCGGCTGCTATTTTTCAACAAGCATATAATGTGATTCTACACAACTATCACGGCTTGCTTTTCTGATAATCTGCTTATATGATGTGAAGAACATTCCACCTTCTTTGAAAGGTCTCATGCGGCGTGGCGTTCAGGAGTTAAGCTTTTAGGGGTTGGGTGGGGCTCGCTGTGAAGACATTCTGACAGCTCCGAATTGGCTTTCGGCTCGCAGAAGGTGTTTACCTTTTCCTCTCTTGTCTTATCATGTTGATAATACATGATGATTGAGATTAAAGCGGCCGCTCATACATTTTCTCGCTTGATCAAGTATCAACCGAGATGGGATGGTGTATTAGCAACCCCGAACGTGTGGAGGCTGCCATGATCTCAGATAATGGTATTCATCGACCGAGTCTAATATCGTGTTCAAAATAATTTCGTGGAGGGTAACACGGGTACGGCTGGCCTAACAATAATCCATAGGACTAGACTCTTCTATAATGGTTCAGTACTTTGTGGATATAGAAATGGCGAATAGTATAAGGAGGTTATCGCCACGCAGATTCCTGATGACGGAGTGGCATTAGTAGGCTTGCGCCGAGTGTCTATGCAATGCAATCAACGAATGTGAAACCAGACCAATCTGAAACCGTGACAGACCTTCAGTCAGGTAAATCTTTTTTGCCGCATCAATGACTTGATAATAGCTGCAAAGTAGCTTTGGCTTATGTAGGATTAGTAGAACTTCATATAGAACCCAACGAACATAGACTGGCAGGATTATAATAGATGCTTAGACAATGGCCGAAGCTATTATGCAAAAATGCCTGAATCAAATATTATCACTGACACACGTAATACTCATTATTTAATTTTGTGTCTTCGTAGCTGCTATGGTCATTCATATAGATATTTTGACTGCGAACACTTCATCAAAACTAGATAATTAAGATAAGCTTCAATTATTAAAATGTGTTCTGGGTTCTATTCTAATAGATTGAGGCCATTGCCACATCAATCTTTCACTGCCATTTGGCATATTACCATTTCAGGGTATATCCCAAGGCTTGGATTTGAAGAAATATGAGAGGCCAGGGACGTATACAATAAGCTAATGTGTAGATGTTTCCAGAAGAGTCAGTAACTCCAGAAGTATGTACCTAGGTAAGTTCATAATTCGAAAATTCACCACCACTAAGTGTTTGCAATCCAGTGGAAGTAATAGAAAGAATTGCGTGATATGAAGGCATAAAACCTTTCTCGTTTAAAGTAGGCACCGTAGCGGTATGTGTAGCATGAACTTCTTCGGGTTCAACCTATGGTTTTGAAGCTTATCTGTGGCTGATAGGGGTAAACGTGAACATTGATGGCACTTAATATGCAGTCGGCCGCAACGAGCGAATTAGTCTCAAAAAGCTGCATCATGTTAAGCTGTGGCTGCTTGGGTTAACCACGAAAGGAAGTTATTGCTACAAACGACAGTTTTCCGTTTAAAGAGACAATACCAATTAATGGCCAGAAACAGGGGATACAAGGGATTCTGCGGCTAATACTTTGATAGATGATTTCACGCTTTTTCTTCTCCAGAAAGTCGAGCTATCCATGGTACAGAAAAACAGAAGTGAAATTCTACAAAAATAATGTCACGTTGGTTTAGAGCCAAGCTGTCAACCTAGCTCCATACTGCCTCTAACCCTCCTTATCCTCTGTATACCAATTCGTAGTGTTCCTTACAAGTATGTAGCAAGAAAGTCCAAAGTCAATACGGTAAACAATCCTTAAGGCTCATAGCACGAGAGGATGTATCTCGTGCAGAGATAATATACGAGGTAACCATACATCGTAGGTATGCATTAATAGATCAGGCTTGTGCATAAGACCTCCCCTGAAGACGATCGGGCTTAGTGCCGAATGCAGGTGCTTCTAGCGCATAAAACTACTTAACTTACAGCCATCCGGGTATACTCAACTAAGAAAGCTGCGAGACGGGAATGTCCAAATAAGCTACGAGAGAATACCAGTAACACTGTTAAGAATCATATGTAAGACACATTTGAGACAATGTAGGACGTTTACTACGTTTATTGGCTGTACCAAAGATTCTGCAAAAAACTGGTGACGCCCGATGCCCGCTGACTCCCTATCATTTCTCGTCTATAATGACAGCACCTGTGTTGAGTTGTTCATCTACCAACAATGAGTTGACATCGAAAACGTAGCCAACCGAAGAGTGATGTATCACAGAATGCATAGCTAGCCATAAGAAGAGCTCATCGAATTTCCTAATTAGGACACCATATTGACAGCCCCCAGACTGGCACTATGGTCTAAGTACAAGGTCCCATGCCGAAAATTCTACAACACGGCATCTCCCGTTGATAGCACAGACATCCGTACCTGCCGATCGTAAATTGCGGGTATCTTGCTCACCAAGGCGTTGATTTAGGTGGGCGTTTAGATAAACACTTAAGAGTTCCCTTCAGGCTAGCTGATCCTTCATCATCTCGTCAACGTCATATCAGGGATAAACATCACCACCCACAAAACCAAGGCTATGCCGTATAGTTTCTTCAGAAGCAATTTGTTCACGGTTAAAATCAATATTTTCTTTCAAGGCTGCGAGTGAGTCACCGAGTAGCGAGAGCTTCAAACTCAAAACGGTTACATGATATCCGGTAGGAAGTCCAGCGTAGTCTTTCCACGTGGTGTTCCAAAATTGGGCAGACCCGGCCGAAATCTCGATTCTCTAGGATATAGTACCAGATAAAGTAAAGGGACTCAAAACTCATCTGTGACACGCTGATTCGGCCGATTGGAGCCACGGCCGTCTTATCCGCTTACAAAGAGAACGGGAGTGATTTGGACGGAGCTTACTGATGAGGTGGGATCCAAAATAGTCAAGCCGAAAGAGACTCGGGAAGAGATAAGACCTTGTTCGAAACGGAATTACCTAGTGTGAGAGCCGGAATACATTATATTTCCGTTGGTCTCTTATGCATATCGACTGGTAGTACGTTATGTTTCACTCACCTGCACGCTGTGAAGCCGTGGAACGACTCATGCAAGCAGCCATATCAATACAAGGCCATACAAGGGAAATTCCGGTATGTAACCCTTTTCCCCGAGGCGACTGATTGTTTAAGAAGCCACAGCTGTCTGTACGTCGTTAATGAGTATCGGGGTGTTTTGAGGGTACATAGTCCTTGCTAAATGAATTATGATATATGCCTCGTAATCTATCGACGTGAGGGCTGATGGTTAAAATGAGAAGTCGGCCCATCTTGTCATGCTATATGAGTCTAGTCATTGGGGGATTCTAGCATTTGATGAACAAAGTAATGGGGAAGACCGCAGGTGTGCTGACCTGCACCGGTCGCAAAGTCAAGGCACATTTTTTATTAGCCTGAGCCCCAACCCCAGCCACAGTCTCAGCTGAACATCAGCCACATTTTTTTTGGGGGGGGGCGGGGGAGGGAGGGGTGGCCGGTGGCTTGCTCCAACCTTCAATGCCAATGTATGTACACCCTGACGCAAGCTGACTACTTACTACTTAGACAACTGGTATCTCAAGAGTATCCGACACTTCGTATTCATTCCTCAGGTGTCACTGTAACAACAAGCAAATAACAAACCATTATATAAATCAGCAGCAGGCCAGCATCTGAAAAAATGGAATACCCAGATGTCCCTGAGAGACCTTCTCCTTCGCCACCACCCTCACCCATTCTAGACAGACCAGCATCACCTGAGCTGCCGCTCACCATGACCGCATCTGCCGTCTTGACGGCATTACCCCACGATGCAAGCTCGGCCCTCGCCAGTGCCGGCGAGTTTGAACAAGACAAGGTCGTCGTCCGGTTTAAAGCCGTCGGCTCTGCGCCGCAGCTCAAGCGCCAGGTCCGTAAGATCAGCGCGACGCAGAAATTCGAGGCCGTCGTGTCTCATCTGCGCAAGGCCCTGCGCCTGAAACCCACCGACGGCCTGTTTCTGTACGTGAACAGCGCTTTCGCGCCTGCGCTGGACGAGATTGTCGGCAACCTGCATAGGGTACGTGTGCTGTTGCCGCTATTCGCCCCGTATAATATTCAGACTGCAGTGAATTGCTGTGGTTGTTTTGCAGGTATGCAAGCGTCCGAGTACTGACGATTCTCTACAGTGTTTTAAGGATTCAAATGATCAGCTAATCGTGGTCTATTCAATTACCCCTGCGTTTGGATAAGCACAAACACGGTCCTATGGTATCTCTATATACGCCTATTAATGCTACAATGTGTCAACACATTGATCCGGCGTCGCCTATGCCGCCTATACGTAATATGGTATGAAGCCATTCAAAAGAGCGACACAGCTCTTCTTTTCCGCACCATCTTACAGTCTCTCAGCTTCTTTCGCAAAGGCCTCGATCTCCTCTGGAGAAGCGGGATAAGTATGCTCGGGCGCTGGGAATTGACGTGCCTTCACCTCTTCTCGATACGACTCAATCGCTCGGAAGCTTTCTGCCCACACGTTACCGTATTGCTTAACGAATCTGGGAACGAAGTGACCGGGAGGGAAGTTCCCGGACATGTCGATTTGCACGAGAACCTGTCCCGAGCATCCATTTCCGGCGCCAATCCCGATAACTGGGATGGAAAGCTTCTTGGTGATGATACTACCGACCTCGGCTGGGACGGCTTCTAGTAATATGGCGAAACTCCCGGCCTCTTGGGCTGCTAGCGCATCTTCGAGGACTTTCATCGCGCCCTTCGACGTCTTTCCTTGCACTCTGAACCCGCCGAGAGAATTCTGGCGTTGGGGTGTAAGACCGATATGGGCCATGACGGGTATACCGGCCTCGGTTATCTTCTTGACAGTCGGTGCTATTCCCTTGTCGCCTTCTAGCTTAATGCCGTGGACGCGGCCTTGTTTGACGAGCCTGATGGCCGTTTCCAGCCCCTGCTCGGGCGAGATCTCGTACGATCCCATTGGCAGGTCTCCTATCTTGTGCGACGTTAGTCTTATATCCCAACAAAATTGGCGTGCGGTCTTACTATGAAGGCCGCCCTAGCGGCACGAGCGACCGATCGACAATGCAGCAGCATGTCATCAACCACAATTTCGGTGGTATCCTCCATACCCAACGCTACCATGGCCAAGCTGTCGCCGACGAGTATCATGTCCATCCCGGCGGCATCAGCGACGTGTGCGCTGGGGAAATCGTGAGCGGTCATCATGGTGATGGGCTCGCCCTTCTTGTACATTGACCGAAGGCTTCCGATGGTCACCTTCTTTCGGGCTGGGTCTGATGCTGCGCTCATGGGTGAATAGGAGCTCCATCGTTGTTGGGAATGTTGCTGCTGCTGCTGCGATGGTACTGGCCAGGGTTTATTGGCAACTGCAAAAGCCGCGTTTGGTCGGCTGCCCCGGTATAGCGATAAAGCACATGATCTCAACCGTGCCAGAGTCATTTGCGACATTTTTTTTTTATTTGAAGAGTGGGAGCGAGCGAAAAATCTGGATATTCCTAGTGAGAAGACACTGTTCAGTAGTTTGAACGGGTGAGAATCGCATGCCAGCCATGACTGGATCAACCTCGAGCTTTATTAGTTGGTCATGATGATATTTGCTGCGTACAATTAAGTCCCTGGAAATTTCCGGCGTTGGTTTTCACGGAAATATCAAATTCATGGGTACGTACATCTTTCTCCGATCCTTAGGTTCCCCGGCTAAACGGCGGAAGGATATGATCTCCCAACTCTTTTTTCAAAACGGCTTAGTGTTCATCAAGCCCCCTGACGCCACGTGCAGCTGACTTGCAGCCTGTGGGTTCATCACGTGGCTTTCTAATTAGATAACACTTTTTGCACTCCAATTGCCAATCCTTATCAAGTCTACATTAATAAAGATTCAATATTAATATTCTTAATAGTGTAATATCAACATACCCACGGCCGGTTCATATCCCTGCAGCTTTATCACTAGTGACGGCATTTCTCCAGGTGGAGATCAAGACTTAATTCCTTCGTCTTTTTAGTATCGATATCTATAACTTAAATTCAAGGAGATCATTCCGACAATAGAAGAGATGTACGAGTAGCCGCCCAAGTTATTAGGTCATCGGTCATCGGTCATTCTAACTAGTTCACCCTAAGCTTACTGTATCAGATGGATGGCAACATCCGGGTGCATCAAGCTACAACTGCATCTAGTTAAAACACCTTGGTGGCTATTGAAATCACCAACGCGTAGGCTTGCATAATACTAGGTGTGAGATGTTATACTTCTTAGGTAATTGGACTTGGAGCCACGATCCTAGACGTGCGTAGAGACGAAAGCACAAGAACATAAGCTAGCTTTATATGTTTATAGTGGGATAGGCTTCTTACTGAGAAACCTTGAGTGCCATGTGTCTAGTTATGAATATTTGAATTTCTTTGTATTATCTATTGACTTCTTCAGTCATTTAAAGCAGCGATAAAGATGTCACAGTAATCGGATGCATTAATAAAAGGGTGGATCAATACCACTATTCACAACGTTGTGGTGAGAAGGAGCGGTGACGACGTTGAGGATTCTCGGATACCTGATTTGTTACTTATGTACGAGAACAGCCAGCCTCACGCCCGACCTTCTGACAAAACCCTTCCGTTTTGGTAGATAAAGGTACTGTCGAATGAGTACCCATTCTAAAATGTGGGTTACGCTGATAATACCCGATTCGGTAGATCACCAAACTTCACACCATCTTGATAGGCGATGCCACCTTATTCCTTCCAGGCGACGATCGAAATATGCTTGACGCTCGACATTCCGGCCTCTCGGATAGTCCGTAACATGTACAACATCAGCTGATCGCCGTGCACACCAAGGTGGACGTGTGGCTTGATAGGCCGTAGGTACTGATACTGACAAACTTCCGGGCTCCCATCCATTTCCACTCGAACAATATCCGCAAACCGCTCATTGCTCTTCATTGCGTACAAATCTTCGCAATCACTTTCCTCAAATATATTTTGACCGCCATCGACAGATTGGGGATAATGCGGGGGCTCCCAGCCGTACGGAATATGAGGATGCGGCAGCACATACTCCCCTTTCTCGCCCTTTATTCTAGTCGAAGCGGTTTCCCATGGGTAGCCCACAATGATGGTAAGTAACTATTCGAGAGTTTTACTGAGATCTTGACCAAGCTTGCGCCGAAGATAACCGACAGCATAGAGGCGTACACCGGAAAATAGTATGATTGGCCACCTCCCCAGATGAATTTGAGTCAACCTTTCTTTCATGACTTAATGGCTTTGATGAAGGGCAGGGCCAAAAACAAAGAGGAGTAGCAGGACCAGGTATCAATAATTTGAAATTGTAACGTCCTGAATGCCCCATAATCTTCCTCTCTGGTCGATACGTCACCAAAGATTATCAGACCTCCCATCATCAACAACACATACTTTCCATCCAACAAGACAACGCCATCTGCTAGCAACCTTATATATGTAGAATTGTAACATTTACACTCCGAGTATTCAACTTATTCAACTTATTCAACTAGATACATATAGACACTACCAATAGATTTCGAGTCCCCCTCTTGTCGTGATGAGGTTGTCTCATGCTTCAACGTCATATCAAAGTTAAGCTGATGCCAGCCTCCCGACCAAACACCAACAAATACTGTTCTTATTTTGTCATCGATAATTAAACGTGTTCATTTCTAGGATTTTATGCTTCGAATTGGGTTGCGATCCTTGATGAATTGATACGTTTCAGGAAAGGTGTAACAGGCCTTGCTGCCCTGTTAAATTTGAGCCTAGTATTACACAAAATTACGTATGGCTAGGTTATACTCATTCACTACACCAACAAGACCCATGACATAAAGTAGTTAGCAAGTAGACTCAAGCTGGCAGGTTATAACAGTACATCCGTGTACATATATTAGGTACAATTGATAACAAGCACTATGGTTGGGACTTCGGAATTCCCATCCCATATTTCTGTCAAGATTTAGCGCCTATTATAACTGCAGCTATAGTGACATGCTTGTAATGACATTGAAGCCCGTGAATAGGTAGCTGTATGATTTGCAGGCTAAGTAATTCCTAAGACGTTTCGATGCTCCTAAATCGCTCCACATGCAATACTTTCGAGGAAAGGCATCTTTTAGGGACTCAATCAACTTTAAAACGTAGAGAGTAGCGGTTAAAGATGGAATAATAAGGCGAAAATACTATACACTCGTTCATAGATCTCGGGGATGCGACACTAGCGCTTGGATTTGGCTGTTTAGTTTCCTTCGTCCATTCATGTGAGGTAACATCTGTGAGCGTTAATAACTCACTTTTATACCGAGAAGCTGGCTAGCGTTAGAAAGCAAATTCTTAGATTAAATTGTTTTTCTATAATCGACGTTCTAAACCTCGAGCACCTTCAAAGTATGAGTCATTTAATACCCGACAGCAGCAACTATGATCGATTATAATAAAGCCATAACATTGACAACTATTGTACTGTACGTTACACAAGTGTCCTCGCAACTTTGCACAAGATAGCTCGGCATATCGGATAGACAAGTTGTAACATAAGTAGGGTCAAAATACCCATTCAACTCAGAAGCCCACACTGGCTGTGTGGCACATAAAAGTGTTCCATAACACGGGCATATGGTTAAACCCCAATTCCCCACGGCACGTGTCGCAAAAATTTTCTACCAGCTTTGCGCTCCTGTCACCACCCCGATAAGCATCGATGGCGACTTGTCTGCGAAGTTTGGCACATCGTCGAATATTTCCTTTCCCGCGGGGGTCGCTGTGGCCTTGGCAAACTGTTCTTTATTCCCCCACTCTAGCCATGCCTGAACGAACACGATAGCGTCTTCATTTGTGTACTGGGCAACCTTCCAGCTCTTTAGGCCGTATTGTGCCCATTTGGATTGGACTAGCGGCATATGCTTGGACAGATAGTAGTCCATATCGAATTTGGTGCCCGGAGGGTAAACGACAGATACGGTGGCTGGTGCCATTTTGGTGTAGTCCAGTTGCTCAAACAGTGATATTGCTCCTGGAACGATGCGTGAATAGGAATGTTAACGAGCTGAATTTTCTTGTGATTCTTTGTGGTTTTTGGTCTGTGTCACTGGGGGAAGGTTTGAATTTGATGAGTCCGGTGCGGTGGTGTGCCGCAACACATGGAATTTATACCCCTCGAGTGGAGATAGTAGATATCGGCTTTATTTACATGGGTGTTCTAGGGCTTCTAGATGAATCCCAGCTGCAATTTGCAATATCAACCGAAACCCCACTTCCACGGAGAGGGTAGATAAGCTGACCTATGGGTCCATAGAAGAGCCACTTAACTTGAACTGTGTACACCTGTCGGCCGACTACTGAATTTTTACCGATGCCTCAAAAAGCCTTTAATAATTGGACTTACTAGTTAGGTCATCTCAGTTACGGTAAGTAAAAAGATAAAGCTTTATTAGTAATTACTACTATTTTAAATGTATACTATACTTTTAGCCGCATTTCGTACGTATCCTTTTTTTTACTAAATAAAAATGAAATAAGTATTGCATAAAATATATTAATTGAAATAAAACTTCTAAAAAAATTAAAAAAATTAATATAATAATGCAGGCTAGTTTATCGCAAGTATTTAATAGGTATTAAAATTTAAATATAAAATGTATATAATCTTTAGTACTTAAAAATAGCAGTTAACTGAACTTTTTAATAGCTAGGTAAACGTTAACTACAGGCCTTTTTAGTGGAGTTTTAGTGGCTCTTTTATGAACTTATAGGTCAGCTTATTTACCCTCTCCTTCCACATAGGCATTTCGTTACTAATCGTCTTTTTACATTCTCCTTGCATTTGTACTTATATAGATAGACATTAGCCCCAGCTTAGCAGATTATGAGAAAAAGCCGATATGGCCGGCGAACTAACGCACATTAATATCGGCGATAAGCTACACCCACATTTAAAAATGTACCAGTTTTGGTCATTAAGAGGAGATTTTTTTCACCCGATGGTTTGCAATCACCAAGTGTAGATGACATTTTTATAACTCGTCTTTTAAAGCTTTTTTTTCACATATTATATACTGGATGTATATCTTTAGACTGATGAATCATGGCATGTTTAAGGAGCAAGTTTGATAATGAGTGGTCTGAAAGTAGTAGGTTAATGATCCACTTAGTTCTACATCGATACTTATTATTGCCCTTATATATGCTTTATAAACCCAGTATTAGTCTTAATCACATCATTTATTGCTGAGCTTATGCCTTGCTTATAACTATATAAATAATACATATACGGAGTAACATAAGCAGGTTTCCGGTTTAATATGCTTTAATTAATATAACTATAAAGGTACTACTTACTTAAGGGGGCATTAATAAAAAGATGGTATAACATAACTTACTGCGATATAAATTTTAATAGTATTTATGCAATTATAGGACTAGGTAATAGTGAGTGTGATTATAATAGCTTAATACTTATAGATTTTTAGAAAAATCGATATAAGCTTATATTTAAAACAGAAAAGCGTGATAAATGCATTGCTATATTTAAAAGGCAAATATTAAAACTATATAATAACTTTTACCGGTTAATCTTTTATTATAATAAGTAAACCTATCGCTATTAAGTATATATAATATAAGTATTATAGCCCGGTAAGGTCTCGGTTATATTTAAGTAGTATTATATAAAAACACTCGTAAATCTTAAAGGCGGATAGTTAATAACTGGAAGCTTAATTAAATAATTCATGCTTATAATTTAAATTAAGGCCCCATTAAGCTAAACTATCTTAATATAATGACTATAAAATCCGGGAATAGCTTAAGTTATGCTTTCTTTCTTTTTTATATAATATTCGGTAAAACTAATCTCCTATACTAGTTAAAGTTTTAAAGTTACTGTTTTAAAACAAGTCTTTAGTCGCTATAATAACCGAAAATAAGAACTTAAAATGCTAAAGTACTATTATTTTAACAGTATTTTAAGTTATTAGCAGCTTTTAATTTAGTAACTATAATTATTATTTAAAACTTATATGTTCCTTTTATCTATACTTAACTATAAATTCTAAGTGTGACATTTCTATTTTATGCTCATCTGATTTTACATATAATGAAATAAAACCTTTTATTTAGCTAATTAAGTGTGATTAAGAATAAGCAATTCTCCTAAAATAACGCGACACCGTGCAGAGTGGAGAAAATTGATTTGTTGTGGCTGAACCCACTAATAACCTAATATTATTAGTGTGGTGTAAACGCGTTGTCTTGAAAATGTATGTCTATTTTACGACGCGACTTCATTGCGTCTAACCTTATTAAATTTGGGTCTTTATAACCTTAACTACTTGAAATGACCGTGGCCGTGACCAAGAAATCTATTATAAGCGCTGCCACTAAGAAGCGCAAGGCAGCGGACACCCTCGATACGTCCAGGCCAAGAGCCGGGAAACTGCCATGCAGGACAATAGATACCTTCTTTCATCACCGGTCAGCACAACCCGGTCACGATGTCAAGAAGGAGGTGAAGGTAGAAGGTTTTACGCTCAGTCATGAGCAAAAGAGGGTGTTGAGAATGGTTGTAGAAGAAGAGAAAAATATATTTTTCACTGGGTCCGCAGGTTCGTTCGATCTATTCCGATAGCCAGCATCTGTATCTTGACGGTTCTCTATCTAATAGGCACTGGGAAATCACTGCTGCTTCGGGCTATAATAACGGCGCTCAGAGAGAAATACGCTACTAACCCGGGGTCTCTCGCCGTTTGCGCGAGCACGGGCATGGCCGCACAAAACATTGGAGGTATGTGCCATCTATCCAGGGATGATGTCGGTTTTGACTAAGGGGCTCAGGGATGACTATACACGCATGGGGTGCGGTAACTCCGGGTATATATGATATCGGCAAGCTTATAAGTTACGTCAAGACGGCCAGGCCTGCTCACCAGAGATGGAAGACGACTAAGGTTCTCATTATTGACGAAGGTAAGCTGCCATGGCCGCGGCGCCTCCGGGTGGTAGTGCCGTTTGTCTAATGTGACATTCAGTATCTATGGTTGATGGGCAGCTCTTCGACGCACTCGCCGCCCTTGCCACGGCACTGCGTAGGAAGACGAGCCGGCCGTTCGGAGGCATCCAAGTGGTCGTTACGGGTGACTTCTTTCAGCTCCCCCCTGTCACGCAAGGGGGGAAGGACCCGTTTTTCGCCTTCCAGTGCACAGCGTGGAAGACCTGCATCGAACACACCGTGACACTCACGCAAGTCTTTCGTCAAAAAGATAGCCGTAAGTGGTATATGCTGACCGGATATTCCTCTCTTCTGTGGGCCTGTACTCATGGCACCTTCATTTTATCTTTCTAGATTTCGTCGACCTGCTCAATGAAATGCGTCGAGGCAACATCTCGCCGGCTGCGAAGAAGATGCTAATGGCGCTATCTCGGCCTCTAACACAGGAAGACGGCTTGTTTCCCACAGAGCTGTTTCCTTTACGTGCCGACGTCGAGCGTGCCAACGGATCGCGTCTAGCTGCCCTAAGCGAGCCTATCCACAAATTTGAAGCGAAAGACTCGGGCTCCGCAGCTCCCGAGAAACGGAAGAGACTACTCGACAACATGGTCGCAGTGAAGACGCTCGAGCTCAAGTGCGGCGCGCAGGTCATGCTCGTTAAGAACGTCAACGAAACTCTCGTCAACGGCAGCGTCGGACGTGTTCTCGGCTTCTACCCCTCCCCGGAAGGTAAGACTCGGGATGATGAGCTACTGCCCCTTGTCGAGTTTAGGACACGGCGAGGTAAGGAGACCGTGTTGGTATATCGCGATGAATTTCGTGCCGAGGATGCAGATGGCAAATTGCTTGCAAGACGCTGGCAGGTGGGTAGAGCGGATTCGCGCCGGCCCACGCTAGTTTCACTAACACCAGCCCTGGTTTAGATGCCCCTTATTTTAGCGTGGGCTATATCGATTCACAAGGCACAAGGTCAGACCATCGCGCGGGTGAAGGTCGACCTGAACAAAGTCTTCGAGAGAGGTGAAACAGAAATCAGATAGCGTACTTCGGGGGACTGGTGGCTAACAATTTATTATTCTTCACAGGTCAAAGCTATGTTGCGCTCTCTCGTGCCGCCACCTTGGAAGGACTTCAAGTGGTCGGCTTTGACGCTAGGAAGGTAATGACACATCCCCGCGTTATCGAATGGAGCGAAACTTTAGAGGAAGCGTCAAAGCCTCATAGATAATCACATGAATATACGGACAGTTCGTTCCCTCAATTGGAAGCTCTTGCTGTTCTGTCTCTCGTAATGGCAATGCTAAACCTATGATGACACAAAGCAGTGTGCAACACAGAACTCAATGTTTCAATAGATAAAATACTTTCCGTATCGAATTCCCAATAGCCCTTGTGCTTGGTCCTAATCAGGCCATCTTGTCACAGCTCATTCGCCCAGGGCCTTGTAAATTCCATCATAAGTACAATTCTCATCCATCACCACATATCTCTCGTTCCCCTTAACGCCATGACTCGTCTTCCGGGTATTACGGAGAACGGCCACGTTGCGAGGCTTCCTCGCATGTTCTATTCGCTTCAGAATATCCGGAACATCGCCGCGGCGTACACCGGGCTCCATCAGCAACCGCAGTGCCTCGGCGTCTTCGATGCTCATGTTAGCGCCCTGACCCTGAAGCGGTGTCATAGCGTGCGCAGCGTCTCCAATGAGGATCGTACGGCCGGACGTCCAGGTAGGGAGAGGCTCGATGTCCTGGAGCTCCCATAGCTTCACCTCGGTTGCCACGCTGGAAAATACCAATTAGCGACCCTGAACCTCTCAACAACATTCAGCGGAAAACTTGCCCCAGGAGTGCCAGCAAGGAGAGGTCGAAGTCTCTGAAGATATCCAGCATCTCCTGACGGTCGCCATCGGCGAACCAAGATTTCGTCGTGCTTTCCCTCTCCCGCCGCGTGGGGAAGACGCACGACAAGTTCATATAGTTGGTGTGCCGGAGTCCGTACACGACGACGAGGCGATCGGAGCCGTCCCCGGCCTCCCAGATCATGATGCGGCGATCGCCCGTTCGCTGCTCCTGCCACCAGTTGGGGAGGCGCCCCAGGACCTTTCTCGCCTCGTCGGCCGAGACCGCCACCCGGCAGCAGGTCAGTCCGCTTTTCTCGGGCTTGGGGCAATCGCTGCCGGCGATCCGGGGGCGAAGACGAGAGTGGATGCCGTCCGCGACTATGTTCTACAGTTAGCTTCTGCCTATCACCATGCGACTTACGTCGTCTTTCAGTTAGCACTCACCGATCACGACGTCAGCTTGGGCCTGTGACCCATCGTCGAGCGTGACGAGCCCGGCTTCGGGGTCGATGTCCTTGCCTCCGTTGTTGAACACCATCTTGGCGGGCTCACCGCCGATGCCTAGGTCCTTTGATGGGGCCGTGGCAAGGCGAAGCAGCTCGGTCCTGAAGTCCACCCGCATGTGGGAGAACAAGGGGGCGCCGTATTTATCTTGGAATGGCATCGTCGTCTGGGAGACGACCTTGCCCCCTTTGTCGAGCGTCGTAAATCCGGAGATGAGTACCGAGCCAGTCCGTTTGGCATCGAAGCCAATGGTACGAAGAATTTTGGTAGCATTTGGGAAGCTGGCAATCCCCTTAGCCACGTTCAAAAGTCAGTGATGGCTTGATCGACAGTTTTCAGGAGCTAGGTATCGGGTACGGCCGAGGGAGCCAAAGGCCGCTTCGCTCCCAAGGGCTTCTGGGTAAGTGGGTTGGGTAGATAGGCAGAAAAAAAGACGATGGTACTGACCTGGCCTCCCGTTGCCGTCGATGGTTCACCACGCTC
Organism: Xylariaceae sp. FL0662B; assembly: GCA_022376535.1. Lineage (NCBI taxonomy): Eukaryota > Fungi > Ascomycota > Sordariomycetes > Xylariales > Xylariaceae > Xylariaceae sp. FL0662B. The sequence continues at coordinate 81,536 of JAJJKD010000126.1, forward strand.
GTACACCGTGACCTGATGTGTCTCTCGTAAGATTCGAGCAGCAGCGAGACCGGCAAGTCCCGATCCAATTATAATCACACTCAAGTGGTTTCCAACCCCCATTGCGTCGCTATATGGTCTACCTAGTATGTTGAACAAAAACCCAAGTTAACGTTGAAGTAACATTTGATCGGGGAATACCGAACCGTTAAGCTGTGGTCAGACCTATTAGCTTTCAAAGACCATATTGATAATTTAGTCAAGTCGTCACACTCTCAGTACTTATAAGATGTTGACAACACCAGAGCTCTTTAGGCAGCACATCACCCATAATCCCTTAATCTTCTCATCATAACAAGTCCGAGAGTCTCGGTTCCTTTGTCCCGATCTCCGGTCAAGATCTCGGATCTCCGGCCTTGCCACGAAGCAATTGCATTTCTTTTCATCTTGTGTTCTTGGTTGTTGTGGGGGACGTTACCTCCGGGAGATGGTCCAGTCACCCGGGCAAGCATTTCCATCTGTGACACTCCACAACGCTAACTCATCCCGAATCCGAACACACAAATAGCGTCTGGGCGATCCGGGCACCGAGAATAGAGCTGGTCGATGGCAGGCAAACACTGATATGAGATAGGATATGATTTTACATACATCTCGATTCCTATGCTCGGAGCACAGCGTCCTACAGGGACACTGGCATAGATGTATACGTCTTGGACTACCTTTTTCGAGATCAGCTATCTTCAGTATAGGAAGGCGATCGGAATTAAAAAAGGCTGTCAAGGTATTTCCCTGCGTATCGTTTTATTCAGCTACACAGTCTTTTTAGACGTTTCAAAGTATTCGACGTTCATATTCAATACGTGTGTAAATACATCGTTGTTAATGATCCGGACAGAACAAGCTTGTTTGAACCGGTATCTGATAAGTAATTATTGAGACACAAATTAACAACTGAGTTGTTGGTTCGAAGGCATATATAGAGGCCGTTGCTATGATATTGAGTCTTCTGACGATCGGGCTGCGGTAAGACAGCGATATTCCTATCCCGAAGAGCCTGGTTGTAAATTGACGCGACGTCGCGAGGGCCGAAAACTATCCAGCACCCGACCTATCCCATTTTCGCAAGTCAATAGCATAAGAGTCCACTTTCACCATACAGACAGCCCTGTTGCTCTCATCGCTGTCCCATTGGCCCCTTTTCTTCAAGATGCATGATGCATTCCGATGATGGGTTCCGACAGCTGCATCATACAGAGAGGGGGAGTTCCGGCATGGAAGAGATCGGCAATATAACTTCGGATGACTCGGAGGCTCTATTCCGGAGTGATATCGTCTGCTCTTTCACGTTGCGACTCTTCCGTGACTCAGAAAATCCATATTAAAATGGCCCAGTCTTCGGAGAAGGTGTACATACAACTAGGTGATAAAGAGATTGTGTCCTGTTCACCGCCGTCTTGGCATAGTGTCGGGTATCATTAAACATAGGCAAACACAGAAGAGTTCTAGTACCTATCTGATCTTTTGTATCCGGTTTGGCGGCGATTGGCAGAGTTTTCCGTTTGCGTCGGTTTAGCTCAGGTCTGTTGTTAAGAGGCCAAGAAATCACTACCTTCATCCAATATACCACCCGTTATTCTAATTGATATGAAACTATTGCTTGCAAGCATCGAAGCGTGATTGGAAGAATGCAGTTTTCTGGTACTGAATTCATAATTTGCGCCTCCAGCCTCTAACAGCTGAGGACATTGAAATAGCAAGTAGACTTAACTTAAATACGTAGACAGCAATTCCTCTGCTACGCTCTCCTTCTTTACATCACACACAACGAGCATTGAACCCTAGAACATCTAGAAAAACACCATATTACCATCAACACTTCTCGGTATTCAACACGGCAACTCCATAATACCGGTGCACTACTTACATTCATCACAATGGAAGCCCTTGACATCGCCTTGGTCATTTGTTTCGTGTCTGCCACAATATCCCTGTTGTGGGCATCATACATGTTCTACGTATTTTTCAAGGACCGACGCCAAAAGAAGAAGGAGGCGGAGAGGGAAGCGCAAGCATCCCTTGAAGCGGGTAAAATAGGCCCCATAACAAAGAGAAAAAGTCCCATACTCGCCCAAGCAGGCACTGCCACCCCAGCTTCGATTCAGACTCCGAAACAGACCAAGGGAAAGGAGAGCCCAGCCAAGAAGGACGTCGGAACTGATGCCCAGAGTTTCACGACAATGTATACAGTTCCAAGATTAGCCATGGTCTAAACTTGCCGGGATCTAGCGACTACAAGAGCCCGGTTACAGGAGTTAGAGCCTGTCTCGAGAAATATGCGGGCGGTAATGGACTACGTATGTGTTAGTGGCTGCTGCTAGATGTTCGATGTAATACGAGAGGAAGGGCGAAAGCATAGGTGAGGTACCCGGTCTACCAAGGGGAGGATTTAATGTAATCAGGGATACCGGAGGATTAGTAGCGTTGATTTAAGCTTGCACACTTACAATAATGAATGATTTCAAGCAATACCCCTTCATCAAGTTCCCACTTATGTCGTCTACTCGCTTGATTTGTTACCTGCTCTCCCAACTTCCCCTTTCCCGCTGCTTCAAACAACCCACCCAGTCCACACTGCCCGTTCCAACAAACCAAGACACATACAACTGCGGTTCATTGTATCCATAGTTGCCATCTTAAATTCCCCGCAGTTCAAAGCTCCAATCCAACACCCTCAAGGCCGACCGAGCGCTGTAGTACCTCTACCCCTTCCCATTGAACCTATAGGGTTATAACTAACAATCGCGTTGAGCCTAAGCCCGACCCAGGCCCGTCAAGGTAATGACGATGGACCACGTCCTAGAGCTAATCGACAACGCCGGTGCCTCGGAGCTTCGTGGCCTCCTCGCGAAGCTATGCCACGAGCACAACGAGATAAAACAGCATGTGCTCGAACATCTCGGCCCAGCATCCGCGACCACCGATCCCTGCCTTTTTCGCGCCGGGCCAAGCCGAAACCCGAGCCCGGGCTCTAGCCAATCCCGTTTACTTCCTAGTTCCCAGTCCGAGCCTTCATTCGCCCCTTCGTCCCGCTCCGCATTTTCGGCTTCCATGTCGCGCAGCGATCGGCCGTCCGTCGTGACCTCCCCTCCATCCCCTCGGACGCCGGCGGGGAGCGGCACCAGGCGCCGTCGCCCCGAGGCCGAGGACGAGGACGAGAAGCAGGCCAAACGCGTGCAGAAGGCTTTCTACCGCTGTAATCTAGGTGAGTCCGTTTACATGCCGGTATACACATAAACCATGACCAGCTGGCTAACATCGCACTTTCTACACTATTATCCAGACCGGTGGAAGCCCGCAGACCAGGTCAGGAAGGTGCAGGGGAACATCGACCAGCTCCAGGAGAGGATCACCCTGGATACCTTCGAGTTGGACCACGTGGAGGAGAAATCGCGTAGGAGGGAGATGGAGAAGATGATTGAGAGGATGACCTCGAGCCTCGATACCCAGCGCCAGCTCTTGTGGAACCTCCTCAATGGACTGTGAGAGCTGAGGCGGGCCGTCATTGGAAATAGGGGATCGATAGGTCTGACAACGTCTTTTCCGATGGCTGTTCGAATTTCGAGGAGGCTAAGCCCATCGCGTAGATGGGCAGGATAGGCATCTGGCTCCATTTGCAAGGGGGTGGGGGGACGTCTGGGCTCAAACACACCACCTACATAAGCTATAGTTTCAAGACCCGAGACTCAATGGCATTAGGTTTACTTTCGCGTCTCCTCCAACATCAATCCGACCAATCTTACTGAAGTAGTCATCGGACTCGTCTTCGTCTTCTACATTTGCGACTGAGCCTGCTATTTCCCGTACCCAAGACACACAGAATGCGAACTCAAACCAGCTTACATAGTGTCCAATTGCTACCTTCAAAGAGAAACACATGGTGCTTTAGGACTTTCATAGCATTGCACATCAGGACCCTTATCCTAATTATACATGAACCTTAGACACCTGTGGAAAGGGGCGCTGTGGAAGGAGGAGCCTTGAAGTATTGTTGTCTCCGCTGGATGATTCTTACCAATCATCATCTTCTTCCCAAATCATCCGGTCAGCCAAGCTGTTCAAGTCTTGTACGCAACCACGCCCCGTATCCAGCAAACATGCCGACGCCTTTCCACGAGTCGCAAAAGTCCGCGATTCTTCTATATCTCTCTGTTATATACGCCTCCCTCCCAGCTTCATTTCTCCCCTCGAGCTCACAAGCGATCATGTACGAGATCTTGCTTAGGCATACCGGGCACAGGTACGGAGGCTGGCGCACGTCTTCTGCCATGCCTGCCGTGCTCTGCATCATGCACGCGTAGTACACGCAATGGCCCATGCCGAGGCAGTGACCGAATTCATGCGCGACTGTTCTCGCAACCCTCGAGAACCATAATCCGCTTTGGTCTCCGGGGGTTGATGGCTCGCCTATGCCTGTCGCCGCTTCGATAGCCGCATACAACGGCCCGGAAGACATGATGGTTTGTCTTCCGACGTATACTGCCGGAGGGAGACCTTCAGCTGCACAAAGATTGTCGACATATGACCGGCAGTGGGAAGCGGCCACATATGGGCGTAGTCGATGTTGGCATGGTCATCCAAGGTGGGGTGGTATCTGGCGGTCGAGACCACGGCTACACGGCTTCCTCCGTATGCTCTTCCGCAGCAGAAATCATCGTCCTCATCTTCATACATGTCGTGGTCGACGAGTAGTACAATCGAATACGCATCCCCAGGTAGCATATCGATGGCGGCATCGAGAATATCTTCGAGATTCAGCTGGCCTTTAAAGACCCCGTCGTGTGATGGTCTAGCACGAATGCGAGTGCAATTGTTATGCGTAGCCAGTCCAACGTATTTGGTATCATGGCCAGGTTTGATTGAATTCTTTGATTCCGTCCAGGGTAGGAACCGTAGGCGATGAGGGAACGGTTTTACAGAGAGTCCGTGGTAAAACGAACTGAGATATCTGATGTAGTCCGTAGACGGCGGCGAAGGTAACTTATTGCTCGTTGATGGTTTAATACCGTTGCTGACCCTCGGCATTATCCATTCTCTCATGAACTGCATGTCAGAGGTGATCTCAGGTGCAGCCGCAACGTAAAGGGTCTTGCGCCTTTTCGTTGGCTTGTTACGCTCCTTCTCGCTGAACCAGGAGCGGAAAGATTGCGAGGGCGACTTTGGGTCACAGGCTAGGTCATCGTTAGGTAACAGCAGGGGACCCGGGAACGAACCCGACAGATTGTTGGCGGCATCCCGAGTCGAGTCCATAATGGTTTTTGCATCCCGCCCTTTCACGATGAAGGGATTGCGTCCTGATCTGGTTGTCGCTGCTAGCCTCCGATCAGGGTCATGCCTCCGAAACCCAACTTTTTCAGCACATGCCGACGGTTCTAGCTGCGAGGCCTCGTGCGAGCATAGTTTCGTAACTCGGGGCATAGTGAATGCAAGTGGTCATAACCAACAAACCAGGGCGATGTGCAAAGATGGAGTCAAACATACGACGCAAGTCGATTGAAGGGAAACTGCTGCCTAATGGTGGCACAGCATTGCTCTTCAAGCCGCCTGGTTCAGCGGCTGTGCGGATTGCCCTGTCTTATAAGACGGGTTGATGTTCTTCTAAGAGTGCACGAATGCATTGTTATAAGCCTTTGGACGGGGGCAGCCAACACCACGACGGTGTTCAACTGCAACCATGAGCGCCGCGAAAATCTCATACCCCGTCTCCTTCATCCCCAAATACAGTTAATCCAAGCGCCAGCGGCTTACGGGGCAACACCTGAGAAATTTTAGCCGTGGAACTTTTCGAAGCGCATACCACGATACATCCATAAACAAATGTTGATCCAGAAAATAAATCTAATCGTTTTTAATCGTCATACGACGCGAAAACCCAAGTCACTTACAAAATCGGTGGATTTTCTGAATATGCGATACCGGCTTGTAGCGTCTTGTCGCACAACAGACAGCCCTAGGAGGGTAGGGCGTTATCCTGCGACAAATCCACCAAGGCAACTAGAATATGAGGGTGAAAACTAAGCAGGACAGACATGCTGCGCTATCAAGAGAACCGAGGTATCATTAGTCACGGCGCCGGGAAGCCATTTCCCCAGATCGTATAAAGATAGGAAAGCTTGTCGACTGGATAAATCCTTTGTTATTCACACCGTTTCAAGTTTCTACCCTCATTCCATGGGGGTGACGGCGGTAAACATGAACATTCCCAGGCAGATGACGTGAGCCGCTAAATGAAGCCGTGGTCCGCCCAGGCCTGAGCTCTCATGCCCTTTCGTCCCTACACTACGGCGGATACGAACAAAGGCCCTGTAGCATGGCCAGATATGGTAGGTTCCCAATGCGATGGCAAGCAGCTGTGTGGTGTGGTTGGCACCAGGCTCGATAAGTACGGCGAAGCAGACGAAATTGGTGGACAAGAGCAGGCCGCCATATTGTCGGAGAATGAGCTTCGCATCGCCATTGCACCCGGGAAGTTGCTTGTCGGGCTTGAAAATGAACGACAGTGCCGCAACCGTCTCGACGACGGCGTGTACGACGAACGGCAACTTCGCCGGTATCATGGCGTCAGAAAGAGTGTCTACAGTACTTTGTACGTATGGATAATAGCGGGAGGTGGTGGTGTCCTAATAGGAGGATGCTGGAGAAACCTAAGCGCAACAGGAGTCTCAGCGGTGTAGGAGATTAGGTAGATTACGCAGATGGCAATCTCACTGCTCTAAAATAGAAACTTTAGTGCTTAAGCAGCTAAGGTACTGCATTACGTATCTTGTGACACTTACTCAAAACAGGTAGATTCAATACCTAGATAGGTACATATGTAGGTAATGAGATCATAGGTAGGCATTTACAGTACATATACGACCTAACTAAGCCGCATTTTGCAGGCAGAACGACCAATTGAAGTTGAGTACCTACATGTAACTCTGTACCTTGTATTTTCTATGATAAGTAGGTGTGTAATTCAAAGATTCTGGTTCGACTGTTGTCAGTAAACCGTATTATGGGTGTCCACGTGCTCAAACAAGAACAAGCGCGGAATCTCGCTGTTAGTTTTGGGTAATTTTGGCTGAAGCTAAGATACATGGATAGTATGCACCCCGTTAGGAGGTATTTGATCGTCCCTTGCACCTAATTATCAGTACATGTCGATGCAACGCAACCTCGGCACGCTAAAGTCGAGGTGTTCCAATAGCTTAAGGATCCCCCTCTCACTTAACACACTTATGAAAACAACATAACTCATAACAAATAGCCGTTATTCGAGTGTTGAGTCCTTCGATAGACAACGCTGATTAATTTCATTAGTTTCTTCGTTGCCGTCTAATAGAATCTGCTGGCGTGTAAGCGATCTGAGGGGCTTAGAGCAATGGAACCAGAAGTCTAGGTACGTAGCTAGCAGGCAGGTACATATATACATATGTGCCAGCCAGCTTGGACTTCCAGGGATCAAGCCTGTATCGAATCTGAAACGGGACATAGCGCATACGGGCTGTGATCAATCCAATCACCTCTCTGAATTTATGTAGATTGTATATGTAAGCTGTGGTGATGTTTCAACCTCTCAGAAAAGTCCCGGAAGGAAATCATGACATGAACAATTACGCCTTTTCTGTTAAGCTGAGCCGCTCTCGAATTGGTCACTTCCAGCGAACCATCTGGATTTGGTGAAACCAACAGCGCCTTGAACCATCGATCCATCAACCCCCCCGGACTATTACACAATTACATACATGTATACGGCGTTATCTGCCTTCTACAAGTACGGAATACTCGATTATTTTATCATTGATGCCGTGCGTTTGATACCTTATCTACCGTCTTTTAATTCGCCTCACGCTGTCTTCGATCTGTCATCTTTCTGCTAATGCAAGTAGCCTGACAGTTCATGGTGTATGTAATACCTATATCACCTACTACCAACTTTATACACGGTCCCACCACCGTTACTCGTGTCACGCATAAGTTCATGAATCATAACAGCTTCATTGACAAGCTTGTGCCACTCATCCACCAACAAGCATAAACTCCCCAACACGGGTACCATCAGACTCATACCTACGACTACCGTACTCAGTCGTCGTCAGTATTCAAAGTAACTACACGACTAGACGCTAGTGACTCCCACAACTACTTCAAAAGCACCAGCACACACTATTGTGTGTCCAGCATCGAGGCAGCATTGCCCCTCATCAAAAGCCCGTCAAGTACGATGGCATCGCCAAACGCCTTTGGAGAGCTGGGTCTCTCAATCGTCGGTCTAGGCGCACAATATCCCCCGAACGCCCTCAGACCAGATGAGGTAACCAAACTTGCTACCAAGTACTACCCGGACTCACCCTCGTAGGTGTCCTGGACAACACACCGCTTTGGGACACGTGCTGATAGGCAACTCAGCATGACGAAAGTACTCTCCATTAACAGGTACACGGGCATTGACACTCGCTCATCCATTGGCACCTCGGATCACCCTCTGGTGAACCAGCCGCATGCACCGTCAATAGCGGAGCTCCATAAGACGTTCATGTCAGACGGTGTCCCTCTTGCCGTCGAAGCTTCGAGGAAAGCTCTCGCCGAGGCCCGGGTTGATCTTTCTCAGATCACACACATCGTCTCGACGACCTGTACAGACAGCGCCAACCCCGGCTTCGACCACTACGTGGCGAAAGGCCTAGGTATCTCGAACCAGGTGGAAAAGGTTCTTCTGCATGGAGTCGGCTGTGCAGGCGGGCTAGCGGTCCTCCGCACCGCAGCGAACTTGGCGCTGGGACACGCGATGAGGCGGAAGCCCGCGAGGATCCTTTGCGTCGCTCTCGAAGTCAGCACGACGATGGTCCGCAGCGAGCTAAACAGCATCAATGAGCTGCAGGAAACGCGCATCGGGGCCTGCCTGTTCTCGGATTGCGCGAGTGCCTTGGTCCTCAGCAACGGGATCGGCGATCCAACGGCCGAGCCGATCTACGAGTTGCTTGGATGGGAACACCGCATCATCCCGGATACTGATGGTGATCTAGGGTTTGATGTGGACCCCGTCGGGTGGAAGGTCGTATTATCAGCCCGAGTACCAAAGCTGGCAGCCGAAGCCCTCGCGCCGAGCTTCGACGAACTAGTGAACGGAGTACCGGATCTGCCCGCGGAATATCGCGAGGCAGTCGATTTCGACTGGGCGATGCACCCGGGCGGCCTAACAATCTTGACCGGTGCCGAGCGGGCGATGGGCATCTCGGCGGAGCACATGCGCGCCAGTTACGACCGGTACATGAACCACGGGAACTCGAGCTCGGCAACCATTTTCAGCGTGATGGACCGCCTGCGGAGTAAGGACATGGACGCGCTAGCCCCGGGCGGTCGGGTCCGGGACTACGTGGTCGGGTGTGCGTTTGGGCCGGGAATCGCGGTGGAGATGTGCATGCTGAAACGGAACATGGGAGCCCGCGGCATACAGACCCCTCCAGAGACTGACAGCGAGGCCAGCAGAAGTGAGGCTGGCGAGGACGCGGATTGGGCGAGCGTCGAATCGAAAGACTCGACACCCGGTACGCCTGGATCGATGAATGTCCGGTGCGAGAGAAGTGCACTGCTTAGCGATGACAGTTTCATTAATGAGGCACTTGCTAGAGTGGAATTGGACTGAGCGATCTACGCAGGCTGCTTGCTTTCGACCAGCATGTATGGGTATACCCAGGGGGCGTTGTTGAGTTTTAAGATCGACACCCGCCCGTTTCCTCGATCGAATCTTTTTCATGTTGTAGACATTTTGTCTATATATAAGCCGCATATCTATTTACATTGACGAGGTTGAACTCCGCGTTGGCCATGAGGGCATTATCCCATCTTCAGAGGCGGGATTCCATAGAAGAGGTCGAAAAGAAACAGGAATAGCTATCCCGCCCTGGTGACGCGTTACCGACGATGTCACCCTACCAAGTCGAATTGATTTTTCTAGACCAACCGAACAAGACCGGTAAAAAATAGATAAGTGAGAAGCAACCAATAAATGGAAAAACACAAAAGTTATGTGGCTGCCATCGCGGATACGTCGAAACTCTACCCCTTGATTGGCTACCTTTGTAAATCAGGAAACGCATCATGCGTATATACCAGCTCGCTACTAGTGAGATTAAAGGTGATAGGGAAAGGTGAAGCGGTTGTTAGATACAAGCGAGTCAATCAATTAGGAAGTTTTTCAGCTAACCTGAACTGACCTATTTAGGTTAGTCGGCGGCCTGTATATTAGAATACATTGTCTCCTGGAGGTGACGACCCAGCCAGCCTCGACTTTAATCAGCCTTAACATTGTGTTTGCTCTTCATCGAAGTCTTTTTGCTTTTGGTTCCTCCCCATCGCCAGGCTCTCCTCATAGTGCCTCGTACGCTGGACCTTATCGAGGGCATGGTCAAGCAGCCATTAGGATAACTCGGTCAACCATCTCAAGACTCACAACATGGCCCAAACTTCTCATCTCCGTATTCTTCGTTTCCTCGATATCAGTTTTCACCGGGCACACCGAGTAGAAGATCATCGCGACTCCACGATTCAGTGCATAACAACGACTGTTCCACGCAGTCCAGAAATTCCCCTAATCCACGTCCGCGGCGATGAGTATAAGCTTCCGTTCAAAGGTAGGTCTACAACACGACAGGTTTCTCCATGACACGCCTTTTGGCTGCCCGTTACTGATGCATAAGGGCAGTCGGTGATGGCCTAGCGATACACACCGTTTCGAAGGGGACTTATCCGACCAAATTAGAGATAAAGGTTGGGGGACTCAATGCGGCATGTCTAGAGGGTCAACAACAGAACTACTTCGTCACTCCCGAGCAAGGTGGATCGACGGATGGCACATCGATAACGAGAGGGTGAGGCAATTCGTTGTCGCCAAGGGCGCAGAGTAATGTTTCCTCCGTTTTCACAACACCTAACTACGAGCTAATCTTGAGAGTCGAGGCAGGTTTTCCCTATCGAACATAGCTCCCAACTTGTCAGTCGAAGAAGGCATGGAAAAGACTATCACCATAGACATCGTGACGGCAAACGGGTGAGTCAAACACAGGACCTAGAGGAAAATCTCAAGATTCTATCCTAATTTTTATTCTGTCGTCCTGTTTTATACGGAGAAGATTCAACGTATCACTGGAAGCCCTATGTTCCCACACCTCGACTCGAGAATAGCTTTTCTGTCGTTGCCCACTGTCAAGGCATTGCACCCCCCGAATCTCCCGAATATGAGATTTCGGACGAACAGTGCCGATATAACATCAACGATGTCCAAACATCTGATAGGGTGTGGGAATTGAAATGCCGCATTAGAGATAGGTGCGGAATTTCACCTCATGAGTTCGATATCGGCTGCGACTATTACAAACGCTATGAAGACGGTAGGTGCTACATTTTAATTATTTAATACGCAAAGTTTCAACCATAACATACTCTGCTTAACTAATATGTACTATTAGATGAGGTACTTAGCAACATAGGTGTCAGTTCTGTGAGTCTACGTGTCGAAATTTCTATAATAAGTAGGAAAATATACTCTGACAAATGCTATTATAGGAGTCGCACGTTGAATGCTATTTTAAGCACGCTGTTTATGGAGGAGGAGCGGCTTTCTACAACACTGGGCGACCTAGATCCTACTCAGCGATCACCGCAGCTGGTAAAATTCACCAACGTCTCTTTCTAGATAAGGACACGAGCCGGTGGGATACTGCCAGATACAAGCGAATCACAGTCAACCTGGTTGATATAAACTCGGTTCCTGAACTGACCTTGCCGGACATTTTAGGCCCACCCAATGGTTATACTCGTGCACCGGTGGATCGAAGAAGTGACTGGGGACCGCTTCCTTCGGTATTGTCAACCACCAGTTTCGATGCGGACCTTTTTGGGTTTCTTGGTAAAAGGAAATCATATTTAAACTGAGAATGAAGAGAATGAAGGATTTCTACAACTCCTTATACAACACGACAATCAGAGACGATCTATTAGAGACCCAATCAGTTACGAGAAGCCAAGAATAGTGTCAAGTTAGGATATTATGTATGAGACATTAGGGAAGGATATATGGAAGATTGATCTGAAATGATACATTTCTCTCCGCTTGAGATGTCCTTGCTTGCAACAAGCTGATAACTTAGACATATTGTTATCCGCAGAAGATTGTTTTCATGTTGTGTTTAAAAGATAGAAGACCTTTTATTTCAACGTTATTGGTTTGCCAGAGTGATGATTACCGACTGAGTACTAGGGCACAATGAGTATTGATTCCTGGCCTTCTTGTGGCTAGATAGTGGGGAGCCTCCTATATACACACGTACAATATATAAGCACGCCATCAGCATGCCCATCAACCATAGGTATCCCTTGACATTTTGGAATCCAACCCTCTATACTGGCAGGGTTCTGGGAGTCAGTAGGCATCACGTCCAGGAAGCCCGAGGGTTTGTACTCAATGGTGGAATTTTATAGAACGTGAGCAATGTAGGTGTGGCTAAAAAAACAACCTACAACCAGATCGCTCCAGCACCGGTGATCGTCTCTAGCCATAGTGACAACGATAGGGGGAGCAGGAGTGCAAGAGTCTCAGGATTCAATATGAATCCGACATCTGTGTATGTCTTTTCAGCTGCAGGTAAGTTCTTGGGATGTCAATGGTGCCCGCAACCCGACTAACTTCCTCTTTGACCTCATGAAAGAACGCACCATGGTTGAAAACCCGAACAAACACACCTGATTTCTACTTATTATTTGGCCTTAGGTTCTCCGCCAGCATTGATGCAATAAGCATCGAACCCCAAAATCCCGCCAAGAAACTTGTTCATCGTTAACAGATGACTTCGAAATGATCGGCACCTGCCCCGAATGTAACGATAGTGGACTCTCAGTAACGGGGAACATCGTGGGCATTTTGACCTTTGCATATGCCGTTTTCATTTCCTGCTTGGCTTTTCTAAGCTTAGCGGACAACGCATCGCAAGAGGCTTATGAAGCGACAGAGAAGAACAAGGATATAGGCGACCATATCAACACGCAGCAAAATGCGCCGCACTTGTTAGTTGAGTAATACATTGGTGTACAATTCTCACTTACTAGAGTCTCCATGAACTGAATTAAATATTCAAATCGAATCAATCTGACCTTATCAGTTACCGTGTGTACGAATTAGGACCCCTAATCAAAGCGTCTCGTTATATCAACTATTTACCTACCAGTTCGGTTAGGTAGTTAAATAGGAATCTCACCGCCATAGCCAACAATGATAAGGAATTGGAGAACGCTTGGCCTCCGGAACCCTGTACAATTCCTTCATATATTAACATTCATCGTAATGCTCTAATGTCGGCAGCTCAATCCCTTCGCGGAGCTATGTCGCTCACGAGGCCCCTTTTTTACTTCCTCCTAATTGCTCTCTTCGTTTCTTTTATCATGGCTCGTCTCCGTGATGTCGGCCTAGCGTCCCTAGGCTTATGGTTACCAACACCTGTCCCGGCCAGATATTCCAGGGAGACCGGCAACTCGCCAGGTCTACCTATGGTCATCAACACGTGGGGTGGCCCATTTACAGCTGCAACCGATGCAGCGTATTTGGCTCTGCTGAATCCGCAAGTGTCGGCTCTAGATGCCGTGGAGCTGGGATGCATCACCTGCGAGACCAATCAGTGCGATGGCAGTGTAGGTTATGGAGGCTCACCCGACGAGAACTGCGAGGTGAGCAGAGGCTCTCGCCCTAGGAGTCCGCATCAGCACACCGCGATTAAACAATCATGCAGACGACCCTGGACGCCATGATCATGGATGGGACGACCATGAAGTCTGGCGCGATCGCTGCCATTCGACGCATCAAGAGCGCCATCTCCGTAGCGAGGGCTGTGTTAGAGCACACTACCCACACAATGCTCGCCGGCGACTTCGCAACAGATTTCGCCGTCTCGAACGGTTTCGTGGCCGAGAACCTGACGACCGAGGACTCGGCTGCATCGTGCGCGCAATGGAAAGCCGACCGCTGCCAGCCCAACTACCGTATCAACGTGACGCCCGACCCATCCGGCGCGTGTGGGCCGTATGCCCCTCTGGCGCTCAACTCTAGCTCTGCAGCCTACGCATCGCAGCTATCGCAACGCGATGCCCCTGAGGGCCACGACACCATATCCATGATTGCGCTGCATTCCTCCGGCACCATGGCAGCGGGGACATCCACGAACGGTGCCGCTCGCAAAGTACCCGGTCGCGTCGGCGATGGGCCGATTACGGGAAGCGGGTCGTACGTCGATGGGGACGTCGGCGGATGTGGTGCGACGGGCGACGGCGACGTGATGATGCGGTTCTTGCCTTGTTATCAAGCGGTCGAGAATCTACGGCAGGGGATGCCACCGCAACAGGCCGCGGAGGATGCGGTCCAGCGTATGATGAAGAAATATCCCGATCTCTCGAGCGGCATTGTTGTGGTCAACGACAAGGGCGATCACGGCGGTGCTGGCTCTGGATGGACCTTCACGTACGCCTACCGCGGGGGCGAGATGAACGAGACGGTTGTGGTCAGCATACCACCTATCGATGCTGTTACGGATATGCGGAAGAGATGAGTATCAGGATTAATGAGACTTGAGACTTGATTAGCTTGGGGATTAGCTATCTAGACATGGAGGGAGGCCTGCTATATATACATAATGCATCCGAGATGCCTTGCACTGTAGTAGTCCTTGGCCCTCAAATCAACTCGGTTCATCTGCACTGAACCAGTGAGAAGCGGAGCTATTAATCAAGGGATAGTTGCGGCCCTACACTTATTAGCTCCTAGGATAAGTATCAACCCCTCCGCGGGCCTATAGATTAATAGGGGCTATACGATCCGTAAAGCCCCCATCATTACCAATGATGACAACATGATTGTGTCCTACTAAAGCACGCATTCCAACACCGTAGGATATATGAACGTTAACATGACGCTCACGTAATTAGCCAAGTAATTACGGCCTTGTGTGCGTCGGTGGTCGCGTGGTCCCCATCATCCCAATAAACCAGCATACCGAACAAAGACCTCAGCTGTCGCTCGACATCATAATCACCGTAGTCGTCGTCGTCGTCGTCGTCATCGTTATCAAACAGAGTGCCATAGAAGTCAACGTTGCTACACCCACATACAACACGCGTGTATACTCATAAGCTAGAAGTCTCAGTTAAACTGATACCTCCTCTCGGACGACGCATACTCACCTATAATTTCGCCGATAAGCGTCAATATGTATCGTGGACTAAGGGCTGGCTGGCTGTAGCATTCGCCGCTGCTGCTGCCGCTGTCGCCGTCGTGTCGCGAACGCGCTGGTCGTGATGGTGGCCGCCGTGAGACGCCCACAGCGCATGCGCGCGCAGATGCATGTGTCTGGGCGCCGCCTGGACCCCGGCCGCGCAGATTAAGGTCGCGAGGACGGCAAGGCTCAGAGGCTGCATGGCGATGGTTCTGTCTATCTGCGCTGCGCGGTTCTGGATACGGGGGGCAGGAGGGGCGTTTATATGTATGTGGTATGTTAAATGCTTAGGACAGGGGAACGTGAATCGAGGACATGTTTGTGGGTGGGAGTTACCGGGTTCTAGAACGCGCACGACGGCTTTTATATTGTAGTTAGACTTGTTCTCCTGTCCGAGTGCTTGTGGTGATGTGGTGACATGAACCCCAGCCACCCACCCGATCCACCCCCTAAGTCGCATTCCCGGTTATGGCGGCGGCGCGTCGTCGGTACCTGTAGTAAGGTGCCTTTAAATAGCGATATTCTGGATCAGGGGGTGCTTTGAGGTGACGCAATGGATTTTTTTTATGTTTGGTAATTGAATATATCTTGAGTGCTGTCGTAGATACGTTGTCCCCCCTACCCTCCTCTCTTTCCTCCTGATGGCATGTAATCGAGAATCAACTCTACCAAATTCCTATATGATTTACATCGAACTAAATAGCCAAGTTTTTAATTACACTTGATGACAGTCGGATGGCTAAGCAGTATTTTTCCTTTTGGACAATGGGGCTGAAGGGGTTGCTCGGATACACATAGCTAGTCAGATAATCAACACCATTACTATTTTAGCATATAGTTAAGAGCATATCCCATTATACTCGAGCCTAAGTAAAAATGTTTATAGAGTAAAGTAAGGTTTTGGAGATAGTTGATAGCTTTTTAGAACTTTAAAGCCATTTCATGGTTTGCTTTTACACAGACTTTTAGGTGCGGTTTTGCAGAGATGTGATCGATTACTTTTAGATTTCTGCATTCCCCCAGATATCCATATTCTCAATAAATGCATAGGAACTAACTACTCTTATAGCTCTCCAATTCGGCATTATTGCAAATGTATCATTTTTCGGCTTTCTATTATATTATAGGAATCTTTATAGATATAAATCTCTCTACCTTTCGCTAACTAAAGACTAATATAAAGGATTTTATACTACCTATATATATATATATATACATATATACATACATTCTCTCTCTCTCTCTCTCTTCCTTTCTCTTTTTTTTCCTTCTCTTTTTTTCCTCTCTCTCTCTTCCTCTCTCTCTCTTCCTCTTTTTCTCTTCCTTTTTCTCTTTTCTTTTTTCTCTCTTCCTTTCTTTCTCTTCCTCTCTCTCTTTTCCTTTCTTTCTCTTTCCCTCTATATATATATATAGAGCATAATGGCTTATAGTCTATTAAGCCTCGATATAATAGTCGCGAGTTATGACATCTAATATAAGTCTGAGTACCTAGAGAGCCGCCCCCTTCATTATTGTCGTTAGAATTGGAGCTGTCAAGGTTACAGTAGGTAAAGAGAACGTCCGAACATCGTTAAAATAGTTAGGCTTATTCCGCAGACATCCTCGGGTACTAGCTAGGGACATCGACAATGTCGTCAGTTGGAAATTCCAGTCAGTAAGGCGTCGGAATCTGGAATGAATTGTGCGTAAGTTCGTAGTCACCTTGATATCGACAGAAGACGACAAGAAGGGCCACGTTTTCTACTACAGGTATTTTATAGAGTGCCACAGACAGAGGTGACGTTTATGTACTACGAGTAAGCCATGCCAAGATCTCGAGTTGCTGAGGATAAGGAGACGCGAGAATTTTGCTGCCAGTAGGCTTAGCGACGGAAATGCTACCAGCTTTGTTGCTACTATTCCAATCCACGCATTGCGCGACTCGGGGGTGGCTCTGTAAAACGCCATAGGTAGATCAAGGAGCGGCTCGTCGTGGTCGCCCCAAGACCAATCTTCGACAAATTGAGAAGTTTTGCATCTAGTGTGACAGGCTAGCTACATTCAAACAAGGATTTGACGAAGCATAGTTGCTGGTCTTGATAGATAAGAGTAGTTTGATGATTTCATCGCTCAGGGAGTTTGGGAGGGCCCCTTTATTAAGCCTGACCACATAGCGACTCGAATCAGATTGAAGTGGGATTCTATGGTGGACATCAACGGCTCTCTCTTAATGAGAGATACCCAATATATCCATATCTGAATACTCAACAAAGTCCCTGGACTTGATGTGACATCAAGGGGCTTGATTAACCAACAGGAATGGATGATATATCAACGTGCCTGGCATTAAGCTTGAATGTTTAAATACGTTATTTAACTTGGAGTCTCAGCAGCTCGTATACCCCGGGATATATCAGTATTATTAGGATTTGGACTCTTAACCTTCAGTTGTCAGATAGATAATATAATACAACTACTACCACCACCACGACCGCCGCCACCCAGCATGTACATAGAACATGGGCTTTAGTATCTAAGCCAATGGAAGCAGGCAGAGCATCACCCTGTGCATTATTAGCTTTGATTTATGGGTTACGGATGTGCTGAGTTGCTGGAAAGCTCCGCATGCCGTGGGCCCCTACAACAGTTCAGGGGAGCTAAGCTTTCCCGGCCGCCAATGTCCAAATCCACTTTCGGAAGCGATTTCGTATCACGTATGGAGGGCGAAGAGAAATAAAGCAAAGCAGGCGTAGTGTTCTTGTATCAGAAAATGGTGACGCCTACGAGATCTTGCCTAGTAGACACAAACACATGGTATATAGTCGCCCCTTTTGAACTTGCAATATATACATATTATATAGTACAAAAGGACTCATCCCTCGTCTAGCCCCAACCCGACTGGAACAATTCCATGATGCGTCAAACTCCGAGATAACGCCAAGCAATGCTGCTGCAGTCGAGTGAAGATGATTTTTTTCGTAAGCGTAAATAGATCTAACGGGTGTCTCGTCTTCGGTGAACGGTCGTGCCGTGCTAGAGGAATTAATGTTCCATATTCCTAGACTAGCCCCAGTCTCACCGGTCTTTATATACCTTGGGCTTCCAACCTTCCTTTAGCTCGGCATCTTGGGCAGCCTTCTCCATGGCCGGCCTCACCTCGGCCTCTATCCGTTCCCTCGCTCTCACTATTTTGCTCTGCAGGTAAAAACTACCGCCCTTCTGGGGATCGTTGTTGTCGAAGAGCTTCTTGAACCGTGCCGTGACTTCCTCCATGTTTGCCTTTCCGCCCTGGGGCGGCTTGACGTTCAGGATCTTGCATGCCTCATCCATGGTCATGCCACTCGACAAGCTGGCCCGCACCCCTTCTCCGTTCGGGTTGATTTTGGCTTGCGCTCGGGCATAGTGTGATGATGCTTGGGCTTGCTTGTAGGC
Source organism: Xylariaceae sp. FL0662B (assembly GCA_022376535.1). Lineage (NCBI taxonomy): Eukaryota > Fungi > Ascomycota > Sordariomycetes > Xylariales > Xylariaceae > Xylariaceae sp. FL0662B. The sequence goes on from JAJJKD010000126.1 coordinate 100,225, forward strand.
TTCGGCGAAGGCACGGCCGAGCACTCGGCTGCCGGTGACAACAATCTGTGTTATGATGCGATGCGCCTGAGTGAAAGCGTTAGCGAAAGCGTCAGTGGCATGTTGGCCGGCTGACACCAGCAACCAGACACATGTAAGAAATGCGATTGCAGACGTACCATTTATGCAAATCAAAGCAGCGATTACACCGCCTACAGACCATAAGTTTAGGAAGCACAGGAAGCGACGAGAACGAGGCGGTTGACCAGCAAGGTCCTGTTGTTGAGAAAGGGAAGCCGTCGCAACGAAAAATTGCCTCTGGACAATGGCTCGATTGACCGATTAGATTAAAACATGAAAGCCTTACATAAGCCCTTGCCTTGGACGGAACTTAGCGAGCTGCTCCTCCGGCATCGAAGCACGGTCCATGTGCCGATGCCCAGATACCACGATACTTAGGTACATACATACATACCAGCCATAACGGCTGACGCAGGGGAAGCTCCAGCCACAGCTCCATTTTCTCTTGAGCTTTCCAGGCAGCCGGGTGCCACAACCGATGAAGACACATTCATTCTCGAGAACTCCATCCACCAAGTTGCACGCGCACCTTTCGTTACGCCACATAGCCTACAACTTTATTTCCTTCGTTCGCTTCGATATAAAGAGCTTGTTCCTGTTTACTACCTTCAGAAGAACTAGCAGAACACGTGTAGAGTCTTCTCAAACCGCTTAATTCCAATTTAATACCGTCATTCCAAGTTTGGGTAGCTTCGCTCTCTGCCATCGGTCTACTCGATCATGTCGCAATACTACGGCGCGCCCCCGAATCAGTATGGAGGTGGTTCAGCGTCCGCGCAAAACCTTCAGTTCTACCCTTCCTCATATTCCCCCGGTGTACCCGGCCAACCGACTTCTTCACAACCATACGGATACGGCGCACCACCACCAGGGCCTGGTGGGTATGGAGGCTTTGGCGGCGCACCCGGTGTGAGTGGTAGGATGGGTGAACAGGGCGGGCTACGGACAGGCTGGATTGCTGCTTTCTCAACAGAAGGATATGATGGAGAGCCACCCCTGCTAGAAGAGCTAGGTGTCAACTTTGGTCATATTCAAATGAAGGTAAGCCAGGCAGCTGAATTACATCCCCGCCTGCAATGTGTACTGATATTATTCTTCTAGACTTTAGCAGTCTTAAATCCCTTTGTCCGTATTGATCAACATATTATGGACGACTCAGACCTCGCTGGTCCTATCCTCTTCTTCCTCCTTTTCGGCACATTCCTTCTCTTCAGCGGCAAGGTGCACTTCGGATACATATACGGTCTAGCAGTTATGGGATCCATCGCTTTACACACGATTCTGTCTCTTATGTCGCCCGATGACCCCTCTTCGCCCGGACACTCTCATGCGGCGCCGGCCTACTCCTCTGGCCCGAGCTACCCTGTCGATCCCAGCGTCGCCGATCGTGGCGAGCCGAAGGGGCACCTAAGTAGCACCTTGACGTTTGCGAGGAGCGCGAGCGTGCTTGGGTACTGTCTTTTGCCCCTGGTCATGACCAGTTTGGTGGGCATCGTTATGCCGATGGATGGCCCATTCGGCTACATTCTGACAAGTGCAGCGATTGTCTGGTGCACAACAAGCGCGAGTGGCATGTTCTGTGCGGTAGGGAGAATGAGAGAGATGAGGGCCCTGGTCGCATACCCACTGATGCTATTCTACGTCGGCTTTGGCCTTATGAGCATCTTTAGCAGTCGAGGATCGGGCAGTTTGGGGAAGGCAGCCGGTGTATCGTGAAGTAATGAGTAGGTCGTTAGAGGAACTGAACTACGGGTCTCTTGAAAAATCGACGGCTGCGAGGAGAAGTCAGTCAACACACATTCAATCACCATGAGATACCCAGCGTGTCTTCATTCGTATTGAAGGCCAATGGGATTATGAAGATACGAAAGCGTTAGCCTGTATGGGCTTAGAAAGATTGGCGACAGGGACATGAGCAAGCAGAGTCGATGTCAATTGAGATAATGATCATGCCAACTACTTAATCTACTGTCGCGGTGTCAAGCCAATACGACAAGAAATATCTTCATTTGGCAGCGAGCTGATTAGACTACGATGTGTACATATCTCGCGCAAGCTTATCTGGGTTATAGCTGGAATGTACGAGTCGGAGCATAACCACCCTACAAAGCGGCCCCGGCCCAATCCCCTTGCCTTCACACCACACTGAGTCTCCGTCATCAACCTCATCCCTCCTGTATAGTCTAGCCTGACTCATAAGTTCTCGCCCAAGTCGAAGAATCTACTCATAGTATATTTCATAACTCAGCCCACCACGTCACAGTGATGGCCCGCCCCTCTTACAGCCCGCCATAGAAGCCTCCGGACAGCAGCTAACATACCGACACAAAGTACCGCGTCTACACTGAAGAGCACATAGCACAAGTGGGGCGCATAATCACAAAGGAGGCCCTATAGCTGCGCCAGACATCCACTAAGCACACACAGCGTGCCGAAGACCGCGCCGGCTGAGAAGACGGGCGGAAAGTAACTGTGTCTACTGCCACGGAAGTCCGGCTGGAGCACACGGTATGTATACGTGTACGGAAGTCGATATGGGCACCTGAGGGGGATCGAAGCCGTGCTGACGCGCGACTGCGACTGTGACGTTCCCGCGCCTCAGCTGAACTGACGCTCGCGTAGGTGGGCGCCCCAGGGTCTATGCGGAGGGCTCACGCTCACGCAAGAGAGCGTACTCGCCGAATGTATGTGCCTACGTGCGGTGTGCACGTTGAATTGCCCGCACGCCAAGGACGAGCTTGTTCGTGCTGGTGTAGCGCGCACTTCGCACCCAGGGCACCAGCTACAGGCTTAGGAAGCCATGGGTCGGCCATTGGGGCGTGGGTATCCCTACGTTGAGCTCTACGACCGGAAGGTGGGGTTGAATAGGGTCCGTTGGGAAAAGCGTCGCAGAGTGCTCGAGGCCAGAACGTTTTGAGGTCGTGGATGAGGTGCCCACCGCCACGAAAGAGATTGGTTCCATCTGAAGGCCAAGACAATTTGCTCAATACGAGTATTCTTGCGGCATCTGTGCTAGAGGTCAGTGACTAGACCGATATGCCTTTGGTGTAAGCGACTTAGAAGAATCATGATTAGGATCCGTATGAAGTAACCGAGACAGACAAAAGCAAATAATGTTATAACAAGAATGCTTGGGCCGACTTCCAGACGCATCACGACCTACACGGAACGACGGCGACGACGAGATACCGGCATCATTAGGCCTCTTGATGTCGGAACAACGGGCTTTACGATCCTTGGCATTATCAGTCTGCTAATTTACAAACGTAAAAACTGGGCTGATGACATGGCATCAGTGCCTTGGCGGTTCCCTTAAGACCACCAGTATACCATGTATCCCCATCAAGGTCTACGGTGAAACTAAGCCGATGAGAGAGAAGCGACCCGAGGGTCTGTTCCAGTCTCTCCCTTCGAGGCCTGGCGATATGCACGCCTTACGCAGTACTGACGTGCCTAGGGATTTAGATTCATTCTTCGTTAAACGAGTGGACCAGAAATCTCCATCCTTAACACAACTTCTTCTCTGCCCCTAGCCTGTCTCCCGTTGCCGAATTACATTCCCGAGCAGTCGGAACTCAGGGCGTTCACTACTAGATCCATCCAACCCCAATCTTAAACGAGTCACCACCACATTCTACACTAGGACTAGACTGCGGGGATAGTGTGATCGCGGGGGAGCCATGTAACCTATGTATGTACCATAGATCTAGATGTATGAATCTAGGAGCGATACCTAATTGATCATGTGCTTCCTTGATACTACCCCGGTCATACTTTATACCGTCACGACCAATACCATACAATGATGTAAAGCCTCATCATAGGGGAATACCTAAGTGATTCGTTCCTCGAAGCGTTCCCTCCAGAGCTCGTGGAACCCCAGTTGCTATATAGGTATTATACCGTTTGTGACTGTTATAGCCACGCGTCGGCTCTCTAGCCTCCTTCCTGAATTCGATAATGGCCCGGCGTTATGCTTCTGGAAGCTCACCAAGCTCACTAAGCTTCCCCCGCATTTGACTAGGGCTAACCCCATCAATAAGGCGGGAAACGCTGATCCTCAACGATTTTAAAAGGCGCTTGGCAACACTTGGCTACGACCTGATGATACAGATAATCCGTGATTCGTTACAGCCATCTCATACCAAGTACGCTACCCACGACCGGGATTAGATTCACGGTAACGATGTCCGATTGACAATGCAGGAGATAGTCGATAGCCGCTTTTTTCTTTGCCCTGTACTCGGTAATTACAACGGAGGGTTGGACTATCCTCCACAGGGTCTCGTGCGATTAGGTCTCTATTAATACCCGGGTCCTTCTTCTCAAATTGTACCTACTTGCAACCCTTACAACTCTTAGTCGATCCTTGCCGTACTCCTTGCAAGATCTCTTCCCCTTCGTAGATCAGACAAGAACTACTTCGCCATGTCGGCAACAGTGGAGGGCTCGCGTGATACGAAAGAGCCGCTCTCAACGGCTTTCACCGACGAGAACAACCGCATGGAGAAAGATATCCATGCCGTCGCAGAGGAAGGGTATGTAGCGACGACTAGGTACGGCAATGGGACCAAATCACAAGCGTAGATGCAGCACTAACCTTGACTCCACACAGCCAGGGCGAGTCCATCGTCCAGTTTGACAAGGCGGCCGAGAGGAGGCTGCGGGTCAAGATAGACTGGATGATCGTGCCTACGGTCTCCCTCCTGTACCTCTTCTGCTTCATCGACCGAGCCAACATCGGTACGTGGCCCCTGCCCTAGTTGCGCAGACAGTCCTGGACACCTAACGTTACCTACCTATTACCAGGCAATGCGAGACTCGCCGGTCTCGAGAGGGATCTGGGCATGAGGGGCAACGACTACAACGTGCTTCTCTCCGTCTTCTACATCAGCTACATCCTCTTCGAGATCCCGGCGAACCTGTGCTGCAAATGGATGGGCCCGGGCTGGTTCATCCCCGCGACCTCGCTCGGCTTCGGCGTCGTCTCGTTGGGCACGGCCTTCGTTCAAGATCTGCCGGCCGCCTGCGGCGTGCGTTTCCTCCTCGGCGTCTTCGAGGCCGGCATGATGCCCGGCATTGCCTATTACCTCTCGCGCTGGTATCGACGCTCCGAGCTGGCCTTCAGACTGTCTCTCTACATCGTTATGGCCCCCCTGGCTGGTGCCTTCGGCGGTTTGTTGGCGTCCGGGATCCTGAGTCTCCCTCATATAGGAAGTCTTCAGTACGTATCGAGAAGCTCGGTCTCCCCTATCTTTTCACTCGTATCTGGGGGCTATCCATGACGGGATGTTTCTAGAGATGAGATCCCTAAGTAGGGACGGCTTCTTAACAATGGAAATGGTCTCGAAACAAGTATATGGACTGACTCCGTTTTGTACATAGCGAATGGCGTATGATCTTCATCGTCGAAGGAATCATCACAATTGGACTATCGTTGATCTCCGTCCTCAGCCTCACCGACCGCCCCGAGACCGCTGTGTGGCTCACCGAGGAAGAGAAAGCTCTGGCTGTTGCACGTGTCAAGTCAGAACGCGTCGCGCAGACGCGTCTCCTGGATGAGGTAAACCGCAAGAAAATATGGCGCGCTCTCAGCAACCCCGTTATTCTCGCTACTTCCGTAGTCTTCCTATTTAACAAGTAAGTTCACTTCACTGAAGAGCCCCAATACCACTCGTTCGATTCATAGACCTCAAGCATACAATAACAACGATCTTGGCGATTATCTGTCTACAAGTATCGTTTTCCAACAAAGCGTTCGCTAATTCCGAAACCTCACAGCATCACCGTACAGGGCCTCGCTTTCTTCGCCCCTACCATCGTGGCGACCATCTATCCCACGTACACGACGGTGCAGAAGCAACTGTACACGGTGCCGCCGTACGTGGTGGGGTCGGTGTTCGAGATCCTGCTGCCGCTGCTGAGCTGGCGGTTCGACAAGCGGCAGATCTTCATGATGATCACGGCGCCGCTGACGATGATGGGGTACATCATGTTCCTGGCGAGCCACGACGCGCGGGTGCGGTACGCGGCGACGTTCTTCACGGCGGCGAGCTGCTTCGCGCTGGGGCCGCTGACCAACGCGCAGGTGTCGGCGCAGACGGCCAGCGACTCGGCCCGCAGCGTCGCCATCGCCCTCAACGTCATGTTCGGCAACATCGGCGGCCTCGTCGCCACCTGGTCCTACCTCCAGTGGGACGCCCCCCACTACCGCATCGGCAACGGCCTCAACCTCGCCGCCTCCGGCTTGATTCTTGTCCTCACCTCCCTCATCCTCGCCTGGATGCTCGCTGATAACCGCAGGCGCGACCGCAAGAAGGACGGCCATAAGCCCCTCTCGGGCCTCTCGTCCATGGAGCTCGAGAGCCTCGAGTGGAAACACCCCGCCTTCCGCTGGAAGCCATGATACGTACATACGTACGTGCGAGGCGGTTGGGGAATGTGGGTTATGTTTTCATTTCGCTGTAGGTAGTTACGTGTATCGCTTACGTGTATCGCGATCAAAATGACGGCCAGGGTGGGTGGGAAGCCAATTTTTGCGATAGTAGAAGCGATAGTAATGATTAAAATACACACTTGTTAAAAAAAAACTTTCTGTCTACGGTAGCTACAAAAGGGGGGCGTGCAATGCGCCCCGCGTCTACGCAACCGAGGTGGCGACCTTCTTAAACACAAGTTCCTTCGTCGGGTCGGGCATCGAGTCTATGCCCATGACCAGGTTCGGGTACCGCTCCGTCACGCCCTCCGGCATCTTGATGTCGTACTCGAGAAGCAGACGCGCGACGATCAGCTTGATGACGTGGGCGGCGAAGAAGCGCCCAGGGCACGCGTGGCGCCCGTAGCCGAAGTGCATGAAATCCTTGGTCACGGTCGCGAACTGGTACTGCTCCTTGTTCTTGTAGCCCAGCAGGTCCTTCGACGTGCCGTTTCGCAGGTTTACGAAACGGTGCGCGTCCCATTCCTGGCAGTCCCAGTCAGTAAGTTGTACGCTCCGTTAAGATATATATAGACGATGTTCTCGCTCACCTCGGGGTTCTCGAATACGGTCGAGTCCGTCATCGCGAGTGCGTGGGGCGTCTCGATCATGGAGCCGGCCGGCAGTCGGGTGCCGTCACTCAGGGTCACGGGCTTGGCGACGTATCGAGGGAATCGGACTGTGCGAGAGACGAACGGTTAGCTGAGATACGAGGAGCGCGAGACTGCCCGGGGGAGGGGGAGGGTGAAGACGGTGACGAACTTAAGCTGCCCGGGTTCATTCGCTGCGACTCCTTCATCGCACTGTCCAGGAGCTTCATCTCGAAGAGCGCATGCGTTGTCATGATGCCGCCGTTCGCTGCGAGGACCGTCTTGATCTCATCCCGGAGCTCGGCGATGACGTTTTGTCTAACAGCGAGATCGTAGAGGCTTTGTAGGATAGGATTAGCAAAAGTTCTCATGACATTGGTGTTTGACGGCACTTACAGCAGGGTTATGGTCAGGGTCGTGGTGTGAATGGAGGCCATGCTTAGGTTGAGCTGTGATTCGGCAAGTTCATCGTCGCTGAGGTTGAACTCGTCGGCCTGGTTGACCATCCACTGCAGGGTATCATCGGGCACCTCACCCCCCGCCTTCATGGCCGCCCGCCGCTGCTGGATAATCGGGGTCAAGAATCGGCGGGATTTTTCCTTCTCCGAGAACATCTTGTCGACCTCGGGCGTAAAGTATCGGCCGACCCAGCGTATCCATCTGTTCCACTGCTTCAGCTTCTTTATCGCGTCAAAGACACTGAGCGTGTAGTTCATGCTGGCGTGCAGGTATTCCTCCGAACGACAGTGCTCCGTCCCGACAAAGATGGAGCCTGAGGTGGTAGCCACTATGCGCAGTATCTCTGGATACACTACCGTAGGTGTCCAGTCTTCGCATGGAGGTAGCACTTCGGCGACGGTACGTCTGACCTCTTCCACTAGTCGGGAGTTGATGCGTCCTGCGGCTCGGTCAGGACTCGCTTCGTAGGGACTAGTTATGGTTTTGCTCTTACCTAGGCCGTGGGTGAGATCGGCCCTGATGATATGGATGAAAAAGTCCGTCATTTTCTTGTTACCGACCTTCATAACTTTATGTTCCATATTCTGTTGTGTATCAGTAGATGGCTTCATAACCAAACAGACGCAGCAGACATACCATGTCGGTGGCTGTTTGAATATCGATGATGTCGTCTGGAAGTCTCCTTACTTCCTCTATAAGCGATCGCGGCAAGACGATGCGCTCGCCTATCCTACATCAGCAAGCGTCTCAAGGCGGATTATAAGAGATTGTTATTCGTACCATCAAGGGCTGTCAATCTGTACGCCCGATTCTTGAATAGTTCATACCCTTTCGTGTAAAAGTCCATGCCGTTCTTAATGAAGGCTTTCCGTCGCTTCTCGGCATATCCATATTCTCTACCAATTAATGGGATAGATGAACTACCGAACAGCTGTGTTGCCAGTAACACACCAGCGACTACCACCAAGACAGACGCAATGACCGGCGCGCGATCGGCGACGATATTCGAGATCTGACCCATCTTATCTGTTGTGAGGCAGCTGAAGAAGTTTGGGGAGGTAAAGAAGAGGAGTGTGTTCCAGCACTTGACGATCACACACACAAACACACACACACACACACACACACACACACACACACACACACACACACACACACACATATATATATATATTTCCCGAGTTAGTCGTATTCGCGAATGGTATGTAATGATACGCAGCAGCTCCTATTGGTCACAAGGTTGTACAGTAAGTTCTCGACGAATTGGGGTTCGAGGTTCTGTCGCACAGCTCATCTAACAGTTCTTGCAACCACCCCTGACTTCGACCATGCCTGATCATGCCCCCCCCCCCTCCTGTATAAGTAATGAATATACATAGCAACAATAAACTACCTTGCGTTTTTACGAGTCCCATTACGGGTAGAAGAGAAAAACCGGGAATCTTACGTATTAACTACTAGACTAATTCAAGATTCTTTTCTTGACAAATGGTACAACTATAATACATATATATGTTTATTATGTATAAATTTCAAACAGTGTTTCTATAGACTTATACAGAAAAAGCGGCTTAGCGTAAAATCTAATTTTCCAAGCCTTCACGGTACGTATGCATGTACATAAGGGGCGGGCTTTGGAGAATTGAACTAGGGTCGGCACGTACATAGCAGCCAATCATACGAATCCATATGCACGGGACGTGAGATAGTCTTTTCCCGAAATATACCTATTTTGGGAAATCGATTCATACATACGGCGTACAGGCCTGTCAGCCCTGCGCAGACATGGCTAGTGTACCAGTACCTAGCCAACGACGTTGTCCCACATACATAGGGACTTCCCACACAGGCCTGACAGGGTCGTTAAAGGTTCCCCCGCCCCATTCAACGTAGTAGTGTAGTGGAACACTAAGAACGAATACGCGATGCCTCTTGCTGCGTATACACTACTATGTATGATGGCATGGGTAAAGGTTTGGGCTCTTGGCAAGTACTGTGGCTAGACTAATAAACGACTCAATAGCTAAGGTTGTTTTCGGGTGCTTGCTTTCGGGTGCTTGCTTTCGGTAGCTTGTTTTCCCGGGGAGTTATGCGAGTTACGTTCATAATTTCCCCTATTTAGTGTATGGTGGTGATACTAGCGGCCTCCACAGGTACCTATACATGATGCGAAAATATTTGCTCGCAACTACAGTAGAAGGAATGGCTAAAGGGCCTGTACTCCCTTAGACAGCTATCTGAGGCTAAAGTGCGCCAACTCTAAACTAGGGAGGAGACCTGTGCTACCTAGTGTGGGACTAGGTTACCTGACACGTTACATAGGTACTAGCATTGTATGGAGTCGGCAGGCCACCCGAAGGCCGAGCTGAAACTGTAAAACCCGAGCTGCAGAGATATATGGGATCATTCTTCCGATCTCTTCCCTGCCTAGCAATCCTTACTAGTGAGAGCGACGACATGGACCTTTTTTTGTAATACTCGTACTTCGTGCCAGTTATTGGCCGGTATCGTGGACCCGTGGGGAAGGGTAGGCAGAAGGCCCTTGTGATGCGATGTGGAGATTCGGCGCAGAATCAACCCGCATCAGCCACGCAAACATGGCCGACGCTTATCCTTGTTTTCTTCCTTCAGGAATGCCAACTATTAGGACCTCACTGGTCTCTTATTAGTCATACCGCTGAAAGATAGCAGAGGATCACGATGCCGGTCTGCAATAGATAAGCCCGGGTAGTCAGGCGGCCGGATTTTTCAAATTACCATGACTCCAACGGCATAGTTGTAATAAGACTGAAGATATTCGCGATACCGCAAGGGCTGGATAACAAGATGAACAGTGTTACGGCAGGGATCCTGGCGTACACCATCCAACCTACCGCTATATAATATCACGTGGTAACGGAAAAATAATTTAATAAAGAATTCGAAATTATACTTTATACAAAACTTTTGAAATCAAGTCCTTCTTATTAATACAAACATTAGCTTTTTATTAGCCACAGAGTACTTTGATGATTATAGCTCTTCGATGATAACTCTTCGAGTTGCTACACACGTATAAACACTTGCACATCACAGGTAGCTTCGTCTGTTAGAGAATAGAGGCCCTTCTAGCCGTCTTTTCTATACACGCGGCTTAAAGTGTCGTATTCGTATTCCAGTGTCCCGCTATACCTTGGACTCGAACCCGCAAAGATCACCACGGGCTGCTTCTTCCAGTGGGGAGAAGGCGGGGGAACGGCGGGAAGGGGTGGAAGGGGGCAGAGGATGGGGAGGGCAACGACGCGTATGCTCCCAAGAAGCATGCCAATGGAGCTCGCTAGGACTTGAAGCCTCTCCCGATTATAGGGCCGTTGAAGGCGGCACTTCTTCGGGAAAGAATCGTCGACTATTTCTTTCTGACGCCTCACCTCTTTGAATGGCTTGGACGGCCTGAATGTGATCACGATGGTGATCGTAAAGATAGCGGGATGAGGTGTTCCTTGTATTAGATATATCGCTAGTACGATCTGGAGGATCAATATTACTCGTCAAACAACTCATAAGTCGAGCAGATAGTCTTCCTCCTTTTCGATGTCAAAAAGTGCAGCCTAACTGGCAGTACCACATGTAGTTAAATCCCAGTTTTCCCCAGTCGATTAGAAAACTGACAGACAGCCCTGCCCGTGGCTTAACATTCCACGTAGACGAAGGTGACATGCTGTAGAACGTGCATCCGTTGACTATTAATGCCTCCACTTTACGCTGTGCGGCACAGACAGACAGGCGAATCGCTCCTTTAGTCTCGCTATATCGCCAGAGTGGACATATAATCTCACAGCCTCTGAATATGATCCTCTGTCAGGGGCTAGTTACGACAATGTAGCTATACCCCCTCCTTTATAATAGTATCTACTAGTCCCAGTACCCCTAGCTATTAAAGGGACAGGTTTCGGCGACCTCTTCCTTTATATAACAGTTGGTTATGTACGAGTTTTGCCTCTATCACTCTGAATAGTTTCACGCCTTTTCTGACATCCCCACTATCCAGCTATGCAAAGAGGCTACTGAACAGCGGTTTAACTTTTGAATTTTGGGTTGTCGAGCCATGTATCAAGCTTGGCTAGAGCCGAAGCGTCGTGCCACGTTTCTGACTTCGTGTAGTCGTTCATTTCGCAGTCGATCAACCGTTTGTGCCACGAATAGTCGATAACTTCGCCGCAATCCTACGAGCCGAGTTACAGTCATTTAAACTGGGTCCCCTGTCCTCTGCTACGAGGACGTTTGTGTGGTTGAGGTCGTTATGGTCCGAGCTAAGCGAGTGGCTGACTAGTGATTTCATGATGACCTTTTCATTTTGGATAGTGCCGTCACTCTTTAGGTAGTTATTTAAGTCATGAATGTGCCGGTCGAGCACGAGTCCACTGACTTACCTGTCCCCGTCTCACATAGTAGCAATGGTATCCAATAATGGTTGGCAGAGGTTGACTTCTAAGCACTTCGTGGATATTATTTTAACAGCTTGGGGAGGAGGTGTACAGATTTATGCTTGAAAAAGATATGGCATAGTGCTAACCTGAGCCGCTTGACAAAGGCTTTCAGCGGGAGTTTCTTGGGGGCTTTGATAAGAGAGAGAGACCTTGGTGTTACTAGGGAAAGATCTCTTCATCAGGAATCCGAGCAAGGAAATCGGTGACGTCCAGAAATGAGATGTCTGTGTTTAGCCTATTCGACTGGCCATGGTATGTCATGTCGTCATCCGCCTTTACGAGCATAGTATATTGGAAGTCTCCAGTACTCTGATCGATTTCTTCAGGCACCCAAAGAGACTCGTCCTAGCTGGCAACCCGTGGCACCATGGTGAAGGGATCTCAGCGCGCGAGCCACCTAGTTACTTTTGTGTTCTAAGCATAGCCATAACGTGTGGCCAACGACATATGCTTCAAGTCCGCCTACTCTGCTCAGGTGTATAGGTAGAAAGGGGTTGAACATAAATTTCAAGCGTCTCTGCCCACCGGGGTAACGATTATTCTGTATACGCATACAAGCCTTATATATACATAATCATACGTGTATCTATGGCATCCTTCCCCCCCCCCCCCCCTTTAATATTTTCTTCTTATTAGACTTTACTCCATTATACCCTCGTAGTTACCGCGCGTCTCTCTCTCTCTCTCGCTTCTTCTCTCTCTTACTCTCTCTTTCTGTTGTATTTCTTTTTCGTTCAATTAAGTCACAACATCACGCGCAGCCTCGTATATTGATTCAATAGAAATCCGTGCAAATAATAATATCAAGATGCTCTATTATAAGCTACCATCCCTCTACATACGTAAATGGGTCGGGCCGAAGCCGAACACATTCTCCCGCCGAAATTTGATGCTGTGAGCAGTTCCAGGTGTAACGACCGGTTTTCGTGTATCTTAAAACCAAAGACTATTGTGGTTAATATGCGGGCTCAGGATCGTAACCCCCAAATGAGGATGACAACATCATCATTCAGCGTGTGAACACTCATATTAACTTGGCATCCTGAATATAGGATCTTGGTCCCGTTCTTTTAATGCGCCCCGGATTATCGTCTTTGCAGATAGATGAGTATACCGCGCTAGGCTCCCCGTCGGCGTTATCTCATCTGGAAACTACGATATAGAATATCCAAATTTGGACCAGAATGAAGGCTCCAGCCAATCAGCTGCCGTCTGTATATAAAGCCAAGTATCTGTTACCGTGTATTGGTCAAAGTTTGACGATGATACGTGCGCTTACCACTTTGCCGGCTATATTACCCCAGGTTTACCGATGCCGTAGGCTTCCATACAGATGCTTGTTCAATATCTGGATTGATTGGGGTTTCTACCAAATCCCTTCCGTGACCTGGAACTGGTCGTAGTGTGGGATAGCTGAGCCTAGCTTGAGTGGGCACTTGGGCATCCTTAGGCGCATTACTAAAGTAGGATAGAGTTATATCAATATCACCAGCTTAATCGCCATTCCTTTCGGCACTTTACCGGGTGTCGTTACGCATCTTGCTTAAATCTCCGCCAGTATTTCCATCTCACAGTATCTATATAAAGAGATAACGGAACTCTGAGACTTGGGTCTGAGCACTCTGTATTCTGTTCTACTGCATGAGTAGAACTGAGTATTATTATTAGTGTTCACAACAAGGAACGAGAAGATGAAGTTTTCTCTAGTCACGCTTGCGGCCTTCGCTGTTTCAGCGGAGGCTCACTGCATCTTTCAGGTAAGTTAGAGGATCACACAGCATGATGAAGCCAACAGCTAAAGACAAGTCTAGGAAGTCTCTGTCAATGGCCAAAAACAAGGTTCTCTTGTCGGTCTTCGCGCCCCAAGTGACAACAACCCGGTCTACGATGTGACCTCTCAAGGTATGTAGCTACCCGACGACTATACATATCTATATAGCATACTCGAGCACAAAGAATATGCCACAGCCTTAGCAATCTTAGCATCAAACCGTCTGGACATTCTGACAAATATTTTGAGAATAAACTAACCAGGAGCATTGTAGATATCATCTGTCAGAAGCAAGGCACGACGTCTGACAAGGTTATTGATGTCCAACCGGGCGACGAGCTCGGAGCCTACTTCGGGCACGTTATCGGCGGTGCGCAGTTCGCCAACGACCCAGACAACCCGATCGCCAAGTCCCACAAAGGACCGGTAACAGTGTGGCTGGCCAAGGTCGACAACGCGGCGACGGCGAGCAAGACCGGCCTCGAGTGGTTCAAGATCTGGGAGGACACATTCGACACGTCGAGCAAGCAATGGGGCGTCGACCAGATGATCGCCAATCAAGGATGGGTCAAGTTCGACATGCCACAGTGCATCGCGCCCGGCGACTACCTCATGCGCGTTGAGATCCTGGCGCTGCACTCGGCGAAGAACAACATGCAGGCCCAGTTCTACATGTCCTGCGCGCAACTCAAGGTCGGTGGGAGCGGCACGTTCTCGCCTAGCCAGACCTTCAGCTTCCCCGGTGCCTACAAGCAGAACGACCCGAGCATTCTCATCAACATCTACGGAGCGATGGGCCAGCCCGATAACAATGGACAGGCGTACAGTGCACCTGGCAATGCGCCTGTCATCCAATGCTAGATGTCTGAATGTGGGGAACTAGTCCTTTGGAGATGTTGATGATTTAGTGCTGATGGTGTACGAGGGTGTCATCACGTATCGTGCCAATGCTTTACTTTGTATAATTATTGGCAAGATAGCTTGAGGAAGCATTCTCGCGCCGAATAATCACATGTTTGTTTGCATAAGCTTTTGATAGGAATCCTACTTCGCAATTAGGCTGTACGGTAGCTTTTCAGCTGGCAATATTTCATGCTGGTTAGCCATCATTGACCAGTGATATGGCGTAAAGTGATGACGAGGGTATCATCAATGCTACTTCGTGCAATGTATTGCCTGACCTAATACATTCTCAAGTAGCATCAGGACAGCAGGAATGCGTACAGGTCGGCCCCTGTTTTAGTGTTCAATTCCGCGGTGGAGAGGTACAGCGGAAAACCACCGCTATAAGGTATATTACAAGGTATTTGTTAAATCACTGCTGTTGAACCACTGCAGTTGAACCACTGCAGTCAATCCATGGTAGGTTAGTCTAGATTAGGTTTAGCGTGGTTATGTGACTACGTTACGTAACCTGCGGGACCTTAGTAGTAATAACTAAATCCCTATCACTATAGCCTATAACTTTTACTTTTTAATTTTAATAATAATAAATTATTATTATAAATCGCGATTCCATTATAATATTATACGTATATATAATAAAGGCCATTTAATATTAATTAATAGTTATAAAGGCAATTATAGATAAATAAAAGTAAAGAAATAAATTGTAGCCTTAATTAAGGCGGGCTTTTATATTTAATTTAACTTTATTCCGTAATCCTATTTAAAAATAGCTAATTATATAATAAAAGGATTAAAAACTTTATTTTTTTATCGAAAAAAAGGAATTTATATATTTAATATTATAAAAAACTATTTTAATCGATAGGATTATAAAGTTATAAACCTTTTTATTTAAAAAATACTATATACCTTAAACGGATTATTTATTATTTTATTTATTTATAGCTAAATACCTCTATACTTTAAACGTTAACGATTTCGTTTTCTATCGGATTTCGACGTATTTTAACGTTTTTTATTATTTTTATCGATCCTATTAATTCTATTAACCCTTATTATTTTTTATTACCCTATTAATTTTTATTATATTTAAATAACCCCGTTAATAACTTTATTAATTTATTTATTAATAATAGCCGATTTAATAAACGTTTATTTATTTTCGGATTCCGATTTATATTATAACGTTATATACGAAAAAATACGGGAAAAATTATAACTATTTATAGTACTATAGAAAATATATATATATCCGAAATTTTTTAATACGGATATCGATTTAAAAAACCCCCTATAAAATTATAAATACTATTTAACCTATATTAATAAAGCTATAGGTATTTATAATATATTTAAACTTTATAATTAGTAAATATTAAAACTTTTTTAAAATAACTTTTAAAATTAGGAAAAAAACCATTTTAAAATAGTTAACCGTTATTTTAAAATAGAACTCGTTAAAGTTTTTATAAATTATAAAATTAAAATATTAAAAAAAAAAGCTGTTACGGTGAATACGCATGCATACAAGTCAAGGCTTGAGGATTTTGCTGTATTACTAGTAAAATAATCAACTTAAGGAAAAAAGAGAAAAGAAGAGGAAATCCTCAAGCACCCAAGTGGGATTTATAGAGTTTACAGGTGTGTGCAGGTGGTCTGTGCACACACACAATCACACCTGGTACAATAATACCAACAATACCCTGAGCTTGGACCACCACCGTAACAAAAGCAATATAATAAAACTCCTAAAAATGCTTATAATAAACGATTTAAATATAGGAAATACCTTAAACCTTATATTAATAGCTATTTAATTATCTATAACGTCGTTATTTCTTATTTTTATATTTATACGTTAACCTTTTTATATTATAAATATACCGGATATATAAATTACGATCCCTAATAAAAATATAACGGATATTTTAATATTTAACCCCCGAATAATAAATACCCTATTTATTAATAATTAAAGATTTATATTTATCCCTAATCTATAAAGTTTCCGTATTTTATTAATTATATTAAAAAACTAAACCTTATTTATTTACGGTAGTTAAATATATAAACTTTTTTTTTAATATATTATATATAATAGTACGATTAAATTTAATATATATATCGCCTTTTAAAAAATATAAAAATTAACCTATAACTATATAAATAAACCGTATAATATATTAAAAAATAAAATAAAGATTTTTATTAATATATACCGGAAATTTAATATTATTAAAAACTAATACTATATTATTTTCTTAAATATTTTTATAGATTATACCGAGGTTTATTTTATTAACGAAATTGATCTAAATTACCGTTAAAATAAAATATATAACCAAATCTATACTTACTTTAATATAAACTTTAATTATACCTATTATTAAACCAACTAAACTATTATAATATATATTAAAGTTTAAAATTTAAGCCTAAATAAATCGAAAATAGAAGCTTTAAAAAAACTATTCGATAAAATAGTCTTTATTTAATATATATTTAAAAAAAGTTATAAAAAAGAAATTAATTTTTATAATAACGTTATATAGGTTTATATCGGTATTTTTAAGCTTAAATATACATTTATTAATATAAAACCGACATTTAAAGCCCTATTTATAAACCTTTAATTTAATATATAAATATTAATAAACCGTAAAATAAATTAATAATATTTATAAAATTAAAAATTAAATAATATAAATTTTACCAATAAAAAATATAATAATAATAACCGTAAACCCTTATTTTAAAAAAAATAATAAAATAAATCTGGACTTTATCCGGATAATAATTAATAATAATTTTAAAAAAAATACTTTATTTATAAAAAAAATAGCTATTAATTAATAAAATACTCCCTATTTAAATAAAATAAAATTAGAAATTAATACTATAATGCCGTAAAAATGCTAAAAAATCTATTTATATTTAAAAAATTCGCCGTATATTTATTCGAATTTAAAAAAGATCCCGAAAATAATAATAATAATTAATAAAATAATAAAAATAACTATAATAAAAATAACGAAATAGCTTAATATTTTATTAACTATTTATTTATTTATCGGATTATTAATAAAAATATATATAATTAAAATATTATAATAAAATAAACTAATTTATATTTAATAATTTATATATAACTAAATATTAAGGAATCTTATAAAATACCAGTATTATTAAAGTATTAATAATAGGAAAAATATAATTAAAAATATACTTTAAAAAATACCTAAACGTATAAATCGATTAAACCCCCGGTAATATAACTATTCGATTTAAAGGTTAAAACTAATTAATAGCTATTAATATAATAACTATAAATAATAAATTAGGTTAAATTAAATTTTATATTATAAAAGCTTTTATATTATTTTTATTATTATTATAAAATATAAATAAGCTAAAAGTTTATTTTAATAATGTTTTTAATATTATTATAAAAAATAATAGAAAAACGATTTTAATAATATAAAAATAAAAATACCCTTTTTTTAACGTTAGCTATAATAAATTAATTATTTATTTTATAAAAGCTAAACTATATTAATTATATTGTTAATTTAAATATTTATAAACCGAAAAATTATATAATCTATTAAAAATAGCTAAATATAATAACGTTAATACGTTAATTTTTAATAAAATTTAAAAGTTTTACTATTATTATTAAATTTATAATTTTACCTTTTAAAAGTTTAAATTTACGATCCGAAATAAATATAATTTTAACTATAAAATAGTAATAAATATAATTTACTTTAATAGCCGAAATATACTATATATTATTAATACGGTTATATTATTTTAAATAATAATATTTTTAAAATTCCTATTAGTTAAAAATATATAAAATATATTTTATAAATGCTAAATTTATATATATTAAAACCTTTTTAATATTATTACTTATAATTTTAATATAAACTTTATATTTAAAAAATTTAAAAATAATATATAAATTATCGGCGTTACTTATAAAAAAATACCT
The DNA here is from genome assembly GCA_022376535.1 of Xylariaceae sp. FL0662B. Lineage (NCBI taxonomy): Eukaryota > Fungi > Ascomycota > Sordariomycetes > Xylariales > Xylariaceae > Xylariaceae sp. FL0662B. Next base: position 118,952 of record JAJJKD010000126.1, read on the forward strand.
ATTAAAACCTATTAGGTAGTTAGAAAAATCGAAAAAATATATAGACCTTTAAAACGTATTTATAAAATCTTAAAAAATAAAATCGGCTATTATATAAATTTAAATACAATTTTTTAAATAGTTATAAAAATATTTAATAATATAGCCGGCTTTAATAATTTTATATTAATACTATTAATATTCGGTATTTATTTAAAAATTATTACCGATTTTTTATTATTTCCTAATATTATAAAATAAACTAAAGCTATATAAAAAACTATAAAAATATTAAAAAAAATACAATTTAAAATTAATATAAATTATATAGTTAATATATAAAACGGCTTTACGGTATAAAAAATCTTTATTTTTTTACTATAAACGGAAATAATAATATAAAAAAAAAAAAATAAATAAATAAAACCTTTTAAAATTACTATTTTTAAAAACCATAACGTTATTATTAATATAAATAAATTAACAAAATTTCGATATATTTAGGTTAAAAAATATTACTATAACTAATAAAAAATAATAAAGGCTATAAAAAAATCGATATAAAAACCAATAGTATCGGTAAAAATAAAAAAATCGATATAAAAACCTATTAAAATACCGGTAACGTTAACGATAATAAAAAAATCGATATAAAAATTTATAGGGCCGGAAACGATAAAAAAACCGATATAAAAACCTATAACGGCCCTTAAAAAATAATAACCTATAAGAAAAAACGAAATAAATCCCGGAAATATTTTATTATAAACCCTATTATAAACTATACCCCTATTATATATTATACGTTTAATATATTCCTATTATATAAAAAGGAAATCGATTTCGAATTAATAATTAAATTAAAACGAAATAAAATTATAAAAACCCTAAGAAAATTATTTTAAAAATTAAACGTTATAAAAATTAATAACTTTATTATTTAGGAAATATTCGAATTTGTAAAATTCGATTAAATATATATTACCGAAAAAATCTTTAATATATGGCTTATATAAAAAGTTAAAAAAAAAAATAACTAAACTATATAAAAAATTACGATTAATTATTTAAAGCTATAAAAATAAAGGAAAAAAATTTATCTTTATATAGTTATCGATTATTTAATAAATAAATTAATACTTAATATTTATATTAATACTTTCGTTATTTAAAATTTATAATATAAAAAGGGAATTACGAAATATTATTTAAATATATACCTAAATTAACGATAAGTTTAAAAAAAAAATCTATATATAATTACCGAAAAAAATCATTAATAAATACCTTAAAAACATTTATTTTAAAATAATTAAACCCCTATACAGTTTTATAAAATTAAAATTATATTAATTTAAAATATATTATATATATTATAAAAAAAAACTAACTATAAAAACGTTAACGTATAACCTATATTTATTAATAATTTATAGAAATATTAAAGATTTTATTATTATAAGACTATAAACTGATAATATTTTTAATATTACTATAGAAAATTCCTTAAAATTAAAAAAAAAATAAACTTAAAAAAACCGGATTTTATATAAAACTAAAAATAAACCTTACTATTATATAAAAAATTAAATTTAATAATAGCCGAATTTAATTTATAGGAAAAAATATAATATTTATTTAATATAGTTAAAGCTAATAACTATAAAAGATCGATAAATTAATAATTAATATACTATAATAATATATTATTTAATATATAAAAGGAATATATATAGCCTTAATTTATTAATCGGAAATATTATTTAACCTATTAATAATAATATAGGTTATATAGCTAATAAAAAAAGATATTAATACCTTTAATAAACGAATAAAATAATAAATAAATAACTTAAAAAAGGAACTAAAATACGTACCTTTAAACTTTAATAATATTAAATTGTTTATTTTTATAAATAAATCGTTTATAAATAATAAAAACCTTAACTTTTAATTAAAATTCATTATTATATTAATAACTAAAATTTAATTAAATATAAATTTTATAATTTACGGTAATATAATCTATTAAAACTTAATTAAATATAAAAAAGTTACTAAAAATATATTAGTAAATAAATTATATAAAATAATTTTAGGTTTTAATAATACTATTATATTTAATATAATAATTAATTAAATTACCGATACCTTTAAATTTGTTAAATCACTGCTATTAAACCACTACAGTTAAACCACTGTAGTTAATCCATGGTAGGCTAGTTTAGATTAGGTTTAGCGTGGTTACGTGACTATATTATATAACCTACGGGACTTTAGTGGTGGTAATTAAATCCCTATTACTGTAGCTTATAACTTTTACCTTTTAAAAATAATAACAGATTATTACTATAAATTGCGATTCCATTATAATTTATACGTATATATAATAGAGGCCATTTAATATTAATTAATGGTTATAAAGGTAATCATAAATAAATAA
>JAJJKD010000127.1:0-120759 GCA_022376535.1 Xylariaceae sp. FL0662B
TGAGCGGTACATACCCCAATAATCCATCACTGGTGTATGTTCTAAGAGACTCGAATGAAATGCCTGACATGTGGGAGGCATTAGACTTTGCCGAGACGGCTGACTTGAGAGACCTAACAGATCTCTTTGAACGGGATGAATGGTAGGACCTTTGCGAGATTATAGATTTGTAGGACACATTCGACATCCTCGACTTAGTAGAATGCAAGGATCCGATCGACTGTGTGTCACTCCCAACATTTACATCTCGTTCCTGGAGCGCTCTAGAGCCACGGCGGGTTTTAGAGGACAGGTTTGAATTAGGCAAGATGGAGCCGCGTGTGGTGTTCATGATCGTCTGATACCAATTACGTCTAAACTCAGCGGTAGGATTGATGGGAAAGTCTTCGACCCCATGATCAGTCCGCACATGTAGGCCTATGCTTTCTCGTCTATTGAATCGTCTACCACAAACACACCTAAAGAATTCTAGTCCGCCGATATGTGTTCTAAATGGATCGGTAATTTTAGCTAGCATTAATTCATCTTGGGGAGACAAGAGCTACCTAATGTGTCTCGCCAGATGCTCTCTCCGAGTGAAACTGCGGTTGCAGGGAGGATAGTCTGTGCAGTAGAATCTCGGGGATTTTTTGTCGGACACGGAAGACGCTTGTTCGATTCTTTCGTCACCAGAACTAGTTTCGTCCTGTCTAGTCCGCATTGCTTCTGTCGATCCATCTTGAACGGCCGTTCCCATAAAGTGGTGACTCAACATCTTGTTGTCTTTCAGGGCTTAAAGTAGGCCTCACTCGCGGGCGACCAGCTGGAAAACACAGATTGTAAAGAAGATTGAAGAGAATAACCCGTGTATGAAGAATGCTAGTTTGAGATGGTGGTATTGAGTAGACTCTGGTCAAGCTATCGCTGGTCTACTCTGCGAAATGCAAACACATCCAGTACTTTCTCAGGTACTGTTCAGAGAGGTGTGACAGTGTTATTGAGGAATGGAAGAACGACGATTAAAGAAACAGTATACGGTTACACAGTTATACTGAGGAGATACTCTACGTGTTGGTTAAGACAAGGTGATGAGTTTTTTTCTTGAGTATGTTTCGATCAACATTACAAGGCTCTAGGAATTGTGAATTGAAAGACTTCAATATATATGCAGCCGAGTCTGCGCAATTGCGCGGGGTATTAACTGCGCATTAACTCCGAGCATCTATCCTTGGCGCGAATGAAGTTCTGCGAGATACGATCAAGATCCTAACATATTACCTTGAAGCAGGATAGAATGTGCTACTGATCTATCGACCTATATATCATAGTACTGTGAACTGAAATATTGTTCTGAATAAGAATAAGCGCCGACATCTATATCAATGATGTAGTAAATAAGTCTTATAATGTGCTGACCTAATAGAATGCTATGTTCCCGTATTAACCTGGGATTATTAGGGTGTTACCAGGGTTGTGAAATTAGTTAGTTAATTTAGTTAGAGGGCTAATTAAAACTAATTAAAGGAAATATAAACTAATATTAATTAAATTAAAAAAATTTTCTTATAAATTAAAACTAATTAAATTAATTATAATAAAAATTAATTAAAATTAAAAACTAAATAATTATTAGTTTTTCCGAAAATATATAGCTTAATTATAATAAATATAATTAATATAATTAATATAACTAATATAATTAAATATAGCTAAATATAATTAAGTATAGCTAATATAGTTAATATAATTAATATAGTTAATATAATAAATATAGCTTTAATTAATTTAATTATTTTAATTAAAAGGTTAATTAATTAAAATAACTATAATTATTAAAACGGCTAATTAAAATTAACTAATTAAAAAACTAACTAAATTAACTTAAAAATTAAGGATTAAAATAAAAGGGTAAATAAATTAACTTATAAATTTATAAAAAAGCTATTAAAACTCTATTAAAAAGGCCTATAATTAACGTTTATTTAGCTATTAAAAGTTTAATAAACTACTACTTTTTAAATATTAAAAATTATATAAGCTTTATAGCTAAATTTTAATACCTATAAAGCTTTTATAATAAAACTACCTGCATTCTTTTATTAATTTTTCTCATTTTTTTAAAAGTTTTATTTCGATTAATATACCTTATATAATACTCATTTAACTTTCATTTTATAAGAAATAAATATATCTATTATATAACCGAAAGTATAATATACATTTAAAATAGTGGTAATTACTAATAAAACTTTATCTTTCTACTTACCGCGGCTGAGATAACCTAACTAGTAAGTCCAATTATTAAAGGCTTTTTGAGGCATCGGTGAAAATTCAGTGGTCGGCCGACGGGTGTGCACAGTTCAAGTTAAGTGGTTCTTTTTTGGAGCCACAGGTCAGCTTATCTACCCTCTCGGACTAAAATCACAACCCTGGGTGTTACATAGATCAACGTTCATCACAGCTTAAGAACTAGGTTAGACGGCTATTTGAGGAGAGGTGTATGTCTCAATTTAGTCGGGGACAGGCGATATAGGAGTCTTTATTTCTTTTCAATGTTCTGTACTCGACTGCTACACAAGAGCAGCGTATGTAATAAGTCAAGGAATTTCCTTAGCTTGACTTGACTTGTTGCATACGCTGCATAAGAGCGCTTATATACTTCACAGTAACTTCGCAGGTATTAAACATAAAGGATGTTGAAGTACGGATTAGATACGCAGGTAATGAGCGTGTTTGTCAGTTGTTTGATAGTTAGAGAAGAGTATCACAGGTATGATGGCATATGCCCATATAAGGTAGCCACGGTTTATTCTCTAATGTCTATATGAGCGCATTATAAGAACGGGCGACGAAGGCCTGCTAAAGACGAACTTTCCATATTATAGTGTTGATAGTTCAAGCGTTTTATGGCCCGGGTCAAGTTGGTTTAAAGAACACATATCTCGTGTTTTAGGGTCGCGACGAGGGGCGCTAGGGAGCGGCCTTGCGCAAAGAGTGATGATGATGCTAAGAGCATAATCCGAGCCCAGCTGCATAAAACGGTGCTACCGATGTTATTGCTAGGAATAGACGACATCACTAACCACCAACCATTGTCGTCGAAAACCATCTTTTGTGTCGCCCATTGAGGTTACCCTAGTTCTCCATCAAACGCAGAGCAGCTAGAGCACCTACTTAGCTTCTCCGGAATAGGGTTGGCTCCATAGAAGTCCAAACCGAAGGCTCTGCCGCACATTAAACTAGTCGTGTACCAGAGGTTCAAGCTGATGCTGGTGCTTAGAGCATGGTAACATCTCGGGGATTTTCGTACTTTGGGGGGTTTTGACCGGTCTGGTCCTCAAAGTATGGAGGCTTGGCGCCCCAGCCATGGTAGTTGTGTTGCTTTGCGACGTGCTCATTGACAGTCTCGTCAAATTCGGGGCTGGCCTTCTTGACGATGGAGTGTGCTTTGCCATAGTCTACTAGCAATACTGGAAGATGCACCTTGTGGTGGGCGGTATTCAGATCGTAGGTGTCATAGAAAACATCGAAAACCAACACATCCAACTTCGGCCACTTTTGTATGGCGACAAGTTGACTTCTCTCATAGGGAACGTCCAAAGTGGAGCATGTATTGCGAACAACTTGATCATGCGTAATGGAATAAAGAGGCGATTTCACTCTTAAGAAAACAGCAATCCGCGCTGATTCTCGGGTTTTCAATAAATCAATAGCAGGCTAGCTTATTGTGAGAATCTTATGTGGCGATGAGGGACTTGGGGACTTTATTTCATTTACCTGTTCTATGGTTATCGCATCTCGGGTCGCCATCTTAGTTTGGTTTGAGAGAAAGAGAATTGATGCATTGTGGTTCTACGAAGTAGTAGATGTCCGAAATATAAGATGCACAGACCAATGTGGTACTAATGATTATGCCCACTGCACAGCCACGTTGCCAAATTTCAGTCAACTACATAGGTACATCTCTCCATGTTCTAGCCACTCTAATCCATCATCCGATCTTTTTCCGTCTCCCCCCGAGCAGGTTATGTCAGCAAAAAGCTGGACAGGCCACATAAGCCTTAAATACTATAATTTTACCTAGTTTTTAAATATTATAATTATACCGCCACCTTAATAGTTATAAAATTGAAAATTTTAGGGTATAATATTTAATAGTTATTTTATTTATAGAAAAATTTTCGTAATTTAATTATACTGTTTTAAATTATAATTATTTAATAAACTTTTTATAAAGGTTTTTTCCTTATATTATCCTTAGTTATAAAATAATATATAAAAAAATTATAAAAAATTATAAAAAGATTTTAATTTATTTTATATAAAGAGCTTTAATTTAAATAATATATAAAAAAAACTTTAATTTAAAATATTAAAAATTCGGCGAGTTATTATTAATTTATTTAAAGGCTTATATTAAAAAATAAAGAAAAAAATTAAAGAAATAAATTTAATAACTTTTTTTATTTTAAAATTAATTTATTATCTTTAAAATTTTAATTATAATATTATTATTTAAAATTAAAACTAAATATAGATTTTTATATAAATAGCTTTTATAATTTGTTAAACCACTGCAGTTAAACCACTGTAGTTAAACCACTGCAGTTAATTTATAGTAGGCTAGTCTAGATTAGGTTTAATGTGGTCACGTGACTACGTTACGTAACCTGCGGGACCTTAGTAGTAGTAATTAAATCCCCACTACTACAGCCCATAACTTTTATTTTTTAATTTAATAATAATAGATTATTATCATAAATCGCAATTCTATCGTAATACCGTACGTACGTATAATAGAGGCCATTTAATATTAATTAGTAGTTATAGAGGCAATTATAAATAAATAAGGGTAAAAAAACGGACCGTAGCCAGTTTTTAAGATAGGCTTTCGTATTTAATCCGATTTAATCCTATAATCTTAGCTAAATATTTAGCCGGCTATATAGTAAAAAGATTAAAAACCTTACTTTATTAACGAAAGGAAAATATTTATATATTTAATTCTATAAAAAATATTCCAATTAATAAGAAAGTAAAGTAATAAGCCTTTTCGCCGAAAAGAAAATATTATATACCTTAGACAGTAACTATAATAAATACCCCCGTACTTTAATTATTAATAAATTTAAAATTTTATCGGATTTTAACGTTTTTTAATAAAATCTAACATTTTCTAATACCCCTATTAACTTTAATATTACCTAACTATACTACGTTAACCATATTATTAAGATAGCTAATTTAATTAGAGTCCTATTACTATTAGACTCTAATACCTAAAAAACCTTTATTTTCAAAAAAATATAATAAGGATTATTACTTTTATTATATTTATAAATAAAATATATATACCCGGATTTCCTTAATAAAAATATCGATTTTAATAACCCCCTATAAAACCTTAAATACTATATAACCTTTATAAATAATACTATTCGGATTTATAATAATCTTTTATATAAAAGTTAATAAATATTTAAATAATTTTAGGAAAACTTCTAAAAATAGAAAAACTATAATTTTAATAAAATAAATTATTATTTTAAAATACAGCTATTAAAAATCTTCGCGAAATACGGAATTTTTTTATTAAAAAACGAAAAAAACATATATAAACTTTTAAAACTATTTATAATTAATAACCTAAATACTTTAAATACCCTAAATCCTATACCGATAATTATTTAATTAATTATAATACCGTTACCTTTTACCTTTATATTTATACGTTAACCTTTCCGTACCGTAAACGTATTAGGTATATAAATTATAACTTCCGGTAAAAATATAACGGGTATTTCGATATTTAACCCCTAAATAACGAATACTTTATTTATTAATAATTAAAAACCTATATTTATCCCTAACCTATAAGGCCCCTATATCTTATTAATTATACCTAAAAGCTAGGCCTTATTTATTTATAGTAATTAAATATATAAATTTCCTCCTTAATATATTATATATAACAATATAATTAAGCCTAATGCGTATATTGCCTTTTAAAAAGTATAGAAATTAACCTATAACTATACGGGTAAACCGTATAATATATTAAAAAATAAAATAAGGATTTTTATTAATATATACCGGAAATTTAACATTACTAAAAATTAATATTACGTTATTTTTTTAAACATTTTTATAAATTATACCGAGGTTTATTTTATTAATAAAATTGGTCCAAATTATTATTAAAACAAAATATATAACTAAATTTATACCTATTTTAATATAAACTTTAATTATACCTATTATTGGATTAACTAGACTATTATAATATATATTAAAATTCGAAATTTAAACCTAAATAAGTCAAAAATAGAGGCTTTAAAAAAACTATTTAATAAAATAGTCCTTATTTAATATATATTTAAAAAAGGTTATAAAAAAGAAATTAACTTTTATAATAATATTATATAAACTTATACCGGTATTTTTAAACTTAAATACGCATTTATTAATATAAAACCGACATTTAAAACCCTATTTATAAACTTTTAATTTAATATATAAATATTAATAAACCGTAAAACAAATTAATAATACCTATAAAATTAAAAACTAAATAATATAAACTTTACTAATAAAAAATATAATAATAACGGTTATAAACCCTTATTTTAAAAAAAATAATAAAATAAACCTAAACCTTACCCGGATAATAATTAATAACGATTTTAAAAAAAATGCTTTATTTATAAAAAAAACGGCTATTAATTAATAAAACATTCCCTATTTAAACGAAATAAAGCTAAAAATCAATATTATAACGCTATAAAAATATTAAAAAATCTATTTATATTTAAGGAATTTACTATATATTTATTCGAATTCGAAAAAAACCCCGAAAATAATAACGATAATTAATAAAACAATAAAAATAACTATAATAAAAATAACGAAATAGCCTAATACCTTACTAACTATTTATTTACCTACCGGATTATTAGCGAAAATATATATAGCTAAAATATTATAATAAAAATAAATTAATTTATATTTAATAATCCGTATATAACTAAATATTAAAAAATTCTATAAAATATTAATATTACTAAAATATTAATAATAAAAAAAACATAATTAAAAATATATCTTAAAAAATACCTAAATATATAAATCGACTAAATCCTTAATAATATAATTATTCGATTTAAAAATTAAAACTAATTAATAACTATTAATATAATAATTATAAATAACGAATTAAATTAAATTAAATTTTATATCGTAAAAGCCTTTATATTATTCCTATTATTATTATAAAATATAAATAAGTTAAAAGCTTATTTTAATAACGTTTTTAACGTTATTATAAAAAGCAATAAAAAAACGATTCTAATAATATAAAAATAAAAATACCCTTTTTTTAATATTAGCTGTAATAAATTAGTTATTTATTTTATAAAAGTTAAACTATATTAACTATATCGTTAATTTAAATACCTATAAACCGAAAAATTATATAACTTATTAAAAATAGCTAAATATAATAACGTTAATATATCGGTCTTTAATGAGATTTAAAAGTTTTATTATTATTATTAAATTTATAATCCTACTTTTTAAAGGTTTAAATTTACAATCCGAAACGAATATAACTTTAATTATAAAATAATAATAGATATAGTTTATTTTAATAGCTAAAACGTACTATATATTATCGATACGGCTATATCGTTTTAAATAATAATATTTTTAAAATCCCTATTAATTAAAAATATATAAAATATACTTTATAAATATTAAATTTATATATATTAAAGCCTTTTTAATATTATTATTTATAATTCCGGTACGAACTTTATATTTAAAAAATTTAGGAATAATATATAAATTATCGGCGTTATTTATAAAAAAATACCCATTAAGGCCTATTAAATAATTAAAAAGATCGAAAAAATATATAAATCCCTAAAGCGTATTTACGAGATTTTAAAGGATAAAATCGGCTACTATATAAACCCGGATACGATTTTTTAAATAGCCATAAAAATATTTAATAATATAGCCGGCTTTAACGGCTTTATATTAATATTATTAATATTCGGTATTTATTTAAAAATTACTACCGATTTTTTACCGTTCCCTAATATTATAAAACGAACCGAAACTATATAAAAAGCTATAAAAATATTAAAAAAAATATAATTTAAAATTAATATAAATTATATAGTTAATATATAAAACGGCCCTATAGTATAAAAAATCCTTATATTTTTATTATAAACGGAAATAATGGTATAGAAAAAAAAAAAAATAAATAGAACTTTTTAAAATTACTATTTTCGAAAACCGTAACGTTATTATTAATATAAACGGACTAACGAAATTTCGATATACCTAAATTAAAAAATACTACCGTAACTAATAAAAAATAATAAAGGCTATAAAAAAATTAATATAAAAACTAATAGTACCGGCGGGGATAAAAAAATCGATATAAGAACTTATTAAGGTACCGGGAACGTTAATAACGATAAGAAAATCGATATAAAAACCTATAGGGCCGGAAATAATAAAAAAACCGATATAAGAACCTATTAAGGTGCCGGGAATGTCGACGATAATAAAAAAATCGATATAAAAACCTACGGGGCCGGGAACGATAAAAAAACCGATATAAAAACCTATAACGGCCCTTAAAGGATAATAATCTATAAAGAGAGGATAAAATAAACCCCGGAAATACCTTATTATAAATCTTATTGTAAATTATACCTTTATTATATACTATACGTTTAACGTATTCCTATTATATAAAAAGGAGGTCGATTTTAAATTAGTAATTAAATTAAAATAAAATAAAGTTATAAAAACCTTAGGGAAATTATTTTAAAAGTTAAACGCTATAAAAATTAATAATCTCGCTATTTAAAAAATATTCGAATTTATAAAATTCGATTAAATATATATTACCGAAAAGATCTTTAATATACGGCTTATATAAAAGGTTAAAGGAAAAATAACTAAATTATATAAAAAATTATAATTAATTATTTAAAGCTACAGAAATAAGGGAAAGGAATTTATTTTTATATAGTTATCGATTATTTAACGAATAAATTAACGTTTAATATTAATATTAGTACTTTTATTATTTAAAATTTATAGTATAAAAGGGGAACTATAAAATATTACTTAAATATATATTTAAATTAATAATAAGTTTAAAAAAGAAATCTATATATAGTTATTAAAAAAAATTATTAATAAATACCCCGAAGGTATTTATTTTAAAATTATTAAATCCCTATACGGCTTTATAGAATTAGGATTATATTAATTTAAGACGTATTATACGTATTATAGAAAAAAACTGGCTATAAAGACGTTAATATACGACCCGTATTTATTAATAATTTATAGAAATACCGAGAATTTTATTATTATAGGATTATAAACCGATAATACTTTTAATATTATTATAGAGAATTTTTCGAAATTAGAGAAAAATAAATTTAAAAAGGCCGGATTTTATATAAAACTAAAAACAAACCTTATTATTATATAAAAAATCGAATTTAATAGTAGCCGAATTTAATTTATAGGAAAAAATGTAATATTTATTTAACGTAGTTAAAGCTAATAACTATAAAAGATCGATAAATTAGTAACTAATATATTATAATAGTACGTTATTTAATATATAAAAGGTATATATATAGCCTTAATTTATTAACCGGAAGTATTGTTCGATTTATTAACGGCAATATAAATTATATAGTTAATAGATAAAAATATCGATACCTTTAACGAATAAATAAAGTAATAAATAAATAATTTAAAAAAAGGACTAAAATATATATTCTTAAACCTTAATAATATTAAGTTATTTATTTTTATAAATAAATCGTTTACGAATAATAAGGACTTTAACTTTTAACTAGGGTTTATTATTATATTAATAATTAAAGTTCGATTAGATATAAATTTTATAATTTACGGTAATATAATCTATTAAAATTTAATTAAATATAAAAAAGTTACTAAAAATATATTAGCAAATAAGTTATACGGGATAATTTTAGGTTTTAATAATATTATTATATTTAATATAACGATTAACTAAATTACCGATACCTTTAAATTATTATAAATACTTATAATTGTTTATATAGATTTAAAATTACTATATAAGTACTTAATTAAGCTAAAAATAATATTAAAAAAAAGGCTAATAATCGATATAATGTTATTTTAAAAGTTATATAAACGACGAAAAATATTAAAAATTAAATAAATAAATAGTAAAAATAATCCATTAAATATATTTACGAAGAAAACCCCGAATTTAGCTTTCGAAAAGCTGATTTTAACGAATCGACTTACTGTATAAATTAAAGCCTTTATCGATAGGACTATTATACTATAAGGTGGGATAAGGTGACGTTATAGGGATAGTATAATATTGCGTACGTTATATAATAAAGTTACGTATAAGGAAAAAAACGGGATATTTATATAAAAAGGGAAATAAATGGATTTAAAGCCGTAAAACGCGTTTTTTAACGATAAAAATAAAAAATGCCTAGTGTTAAACTATTATAGTTAAACTACTGCAGTTAAACCACTATAGTTAATCCATAATAAGCTAGTCTAGATTAGGTTTAGTGTAGTTATGTAACTACATTACGTGACTTGCGGGACTTTAATAGTGGTAACTAAATCCCTACTACTGCAGCTTATAACTTTTACCTTTTAATTTAATAATAACAGATTATTACTATAAATCGCGATTCTATCGTAATACCGTACGTACGTATAATAGAGGCCATCCAACATAATTATTTAATTATTAATTTTTAAAATAATAGTATTAAAATATAATATTTTTTTAATTATTTAAGTTAATATTAATATAAATAACTTACCGAATTTTTAATATTTTATATTAAAATTAATCTTATATATTATTTAAATTAAAAAACTTTATATAATATAAAGTGAAATATTTTTTATATTTTTTTAATTATTATATATATTTTTAAATAAATAAAGGTAATATAATAAAAAAACATTTAATAAAAGATTATTAAATAATTATAACTTAAAATAATAGAATTAAATTACGAAAATTTTCATATAAGTAAAATAACCACTAAAAATTATACCTTAAAATTTTTAATCTAATAACTACTAAGGTGGTGGTATAATTGTAGTTTTAAAAACTAGGTAAAATTTTGGTATTTAATGCTTGTTGTGGCTGTCCAGCTTTTTGCTGACACAACCTGCCGAGTTTGCCTTACCCGTCCCTATCAGGCGGCGAAGGGTAAGCACATGATTGACAAGTTCCTTGCCGGCTTACTACCCATTAAGTCGCCGAAGCATCGTCGTGATGTGCTCCACATTCAGTCTCCCTAAACCTTCTAAATTCATGTTGACAAGTCCGCTGTCTCCCCGCGCAGAGAATCTTTCTCAAGGTACACATCTGCCACTATTAGTCAGTGCTTTTCGTTCCTTCACGAAGCCTTCAGCTTACTTAGGCAGATTGCTGGGCCCATTAACGTGGTAGACAAATTATGGTAGCCGAAACACCAATTGGCAACGGCTCGGGGGCTAACCCGACGGGTCGCACACTCCTATTACTATCTCGAACACCTACGTGAGACAAATATGGAGGAGCGCAAAGTCTTTTATGGGCCGATCGAACTAACAAAGATACACTAGGGACCTACTAAAGAGAACACTCGTAGAGTTCATATAGGTATGCAAAGGACACGCCAACCACTCCACACAAAGATCATAGGCCAGAACATACTGTATGTCCGATTGGACACTGGATGAACACTTTGAGGTTCGAAAGTTATGCGTGACATTGCCATTGAGCAGACTGGCTGCGGTGCAATATACGAGTATAACTGGCCATCCCCCGCGCGCAGTAGGACACACTAAAGCTGCATCTTTCTCTATAAGGGTGTTTCCCGAGGACTTGACGCCGAACTACTATGCATACTGCAGTATGTATAAGTACCTAGGCACCAGGGTTTTGTGGAGCTTGTGCCGCACCGTTGGAGGCTCAAGTCGGGCTTCATTCCCTTGGGAAGCAAGTTTTCTTCCCCAGATAATGTGGCAGTGTCTGGTGAGACCCCAGTCAGCCCAAGGCGCTTTGAAGTGATATCATTAAAACAGAATTAGATCCAGAACTTCTCCCGTAAATACCCCTATTGTCCTCATACTATTTACTGTACGGCGTTGCTTTGGATTGGTTCCCAATGCCGTTTTAGACACTGCTCGTAGTGGTTTTCCCGGGCGGTTTATGGGATGCCAGATTGTGTGGTTGTGGTAAGCTGGTTCTCGTTTCATGTTAGTAGCCCATAGTGATTTTATCCCGTATATATCCCTTGCCTGTAGGCTATCTGTCGGCCTATGTCTTAATACTCGTCCTCCTCTCGCTCCAACCGCGTACATACTCCTCCCTACAAGATCTGCTCGGCAAACTTCTCCTTTTCCTCCGAGTTGAGAGGGGCAAACGTAGAAAGAGGCTGCGACGAGTATTGCGTTTAATAGAGTGTCCAGTATTTATTATCGAGATACTGCGCTTGAGCCTCCCAATAAGCAAGGGCTTGGGGGTCTGGCACTGAATTCGCCATATGCAACAAGTCAATTCAAGTCAAGAAATTCGTTTTTTTACCTTGACTCGACGTTATTAATACCTTGACTTGACTAATTAGGTATTAATAGTTCAAAGGGGTAAGTGAGTTGTTCATCTGAATTAGAAATATATATACATAGAGTGTTTAATACGGCCTGCCATGGAGCAGAACCAAGTGATATGAAAAAGATGATGTAGATATTGGGGATGAAGGGTCTTACGATAAGCTGTGCTGGGAAGAACTGTCCCTCCGTCCTATATTATACAAATAACATAATGTCAAGTTTTGCCTGAGAAGGCCTGATCATTGTAATTGTCTTGCATAATAAGTGTATATAATATACTATCGTAGTCGGATGACAATAGGTAGGCCGTGATGAGTTGGAGAACAAACCGGGAGATCATACCTAACAACCTGCTCCGGCAAACCTTTGGCTACAAGATAAGTTCCCGATCTTACGTCTGCTCACTCCTGCCTCTCATTGTACATTGTTGATCTCAAATCTGGGGGTCAAGAACTGATATTGCGGTACAAGCATCCTGTGAGTATTGTGTGCATATAGCAGGCCTCCTTCCGTGTCCGGATAGCTAAACCCCAAGTCAATCCAGCCTCATTGACCCTATATTTCAACTTACATGATATCTCTTGACCACCTCCGCGGTCCCAAGCGTTCTTCCATCTGTCGAAATGCTCTTGATGTATTAAGTTTCGATCTGTCTCCTCGCCTTTCCCCCCCCTCGCAACCCAACACTAATATACGCCCAACGGCAAAGGTTGTTATGTACATGTGAGCGTGCTCGGGTACGGAGAAGCGAGAGTAACGTCTTAGACATAATGTGAACGTATAAACATGACGACGTTCCAAGGGCTCAATAATACAAGGCATGTCTGTCTATCGTCCAATAAATATTCCCTCAGGGGTGGTGCAGATATGCAGCGGAAATGGACACACCACCAGGTTAGATGGGTTTAGTTACAAGATGGGTATATACATACCAGGATAGAATAAATTAACGAGAAACATAATAAATCCAGGATTGGGGTACAGGGTTAACGACACTCGAATAACTTGATTACATAGACGCAACGCTCACGCGATGTCTTATACTGTATAATTCTTGACCCTCAAATCAACAGCTAAAAGAGACACAGCCCCTATATGCTTAGGTATAGGTGGTAGCCATGTAAGCCTGTGATAGGGGGAAACGGGTCTCTGCTTTATAGCCCTACCTGTCTCAACAAGATGAAATCCTAGGGGTTTGCGGACCTAGTATGAATAATAGACAAGTTTTCCTTTACGTAGTAGCCGTGTCATTCATCAACTATGCGCGAGCTAACTCCGGCTGCCGGGATGAGGTAATAGGGGAGATCGCTTCCCACGTGACAAGCCTCCTTTCCAAGGCGTTTATAGAGGCCGAGGATTCGGTGTTTCGCCGGACCTTTCGCCTCGTTCATGCTCCTGGGCTTTGCGGGGATTCCCTCCCCTTCCGTGTCGGGCTACCAAGGACTCCGTAGGTAATTACACCGAAGATGGATGCCTACGGATGCTGAGGCGATATCTAGATTTGCTCACGTCAATAGTCAATGGAACCGGGGCCGCAGATTGGCCCACAAATAACGAGACCGGGTAAACGAGGTCTTCTGATTCTCTAAAGATGTAAGACAGCCGCAACACGAGCCAGCCTCACATCCACTACGTAGCAACGAAGGCCGACCCTTAGTTATAATACCATGCTTATGACCTCGACCCCGAAATGCGCCATGCGTCCGCTCCTATCCGCCCCCACACTTCGCAGGCCTCCTTACCCCACAGAAACCCGCATCCGGAGCTCTGCTCTGCTCTACTTACGGGAGCTGCCACTGCCGCTGCCGCTGCCGCTGCCACTGCTGCCTCCGTATCCAGAGCTGCTGCGGGAGCCCGAGGACGAGGTGTACGTGGACCCGCCCTGGCCGTCGTTGTAGTAGGTGCTGCCGTTGGGGTTGGAGTAGTAGTACGAGCCGTCCCTGATAGCGCAACACCGGGTAAGTACGTACATATATTAAACACGACTGCTTCACTTCGCACGCGACATCCTGTAGGGACACACGTGTGCTGCGGATGGTAGATAGGATAGGTACACCGTCGCTTGCACTTACTGGTTGCTGTAGTGGTACGAGTTCGAGTTTGACGCGCTGCTGCCGTAGTCTCGGGCGCAGTAGTGATTGCCCTGGTACACGCGTTTGTTAAGCAGTCAATTTCGACGAGGTAGATCATAGATCATATAGGTAGGCGAGCGAGGGGAAGATCAATTCGTCCGATAAGCAAGTGAGGACGGAATGCTACGGGGGGAGATGAGGCTGCGGTGAGGGAGCGGAGACATACATCGTTGTTGGTGCCGGAGCTCTTGTACGAGTAACCCTGGTTGGACGGCATCTTGCTTGATTGATTGCGTGCGAAGTATCTATGACGAGGCCTAAGCGGGAGAGAGTAATGGTGCGAGTTGTTGCAGTGGATGCTGAGAGGCACGAGAGAGAGCTGTGGGAATGAACCTTTGGCGGTGAGATTGTGGGATGAAAGAGGGAGGAGGTGGGAGAGGTGACGACGAAATTGCAGGGCTTAAATATATGAGTTCGGCAGTGGTGGACCTACCATATCTCCTCCCATACCTACCCCAAAGACAAAGACAAACACCTTGTGGGCATGAAAGCACCTAGGTTAACCGGTTACCTATCATGCAGATGCAGACGCACGAGCGCTTGCCAATCAGTCGATCTAATTTGCGGTAGTGAGAGCTAATACGCACTATTCAATATACCTAGTACAGGGACCATCCATGGATGGCTTTATTCTGTAGCTTACATACATAGTACGGATCCATGGATATGTCTACCCGGCTTACCTAGTTAGATAAGACTATTAATACAAGCAGATCCTAATTGGAAGTTTCATTACAATCCAGGCTTCATGGCGAGAAGCGACGACAACCCGAGAAGTACTCATGACCTATCATACTGGGAGAGCTTGGACATGTCATCTGCGGAACAGGGCCTGGTCTGTGCCTGTCTAATTCGGTCTATTTGGTATATCCATCTAACAATGCCAGCGAACAGCTGAATGGGACCTCTATACACGTAGCAACGATAGGAGAGCTGGTAGTCCTAAATGAACTGAGATGAGATATCAGATCTTGCCCTGAGCCGGTCCCTCCCGCTCGTCCACCTCCCGTTCGGCCAAATACTTCTCGGCATCCAAGGCGGCCATACATCCGGAGCCTGATGTTTATATCTTGTTAGCATGCAACTATCAGCCCGATATCTGAGTCAGACATACCTGCGCTCGTGATGGCTTGCCTATATCTCTTGTCCTGCACGTCGCCGGCAGCGAACACGCCCTCGACGCTCGTCAGCGGCGTTCCGGGCTTAGTGATGATATATCCCTCGGCATCGATGTCTACCTGTCCCTTGACCAGTGTAGTTGCCGGATCGTGGCCGATGGCGTAGAAGAGCCCGTTGGCCTCCAGCTCAGACCGCTCCCCTGTCTTTGTGTCTTCGATAACCAGACGGTTCATAAGCCCCTTGTCGTCTCCTTTCACCTCCACGCCTCGCGTGTTGAAGCGGACTGTGACCTTCGGGTGGGACAACAGTCGCTGCGCCATGATGCTGCTGGCCCGCAGTTGGTCCCTCCGCACCAGAACGGTGACATGGCTGCCGTATTTCGTCAGGAAAGTGGCCTCCTCGGCCGCGCTGTCTCCGCCGCCGATGACGACCAGAGGCTTGTTGCGGAATATGGGAACGGCGCCGTCGCATACCGCGCAGGCGCTGATGCCGTTCTGCCAGTACTTGTCCTCGCCGGGCAGGCCCAAGCGCCTGGCCGTCGCGCCCGTGGCAATGATGACGGTGTCCGCCGTGTGCGTCTCGCCGGGCGACCATTCCGTCTCGTACTTGAAGGGTCGCGAGGAGAGGTCGAGCTTGGCAACCGTTTCGGAGATGATCGTCGTGCCGAATCGCTCCGATTGTTGTTTCATGTTTTCCTATTGCCGATGTCTACCGTTAGCATCCGATCCGTGGCGGGCGACTAGAAAATTGGGATGCCGCAGAACTCACCATCAGCTCGCCTCCCATGATCCCCTTCGGGAACCCCGGGTAATTCTCAACGTCGGTGGTAGTCGTCAACTGGCCACCGGCGGCGACGCCATTTGCCATGAAACCCTCGTACAAGACGGGTTTGAGTTCGGCACGAGCGAGGTAGACGGCAGCTGTATGGGCGGCAGGCCCGGAGCCTATGATGACGACCTTGTTATGCATGCTTCTGGCGGCTAACTTTGGAAACTGGGTCTTCGGTGCCCTGTTTCTCTGTAGAGTGGCAGAAGATAATGCAGCGATAGGGAGTCCGGATGCGCCTGCGCGGAGTGTTCGTCTAAACGCTGACGAAAACACTTTGGCGGTTGGGTCTATCGACTCTTGATATATATGGTATGTGTGAAAGAGAGACAGAAGAGCAGAGAGAAAGCGATTTGACAGGCTTCAAATACGCGCGAAGTCGGAAGAGGCAGGTATGAAAGTAAGCGGCTACAATATTAACGCTGATGGAACCTTCGAGTGGTGAATACTGCAGTAGTAAGACAGGGGATTTGTTGCTAATGCGGTTCTACATGTGGCTCCGAAATAAGCACCACGCATGTAGTAATTCCAAATCTAAGAAATGCACATGAAGCTTGATAGGTAAAGAGGATAGAGAGAGCACCGTCATTAGTCAAGAAACAAAAATTCCACTGCCCCATGCGCGGGCCCCGCGCCGCACGACCCTGATGACCTGACTCGGCGTATTCGGGACGGCGATCAAGCGGCGGACAAGGTGGGGCCAGAATTCATTAACTGCATTACAGCTCTTTATAAGAAGAGCCCCCCAAGACCTATTCCCAAGTCGACTAATATGCATCAAAGAGATTCCGGTTTAGGAATTCTGACCCGTGCAGGCAGCTTACATAGTTATGTAATGTCGACGATAAAGACAGTTTCAACTATCAAACTAATATACTCCTCTCAGTTACTCAGATGTACCGTTCCGAAAGCTCATCTTGTAATACAATTCAGCAACGATATTTATGAAGGACGTCAATGTTATCTATCTTTGAGCTACACATACAAAACACGGTAATATTAACTTGGCCCCAACGTCATTGCTAGCTCATCGGTGACTAGGTATAGCATTGACTTCGACATTGACGAAGAAAAGCGGCCAATTCGAGAAGACCCATGAATTAGTCTATCCATCTATCTATACGTATTTATCTCTCTATCTTAGTCCATATAACTCTATCTCCATGTCCAGACTACATGTATCCCGGAATCCATTGTCGAATGCATCCACTACTTCATTGACCAAGAAGCTGATGCGATAATCCTTACTTCCAAGCTCTACTTAGTCACCAAACGTCTAGGTAGTCTACTTGATGGCACCCTCCCATCATCGACGATGGTACCGCAAAGTAACATCCCGATCGCGGCCAGTGTCCTCGGTGTAAGTGGTCTCTAATCTAACATCAGATTGAGTACGAATATCCGCTAAGAAGTATATACCGAACTATCAGACGATCGGCACCATCCTCTGGTGTGTGCAGCTGTTACCCCAGATATGGACCAACTGGCGGACCAAGAGCACGGAGGGACTCCCGAGCTCCATGATGTTCCTGTGGACGGCCTGTATGTAAGATACCGCCACGCGCGGCCCCGCCCCGCCCCCTGCGCGGATAAGGCGACGAACTAGTAGAACCCAGCGCTAATCGGATGCTCCCAGGCGGCGTGCCGTTCGGCGCGTACAACGTCATACAGAGGTTCAATTACCCGCTGCAGCTACAGCCGCACCTGTTCATGTTTCTCTGTCTCGTGAGCTGGTGCCAGACACTGCAGTATTCACGGTGAGAGTGCCCCCCCCCCCCCCCCCCTTCTCCCCCTGATACGTAGTCGATCCCGGTGCCACTTCGGGTTAGGTGGCTGACCACATGTCCCTCCTGCAGTAAATGGGATGTCTGGAAGGTGGCTCTCTTCGGCACGGTGATCACCATGGCGTTCGCCGGCATCGAAACGGCCTTGATCTTGACATTGGGTGTAAGAAGACCTATTTTCTCTTGGTTTAGTCGTAAGTAAGCATGTAAAGGCACGGCAAGCTAATGCAACGCAGCCGCTGTACGACCGCGGTAACAACACGGGAGTCCTGGTAGTCGGGATTCTTGCCAGTGTCATGTTAGCCGGCGGCTTACTCCCCCCGTACGGGGAACTCTGGAAGCGGAGAGGAAGGGTAATCGGGATCAATTGGGTCTTCTTGTCTATGGACTGTTTGGGCGCGGTCTTTTCTCTCATGTCACTAGGTATGCACACTATTCTTATCGGGCCACAAACAGCTACGCCTCACTAACCGGTATACCTAGCTGCCCAAAAGAGTTTCGACATCATAGGCGGCATTTTATACATCGCATGGTAAGTAGCGTCTCATCCGTCGTAAAACAAAGACTATCACGCGCTGTATCCCTAACTCACCAACAGCATTCTGCTCGAGCTGGGTATTTTCCTATCCCATATCATCTGGCGTATCCGCACGCGGGAAATCCGCAGGGAGGCTAAGTCGAGAGGCAAGACTTTCGACGATATGGCGGCAGATGCTGAGGCAGAAGGCTTGCCGTTCAAGTTTGCCTATCGGAAATCCTCCGCGCCGCCGAAAAGGGTAGAGCAAAGTGATGTAGAGGCGGGTGTCACCGGAGACGAGGCGGAGGAAAGTTCACGGCTCAGCGCTACACCCAACCGAGAAAATGAACCGGCCGGATAAAGCAAAGACTAGTAGACGTAACAATATTAGTAGTCGAAGAAATAGAATCTAATTAAAAGCGAAATAAGTATCTTGTTCTACCGAGAGTGGAGATACAGCTGGTGGCTTCTCTCTATGTGTATGATATCTTTCGTAGTCTCGTTACCGTCATAATCCGATCTATGAAGCCACATGCACGCGTAGTATAGCCGTTTTATAAAATCACCGTCGCCTCTCTCTCTCTCTCTCTCTCTCTCTCTCTCTCTCTCTCTCCTAACTTCACTTCACTCGATAATCGGCCCAGTCCCCTGGGTCTGTAGATCGGGGCCCTTGCCGCCGTACTCGGCCGGCAGCTTGTCGCCCAGGGCCGGGACCTTGCTGTCGGCGAACTCCCTGGCGAGGTTGGCGCCGTTGGCCATGGGGTGGAACTTCTTGATGGTCTTGGGGGCGACGAAGAGCTTGATGAAGGCGTACACGAAGCCCATGACGGCGGGGACGTTGACGAAAAACTTCTCCTTGAGCAGCTCCGGGTACGCCATGGCGAACACGGTGATCGTCTCCTTGCTGGCCGTCTTCACCTGCGGCGGCGCCCGCAGGAAGCTGATCGACTTGTAGTCGTGCACCTGCAGCATCTTGTACGGGTCCTCGTCCGCCGTAATGGGCTTCGTCGCCTTCGACAACCCCAGTTCCAGCACAGCCATCTCCATGAGCGCCGTGCGCCATTCGAGGAACCTAGTTGGCATGCGTCAGATAGAGATAGATAGGTAGACAGACAGGCATCCCCCAAGACAATGGCCAACCCAACTGAGGATGCTAGATGGATCAGAATCAGACTCACTCTTCAGTGTTCCCAAACGTCACCTCGATCGACTTGACGCCGCCGTAGATGTTCCAGGTAAAGACCTCCTTGGAGGCCGGGTCCTCGACGGCCTTCTCCTCGGAGTCGGCGAGGTAGCGGGTGACGTAGCCGAGGCCGTCGAACTTCTCGCGGGAGAAGCTCTTCTTGACGAGGTCCAGGGGCCGCACTTTGGCGCGCCACTCCAGCGTCTTGGTCAGCTGGTCGCGGGCCTTGGCCACGTCGCCGTCGTTGGCGTTCAGGTACTTCTGCAGCACGATCTGGGACGGCACGTGCGTGGCCGGGTCCGCCAGCGTCACGCCCCAGATCTCCGGGTGCGTCGCGGCCCGCGCGGTCGCCCAGAGCTCCTGGATCGGGGTTGTGGGTTCGTCGGGTTTAGGCGCCGCGGCTTCGGCCATGCTGGGCAGCTCTAAGAAAACGAATTATGTGGATGCAGGATGGAAGTTATCTAGTTATGACCGAAATTTAGTTGTTTCCGAGAACTCCGATATGAGATGGGCTACCTTGACAAATAGGTAGCTTTTCAGGGTGAAACCTCACAGCGCACGCCGAGTGAAGCTATGACCAGGATAACGCGTCCAGCTGCATTCAGCTACATCCGGAGTTTAACCGACATATGTAATTAGTAAGCCCCGTTACTTGAATGGATTTTAGATACATGATTCTACACATCATGGATGTTGAGGCGCCAGGTTCGATGGTTGAGGACCTGACCAGCTACTTAAACATTGAAGAGTCACCACATATATGTATGTAGACATACATATACATCCGTGAGAAAATGGCAGCATTCTATGATTCTTGAAGCAATACTTTCGGTTCATATAGCTTATTTCTATATTAGATCGTTAGCGACAAAACAATGTTGAGTGTTGCATTTACAGAGCAACCGCCACGCTACATCTTATACGAAAAGAGTCAAACACTTTTAAGATGATTCAAGGAATCTTCTATGCCCGATTCCTACCCCAGGAAGGTATGTAGCCATTCTATGTTCCATGATACTCGGCATATCCAATGCCTCACGACTTGATTATTACGATTTATTATGAGAAGTATGCTTGGATCCCGTGGTTTCGGCGAAGGGTCACTTATATATCTTTGATTCATTTGATCTCATCTCATCTCATCTCACTCGCTACCGATTTCATCACAACTTACACTATCTCAGGAACGAAGATCGTGGCCCAGTCACCACCCGGCTGCATAGTCGCCACGGAATACACGCCGCATCTAAAGCCGCCACTGGTGGACTTCGACATTATCCAGGAGTACATCATCCCTCGCAAGGCCTTCTTCAACCGGCTCATGACGGTGAACTCGCCCGACAACAAGTACAGCATTCTGGGGTTCCCCGTCTTGATTCCCAACGAGCGGTACCACCGCAATGAGTTCATCTTTAACTTCGGCCTTGTCGTCGAGTCTGACGTCGACCAGATCCCCTACGAGCGCCTCGTCAAGCGTCTGGCCGTCACCTTCGCCGAGATGGAGCGCCAACACGGCTACCTGAGCTCCGACGGCCATGTTGATGACGGTAGGCGGCCTATCGAGAGCTTGTTAGAGATCGTCAAGGAGGATCTGAACAACTATGGCGAGTGCATGATCCCTGTTGGTAAGTTCTCTCCCATCCCACACCACCCGAAGCTCGCTGTATATCACAGCGATGATTATTACATACATATACTCACAAAACCCCAGACGACGCCAACACGCTGAACATGAAACTCTTCCCCTACCAGCCGCCGCCGCAGCCGGTGCGGGGGTGGCACGTGCCGGTGCCGAAGATGAAGCTGTGCGAGATCGTGGAGCCGACGTGGGACCTGACGCTGCAGAAGATCATCCCGTTCGTGGACGGGGTGAACGACGTGCGGCGGATCGCGTGGCTGGCCGACGTGTCGCTGCCCCTGACGCAGATCGCGCTGCAGCACCTGCTCTACTACGACGCCGTCCTGCTGCTCGACATGTTCTTCTTCGGCAGCTGCTACGCGCCGCGCCCGGGCATCCACGACTTCGTCGCCGACCGCGACGGCCTCGTCGACGAGTGCGCCGCCTACGTGTCCTGCGTCCACGCCCCGGGTGCCGAGAACGAGAATAACGCGCCGGACGGGGGAGGAGGAGGAGGAGGCAGCAGCAGCAGTAACAGACTCACCAACTACCGCCTCATCAAGCTGATGACCACGTTCTGCATGGGCCGCAGCGTCATGGAGTGGATAAAGCTGCACCAAGACGCCGGCTTCGACGTCCTGCGCCACGTCGACGTGCGCCGACTCGTGCAGTTCGGCGTCATCAAGGGTCTGCTGTACCGCGTGCACAAGTACGTCGTATCGCGTCAGTACCTGGACCAGTTGGTGACGGGGCGGCGGGTCACTGCCGCTGCACAAAACACCAGCACTGCTTCTTATTCCTCTACCCCTAGTGCTGATGTCGGCGGTAGTGGTAGTAACAGCAGGACGACCAGCGGTCAGGGAAGCGGAGGAGTCGAAGAAGATGAAGACCCCCTGCTTAAGTACTGCGATGGCTTGCACCCCTTTGATCAGATTATCACGGAGACCAATATGACGGACGCCGAGATTATGCGGAGGCTACGGACGCTGACGCCGGGAGACCGGACCGTGTTCTACCGGTAGATACCATCCTTCCCGTCTATCCACCGCCTACCTACGCCATTCTTCCCTCTATAGGACATATCGGTCGGTCGTCTCACAACTAGTAGCTACGCAACTAAAAGTTACATGTTGCGACTAGATGCGAAGTAGTGTTCGTTCATACCACATATGTTAATCAGGCGTGTCTTCTCAATCCCATTGACGCTGGCAGCTGTACTTATTTAATGGGAGTTCGGGCTACAGATGGAAAGCAACACATCCGCGTAGTGAAATACCATGAAAGACCAATAAACACCCAAAAGAAACGCGGACATCACCCTATATCTTTACGCCTCATACCACCCGCAACCCACTCCCCAGCGGAGCCGAGTTCAAACCGGCAGCCCGGTATCCCCATCTCGCAACCCCATCACCACCCCAGCCATCCGGCTCCAGGACCCCGTACCTCGATTACATACATCCGTCTACACACACGCGTGTACATACAGAGACCCAGCCATATCTAGGAAATTCCCAAACAATTCCCACTTCCCAACAACCTGCGCCAAGATTGTAAGAGCGAGCAGGAGGGCGCGGGTTCGATGACCCGAATATCTGGGCGCGCTTTACCTATAGGCGTGAGTATCATGTAAGTCAGAAGAGGCGAGGCAATACATACATCCATACATGCCGTAGTGTCTGTGCGGGAAGACGTTTGTCGGAGTTGCGAGCATGGGTGAGTTGATGATAGGATCGTCTATACATATATATATCCACGCTTTCTGAGATAAGAAGAGAGTTTCGTGTGGTGCTAGGGTATATCCGCGTTCAGCTGGGGATGAGCAGAACATAGCATTGCGTAGCATAGCAAAGCACGCGTGGAAGACTCAGGCAAGTAGGCTGCGGTATAGAAGCGGTACTCCAGCACTGCTTGCCAGCTCGCCCGTCTAATTATCCGCACTAATAAGCTACGAGGTAGATATAGAAAGGTATCGTCTATGATTTGAGATATTCTACATTGCAGTACACGCCGGTTAAGTAGACAGTGACAAAACCACGCGGCACATATGCACACGCCCTCATCTAAACGGGATTGCCCATACATTCACACATACATACATACATACATACATACATACAGACACAAACACACACCCGAATGCCGCTTCTACCTCCGTCGAGAATTTGCCTCGCGCAAAGCCGCCTGCTTGTCCCGTTCGTCCGTGAGGATCTTCTGCGTTCTCTCGAGGATCCGATCGATGGCCTCGGTCTTCTCCCTGGTCGACGAGGCGCCCTCTGGTCTGAAGGAGCCCTCAGCTTTCTGGAGCAGCTGCGCGGCGCGGGACGGGGGAGTGTACAACTTGGGCGTTTCGATGGCCTCCAGGTTGCTTATGACGGAAGGGATTACGCCTTTTGCGAAGATCTGCTCGATGCGCGACTTGGATAGGGCGGCCCTCGCCGGGCCGGCGTCGTCGTCGGCGGAGGGGTCGTCAGAGGCCGGGGCCGAGGCCGACTCGTTCTGGTCCCACAACTTGATGGACCGGCTGAGCAGTTTACGGGAGTCGGACGTGGTCAGCTTCACGCCCTGGGAGTCCGCAGCCTGCTTGAGGGCGTTCACCATTCGCCGGATGCGCCCCGTGCCGGGCTCGCCCGGGTACATCTTGCCGCTCAGGGCCCACTCCTCGTCGGTCACCATGCGGATCACGCGGATGAAGTGCTTGCCGCGCCGCAGGATCAGCAGCTTGCCGTCGATGAGAAAGTTGCGGGTGTCCTGGGGGAACCAGGACTTCACGGGCGTGAACGTGAGCTCGCCGTAGGACATGCCCTTGTTCGTGGCGGCTGGCTGGCCGGGGGAGCCACCGACATAGGCGCCTTGTTGGTGCGTCAGGCGGGTCGCGTCCGATACGCTGTCCGCCAGGCCCGCCGCATGGATGATGCGACTTATACTCTTACCAAGGATGAGAGATTGGGGCAGCTCGATATCGACTTGGAACGTTGCCGCCTTATTGATGTCTCTAGTCTCGTCCGCCGGTGGGAAGAATTCTCGCTCGATTGCGCTAGGCCCCTTCGCGAATAGACCTCTGTGTCGATTCTGCACCCGCGTCGCCTCGTCCAATCCGTAAGCCAGGGCGACAACTTCGTAGGCAAGAGCATGGTGAGCAACACGCTTGGATGGGTCTAGGTTGTGCTGCTCCATTATCTCCTTGATTTTCTCCATAGGATGAAAGGTGAAGAGACCCAGCAGACTCTCCATTTCGGAGTCCGGCTGGCGCATAAAGTAGCCATATAGATCGAAGGTGGGCGTCATGAACTGGTCGAGCCAAATGGCGTTGCCTGCGCTCTTGCCGAACTTGGCACCAGACGAATCAGTCAGAAGCGGGACCGTAAATCCCACAGGCGTGTGGTGGAGATCGGCTGGTTTCTTCTCGGCCGGGTGGGTTTCGGTGTCGCGCAGATACTTGACGGCTTCGATGCCGGAGACGATGTTCCCGTACTGGTCAGATCCGCCGATCTGCATCATGACTCCTCTCTTATTAAACAGATGCCACCAGTCCCAGGCCTGCATCAAAGGATATACGAACTCGTCGAGCGACATACCGTCTCCCTCATTCATCTTGCGCTTGACGGTCTCGCGGGACAGCATGGGTCCCATGCGCATTCCCTTGAACAGACGACTCACGACTTCGATAAAGGGGAGGTTGTTGTACCACTGACTATTGTTGATCAGCGCGCGACGCCATGCCCAATTCTTCTCGTAGCCGAATCGCCTCGCCTGAGCCTCCAAATTTATCCATATGCGCTTGAGCTGATAATGCATCTTGGTGATATTCATCGTCATATCGGTCTTTGCCATCTTTTCGCGACTGGATAGTCGATCAGTGGGGTCCCCAATTTTGGCAGTGGCGCCGCCGATAACACTGATAGCTGTGAACCCGTGTATATACATCCAGAACAGAGGCATCAGAGGTAGGAGATGGCCGAGGTGGAGGGACGGGGCGGTAGGGTCGACTCCAACGTAAGCACCTATCCTCTTGGTCCTCATGAGCTCCCGAATCTGATTTTCGGTGCTACGGCAATTGTCAGATACGGGATTTCTTATAGTAAGGAACCGTGTTCGGCAGCTAGCGCACATACCCAGCTATGTCTTTTACATAACCACGTTCTTTGAACATGTCCCAAAGATGCGGTTCCTTTCCCTCCTTGATCAACTCGGCCTTTTCCAGCCAGTGGCGTTCTGCTTCATCTTGCTTAGCTAAGTATTTCAGACCTATAGATCTACGTTGCGGCTTTCTCGAGGCGAGGGATAGTAGAAGACATCTTCGGCAGAGAGTGGATCGCGCATTATAGGAGCTCGGAAAGAGAGTGCTCGTCGACATCGTGGCAGCGGTAAACATGTTCTCGTTAATTGGAAGAATTGAATGGGTATGAGTGACTATGAAAAAGCAACGGAGCTTCAGAGCCCCTCAAGCATAAATATTAGGGCATATGCGAAACGAGAGAGTGTGGTGGATGAGCTGATCTCGTTGAGGAGCATTGGCTGCCACAGTACGGTCGATGAAGCATATCCCAAAAAAAAAAAAAAAAAAAAAAAAAAAAAAAAAAAAAAGAAACCAGGCCGGTATCGATAACGATACAATATTTACGATTCCACTTGGGACTTCTTACCAAGTCTAGGTGGTAAGTACCTAGGTACTTAGATCCATGCGGTCAAAGAAGTGCCGATATTCCGTACTTGGTACTTCTCGTTGAGAGTTTGCCTTTTTTTTTTGAATTCGGGCGGAAACAGCCAGGGCACAAGATTATACATAGGTACTTAAGTACCTAGTACCTTTGCACCCAGGCGTACTGCCCAATCACAGAGTTCTTATTTTCGACCCTCGGCAATCGTAGGGAGTTTTAGTTCCAACCCTTTCCTCTCTTTCTTTGACCAATGAATGCATCATCGTCAATTCCATTCATCAATTCCACCCGCCTTGCCTGACTCGACCTTCTCTTTTGACCAAACATCCCGAGAGCTTGAGAACGCCCTGACCGACACTCACTCTCACACACGCCTTGGTTAAAGTAGATCGGTAGTCTCACAATGGCCTCCGTCATGCGTCCCACGCTGCTGTTCCGGCAGAGTGCCCGCGCCGCCAAGGCCGCCGCCGCTCTTCCGACCAGACCGGCCATCGCAAACGACGCCGTGCGCGTGGCCGCCTTCCACACTTCGAGTAGGAGGAATATTCTGCCTCACGGGCCACGTATGTTTCTTCCGAAGGGACAATCCCAATCCCTCACGTTTAGTGTGTTGCGTCAATTGGCTAACCCATGTGCGTCTGCAGAGGTTATCCATGGCACCGGTATGCGGGCATTTCTTCCCTTTGTCTATCCCTCGCACCTCCATATACGCAGACTATATGCCCACTTAGACGCACACATATATAATATATATCAAGACGAACACGCGACAGAGATGAAGCGTCTACAGCACAGCAGAATAAGCGGACGCCCGCCCCTCTATCCCCCCATTCCCCACTCCCATCTCATCAGCTCCCTACGCAGACAGTCCTAGGTAGCCGGGTAACCCAGCCAGAACTCACAGCTAACCAACCCGACCTCCCACCACAGTCAACGACCCGGCGCCCGTGCCCGAGCCGCACCCGATCCACGGGTCGTACCACTGGACGTTCGACCGGGCCGTGGCCGTGGGCCTGGTCCCGCTAACGGTCGCGCCGTTCGCCGCCGGCACGCTGAGCCCGGGCTGGGACGCGATCCTGTGCGCGCTGATGCTCGTGCACAGCCACACCGGCTTCCAGAACATCATCGTCGACTACGTGCCCACCAACCGCTTCCCGCGCTGGCGCAAGGCCATCATGTGGTCCCTCAACGCCGCCACCGCCGTCGTCGGCATCGGCCTCTACGAGTTCGAGACCAACGACGTCGGCGTTACCGAGGCCATTAAGCGCATCTGGAAGGCGTAGTAAGCAGGTCGCGAGGCGTTTCTGGATAGGGAAGGGAAGGGGGGGGATTTATGTATATATGTGTATGTGCGTACGTATTTATGTATGTATGTATGTGGTTGGGATCACCTAGTTCGAAGAACGGAGGAAATAAACAGTGTAAGAGGCATGTTTAAGCAGACGAAACGCGGTGGTGACGATGACGATGATGTGTGTGATGCGACAAGGACGCGCGACGGACGCGCAAGCATCACATTCATTCCTTTGTGTGCGAAACTAGCTAATGGAGGCTAGCTGGCTGATTTATCATGTGTCGGACGAGGTCGATATGGAAAAACGGATGCCCGCCCGTGTATTAAGTACAATTGAATATATATACAAGTTATTTAGCGACACCACGGTCGAGCAATCGTAGTACGTATGTACGTGCTTGAAACTGTCTCGTATGTGTAAGGTTTACTTTAATCGTCCAATTTTGAACAACTACCTAGGTAGATTTCCAAGCCCGAGCACGTCATGATATGTACAGTGGTATGGTACACACTCCATCACATCGCACCTGAAAAGAAGGCACACACGACAGGCTACCAACCAGCGTTTACACAACACGAGTTCATTCATCCTCGTCTGTGTAGATAGATAGATACTCGACGTCTACCCAGCACAGCAGACAGGCATCGCGACCTCTCATTTCATTAGATATATCTTATCCCCTCCCTCCTATAGGCTATAGGTACATTCAACAAGCGCACCCCCCTCCCCCAACCCCCTCACCTCGCATCCTCAACGCTGCCGTCCCTCTTCCCGAACCTAGCCCCGAGCCCGCCGATGTCCCGGCGGAAGAACTTGCCGAAACTCTTCAGGTTATCGTTAATGCTCGCGGCGTTCTGGCCCCCGAGGGACTGCTGCTGCTGCTGGTGGTGGCCGCCCTGCCCAGGCAGCGACCCGGACCCCGAGGCCGGCGTGCCGATCCTCTCGACGCCGTCGCGCGCCGCGTTCAGGAGTTTCTCGCCGAGGGACGTGGGGTCGAAGCGCGCGCCGCCAGTCCCCGCCGCCCCCGCAAGACCCCCTCCTCCTGCTGCTGCCGCCGGGTACGACGAGACGCCGAGGCCGAGGCCGGAGCTGCCGAGGCCCGAGGGGTTCATGAGGGGCGTGAGCAGGGGGCTCTGGGCCACGAGGAGGCGGCCCGTGTTGTTGTTGTTGTTGTTGTTGGCGGGGGAGTCGCGGTGGATGGCGAGGAGCTCGACGAGGTGGGCGTGCTCGGTCTTGCGGACGCCCTTGAGGTCCAGGATCTTGCGGAAGTTGGTGTCGGACCGGTCGCCGATGTGGATCAGGTACGCCTGCACCAGGCCCTCGGGCGGCGACGGCCGTACCTGCAGCGTCTTGAGGAGCGGGTCGATGCGCGTCATGGTCGCGTTGACGCGCTTGACGAAGCTGGCCGGGGGCGCGTGGTGGCCGGATGATGCGGGGGAGGTGGGCGATGGGTTGTCGTACGAGAGTAGGTTCTCGAACGCCTTTGTGAGGACGTATTTGTCCAGAAGCATCTGTCATTCGGTCAGCACGTTTACGGCGTATCGCAGAACGGTTAAACCTGGGGCAGTGCGGTGGTCTTACCTGCTCGGCGCCCACCTCGGAAATGGGTCGGCACTGGACGATGTTGGCAATATATGTATTCGCGAGGTGCTCGACCAGCTTGTCAGCGAAGGCGCGCGCATACTGCTGCTTCACTATGACGGCCAGCGTCTCCTCCGTCTTCGCATTAACGTGGCTGACCAGCTCGCCGACGTACGAGCTCTGGTCCCCGACGCTCTCCATCTTGCTCCAGTTCGTGTTCTTCATCTCGCGCCACGCGCCCTCGCAGTCCGCCTCCACCCTGTTCACCAGCGTTGTGATGGTGGCGCTGGCGACGCCCAGGAACGAGTCTGCCTGCGATGTCAGGTCGACCTTGTCGGCGAGCTCGGGGTCTATGCGCTTCTTGATATTTTCTTCCAGCTGCCCCGTATTCGTATGCCAGAAATCGGCCGTGTTTAGCACGAGAACTATATCCTGGAGAGATGCCCCGGCGTGGCCAGGCCTCTGCAAGATCGAAAGCAGCACCTGCTGTGCATAATCGTCCAGATACTTGGCTAGTATCTTGGCAAGATCCAGTAACCGTTCGCTAGTTGAAAGTTTGGCGCACTGAGATAAGGTCAGTTTGTAGAAGTGGAAGAGCTCGATGGCGGAGCTGATGACAGCCTGTGGCGAGAACTCCTCGTCGGGCGGCAATAACGGCTGGGCTCTGTATCGGGGGATCATCGCCGCCAGTGCTTTGTCCTGAGACTCGACCCATAGACTCAGATACGGCTCGAACGCGACGGATATCGATCCGTTGAAGCTCTGTGTCCTCTCATCCGCAGAGCTAAGGGTGTCAATGCTGGCCCTCGGATTACTCGCAAACCTCCTTTCGAGACTCTGCTCGAAATCCATCGTTTCTTGCAAGCAGCTCAGCAGCAGATTGACATCAATCTTGGCGCCACCCACGATCCTCATGCTCTTCTCGAGAATGCCCTTGTAATCGTCCCTCGTGCCGTCGCAGAAGGCCATGGCCAGCGTCTCGCCGACCCTCCAATGCGGCGGGAAAATAGAAGCGTGTTCCTCTTCGTAGCCCTTCATCATCCTCTTGAACCACGCGTACCGCCTCCCGATATTATCCAAACTGCCGGCTTCATCATTTCCCCTGAAGACCTGGCGGTACTCCCTCAGTTCCGTATTCACGTACCACGTCACCAGTCTGGCCTTCGCATTCTCGCCCAGCGCGTCCATGACGCTGCAGGCCTCGACCAGCGTGGCCTTGCGGGCCCCGACCTCGTCCTTCGCGAACGCCATCTCGAAGTCCTCGCACACCTGCTCCAGCAGCTCCCTCTGCAGCTCGCTGACGCCGCGGCTGAGGGTGGCGATCTGGTCGATGCTGCGGTAGCTATTGAAGTGGCGCATAAGCTGGAGGACGGCCTGGAGAAGGCTGGCGCAGTCGCGATACTGGCGGGTCTTGGCCAGGGCGCGCAGCTGCTCGTAGGCGGTAGTAAGCATCTGCAGGCGCTTAAGGGCGGTCATGGACAGGGTCAGGTTGCGCTTGGTGCCGTCGAGGCGCTTGATGTCGGCGGTCATGGAGGTGATGTTCTGCTCGGTCTGGATGGCGCGCGACCGCACCGTCTCGATCTTACGGAAGAGGCCGGCCAGCTCGGCCTGCGCCGACTGCATGCGTTCGAGCGAGGAGTCGGGTCCGTAGGCCTGGGCCGTCTGCAGGCGTGAGATCTCGGAGGACAGGCCATGGTGGTGTGCGCGCAGGGTCGCGGAGACATGGCCGACGGAGGATACGGTCGTGGGATGAGGGAACAGCAGGTTGAGATGTTGGATTGGATCGTAGTCGTCTGCCCGCCTGTCGTGTTAGTTGCCTGCTTTATATGTAGTTCGGGAGGAAGCATCTTCAATGTAGGTAATTTACGTAGGCAGGGTCGTCCAGGTTATTTAGAAAGAAATTCGGAGAGATCTAACCTGCGTCTAGGGACGGAGACTCATCTGCATCGCCATTCATCTTGGGCAGCACAGAAGACTTCGATATTGTTGCATTGAGGCCAATTGTTTACTTGGACTATCCCAAGTTTAGCTTATGTCATCGCTTGAGAAGCTACATAAGCAGGTAGGTACTTCAATGCAACATAGGACCCAGGCTAGTACCGGGGAAGATGCACCTAATGAGAATGATATCTATCAGTCACGTGGTGATAAGACGCCTTTACTACTGGGCATTAGGTACATGTACTCCATACTGGACATCGATACGTATATGTACCCGAGCTGAAGCGGGTAGATCCGGTTCAATCAGATGCCATGTATACCCAAACACCCTCACCTGGGCTGGGCTGACCACTGCGTAAATAGCATTTCCCCTGTACCGAAATTCGATTTGGTTTACGATAGTTCGAGTTCATAAATATCACGTCACCAGTGTGTACGATCATCTCTGCCTCGGTTGAAAATATATTCTATGTCCCCTTAACATCCCCTAAGACCCGGACTCCCCAACATGCCTCATAAGAACCTCTAGTGCCCGTCTATTGAACGTGGACTGTTGGTCTATCAAAAATGATTTTGGTATCTTCGAGTGTTTTTGTGCCCCCTATCCTTTCCCCTCCCCCCGGTGTCTGGTCCCCTTCTTTGTTTCTGGTATGCAGGATGTCCTCATGATGGTCATGATAAAAAGAATCGCCGATATACATATGCTTGACAGAAAAATGTAGGTGTCTCATGCTATGCATGATGGTATAAGCAAAGCAAAGTAAAACAAACCGTAACTCGGACCCCTTTTTGACGCCGAACAATGCAAATATGCATGCATGCCTCAACTCTTCAGAGTCTGAATCTCAGCAGGTCTTGGAAACTCGATCACGAACTATGCAATGCTTTGAACCCGGCCGCGATCAAACTTCGCGACTTCTCCCGCGAGTCCGCCGGTCCCGTCCAGTAGAACAGCCCCTAGAGCCCAAGAGCGTCAGAGAATCAACCCAGGTATTTTATCCGATCCGGCCCGATCCCAGCCGGGAATGGGAACGGAATCCAAAGGGGGGAGGGGACGAAGGGGGGTCAGGACAACTTACCCCGAGTCCCTTCTGTTTGCAATACGCCGCCTTCATCTTGACCGTATCCGGATTATCATACGTGACCCAGCCGCCGTCGCCGCCGAGGCAGCTGGCGGCGCCGATGCGCTTGTCGACCGTCTCCTTGGCGTTGCGGCGCGGGAGGTCGAGGTACTCAAAGGCGCCGTCGTCGCCGGCGGCGCCCTTGAAGCGGTGGCCGGGGCCGGCGACGCCGAGGAAGCTCCGGCCGTACACGGGGATGCCCAGGAGGATCTTGCGGGCCGGGCAGCCGTGGCCGATGAGGAAGGCGACGCCGGACGAGCCGGACGTCTCGTCGCGGTCGAGCGCGTACAGCTGCGCGTGGTGCCCGCTGCGGTGCGACCACGGCCCGCTGAAGTCGTACGCCGCCAGGTTCACGAAGTCCAGGTACGCCGACGCCGACGCGATGTCGATGTTCTGCAGCACCGCCCGCCCCGCCGGCAGCGCCGCCGTCACGAAGAACTGCTCCTCCGGCAGGTGGATGCGCACGCTCGCGAGCAGCGCCACGAAGTCGGCGCCCTGGCGCGGGTCCAGGGGGTATTCCCAGTTGACTGGTGTGTGTTGCACGCCGGTCAGTACTACGTTGCAAGATAGGTAGGATATGTATACACGAGATGGGGGGGCAGGACAGACAGGGGCAAGGCGTGCGGTGAAAAGTAGGGGGGAAAACAGAGCCGTACTATCAATGCCGTCCAGACCGGACGCTTCCACCAGCCCTCGCGCGGATCGCGCAAAGTTGTCGCGTAGCAGCGTGTCAGAGGCCACTATCGGGAAAGTCTCGGCCGACGTGCCGCCGCCAATTGACAGGATGACCTGCAAGTGCGGGTGCGTCTGCTTGAGATGCATCAGGGACCCGAGGCCACCTTGGACGCCGTCGCAAGGGGCTTGGGCATCTGCCCACTCGTCGCTTAGCTTGCTTCCATATCAGCATTTGGGGAGGAATCCTGAAGGATGAAATTAATCCACACGATGGCGAGGGGGCTCTCGCTGCGACAACTCACAAATACGGATCCGTCCGGCGCCACGTTGGCGAATGCGTAGTATACGTGGTTGATACAGCTGTAGTTCATCATACCCGGCGTGGCGCCGCTGTAGATCTTGGCGTTAGGGAAGTAGACGGCGTTTGTGAACATGACAGTGGAGGTGCTTGCGGTCTTCCGCCTTCGCGACGACGAGGAGCTCATGGCGACGCTCTACGATGTGAAGAGGAATGTGAGACAACGAGAGGGACGGTTAGGTAGAAGTTTAGTCTAGACAGAGACGGCGGCGTCTAGAGTGTGTCTGAGAAGGGAATCAGAGAGACGGTTCTGGCGTCAGGCAAAGGGCAGCAACACGATGACCGATATTACTGTAACAGTGAGAGACCTCAAGAGACATGTTGAAGTTGTCTCCGGGCATAGACAGATGATACCGGGAGAGCAAAGATATATGTGTTTTTTATTGTTCTTTGACTCGAGAGAGAGAACCCTTACTACCAAAGCCCAAAGTGAACCAATCTTATAAAACGTTATATAGGAAGTTTGGTGGCCGCCCTGTAGGCACGGACCGGTGGAGAAAGCGCAACATCACGAAAATGCGGCAGAAGGGGGAGACCACCCAGGTAGATATTTGGATTACCTCACGGAGATCGCACCTTAAGCTACTTCATGCATGACATAATTGCGAGGGGGGCCTGTGAAGAAACAGGGCCTTCCTATGGGCCAGCTCAAGGCGGAGGAGAGAGGCAGGCCAGTAGAGGAGTCGATATATGCCAGGCAGGGCATGGTCCGGATGGAGGAGAGAGCGTGATGAGGTGAGTTTTTAGCAGCTCACGAGATTACAGAGACCAAGTACTCGGTGGTAGTAGGAGTAGGTAGGTATGCTGCAGGTAGAAGCAAAAAAGTATGGACCGGTGTGTCGCGGGCTGGCGCGTGGGGAAGGGGGTTAGCCTGTCTGCCAAACTGCACGATGGCCCATTGTAAAGGCCGACTGGTTTGATTACCTGCCTCGAAAGGGAGGAACTGTCCGCTTCCCATCATTTCCATTCAATGGATGATGGGCATTTGACGGTGGGGTTTTGGAATGTCGTTGACAACGATAGAACGGAGACCCGAAGTATGGCCTAGCACACTGGTTAGCCTGCTACATACGTACATACATACAACGTACATGCGTACATACCTACATAGACGCGTACTATAGTATGTTCATCAGACGCTGTAGTACATATCTTGTACATCCCATCCATACCTACCTACATACGTACATGTACGTGTATGTAGCCTAACGAACCTTAGCAACCACGCGGTGGCTTCTGCTTGGCGGGATTCGGCCGATCGTGGCCCCTAGGGATGCAAAGCATCGGTACCCTCGTGCAGAATGGCACGATTTCAGAATTTGCCATATTGTCATTGTTGAGCTACCAGGCAACTTCCTGGGGAGCCGATGCCGCCCTCATTTTTTTCTGGACCTTTAGTCGTTCTTTCGGAAAGCGAATCGGCCCAATCAACCTCGTCCTCTCGTTTGAGTGATAATGCCTGGTGGAGCGCGGGATGGATACAAGGCTTTATGTAACGTTTAGGCGTGCTGGATGAGGATCATTGAAGTACCGAGGTAACAATGCCTCGAGATATGAGGAGAACGGCTGCGAAAAAAATAAAAATGTTCACAAAGACCCAGTCGCCAAGACAAACGGGGATTCAGTGACCGGGCGGGTATATCGAAGAAAGAGAGAGGGAAACCATTGCTATATCGAACGAAGTCTCCATCGATTATCGTCTACGTGGGTACCGCTAGACGTAGGCGGACCGGGCTACCGGATAATTTTGGGCCAACGTATTTCAGGTATTTAGTAGTAGTTAAACTCCCTGATATCGATATCGAGTTCAGGGTGGAGGAAGTTTTCCCAAGGAGAATGCTGTCGTAGTCAAAGAGACAGCTCTCTACCAGCGCCTGACTGGTGGAAACCAGGCTAGAAATTGATTCAACGTCATCAGTTGACGTAGACTACGCTACTTAAGCGATAGAGGCCCAAGTAATTTAGATCTTTGAGCCTAAAGAACTACTACGTAGCGTAGTATGTAATGCCGGCGCGGTAGGATGACATTGACTAGAGTCTCAGCC
This sequence comes from Xylariaceae sp. FL0662B, assembly GCA_022376535.1. Classification (NCBI taxonomy): domain Eukaryota; kingdom Fungi; phylum Ascomycota; class Sordariomycetes; order Xylariales; family Xylariaceae; species Xylariaceae sp. FL0662B. Next base: position 35,501 of record JAJJKD010000127.1, read on the forward strand.
TCCTTGGGCTTCCCATGCATGATCCCTAGAGCCATACGGCTTGTCTTGGTGAGATATAATATAGCAGCCTATAAAATTGTTAGGTTGTCGTTCCCACTAGACCATCAGACGAGCAAGACTATCCAACTGCGCCGTACGTAGCATGAGAGCAGGTACCGGCAGGATACAGGACATTGGGGGACAATAATGAACACCTCTTATGCGACGAAGTGAGACGGGCATCTTGAGTTTCCCGTTCAGGGCAATTTCCACACCTCACCTTGAAAGCCAACCCAGTCAGTCAGTCAGTCCCGAGGCGCTTCTTCGAAGGCTTCGAGAAGTTTGCCCCACTCCTTCTACACTATAGGCTAGCTACGTAGATGTTAGGCGTACGTGCTAGAAGCTACTATAGCTGACTAGGTTAGTAGTCAGCAAGTGTGTATGTACGTATGCAGATCGTCTCCTATCTCCATCTGCTCGTTCATGCCTGGTCTGATTGGTGATAGTTGTGCGGCTGTTCGACTGCTTTGGACGGGCCAACTCAGCTGCGAAAGATCAAAACGGTGGATCTGGGGTACATGAAACAACTACGGCGCGACCGAGATGAGGAGATGTCAAGCGAGGAGGACATCCTGACTTTCAGGGATGCCGTCTCTAACAGACTAATCTTGGCTCTGTAACGAACCTAGCCGGCGATATTCTGATAATATGGAGATTCCTACATGTCCCTCTTCATATTGAGCATTCAGTTGTCAAAGAAGCAAAGACCAGCACGACTACCTGCCCGGTGATCCACCTGTTGGTCATGTCCTCATGCAAGGATCATACGTTAGAGCCAGGCGAATTGGGCTAGCCTATGTCTGTGGGAAGATCGAGTTGCTGTACATACATACATATATAGTGTACATACATAGTACTGACATATCAACCTGGGTCGACGTCTAGGGGGAATTATAAATAAACCGCATAGGGGACACCGGCTCAATCTTGGAAATATGATACGAGGATAACAATCAAGTGTAGATCATCCGTATCCCGGAAGATACCAGCCTTTCGGCGAAGAGTTCCGAACCCCTCATGGCTCGTGTTTGAACTGTAGGGAGGTATGTATGATTCCCAGCCCACTGGAACGTCTCAGCGGCACGCCAAGGTCATAATCACCACCTGAACGTTACGAGCAAATGGTGCTAGCTAGCCGGCAGTCGAACTCATTTGTGATGTCACTCTGGCTACGGGCGAATTGAGCGAGCCGGGTCAAAAGGGGGGCTCACCGAGCAATGAGAAGGGCTCGGTGCGAATGTTGTCTTTTCAATGATTCTGAATTGAGCCACTCGCATAACAACCCTAATCCTCTGAGGTCCACTTGGATTGCAGTCGACAAGCTCTGGTTGAATGTAGATAATGTAATGGAATGGTCTTCACAAAATCCACAAGGTGACAAGTTCCTTGAGCCAGCCACCTCTTATTCCTCACTTGTCAAGTCAGCTCTTGTCGAATGCCACGAAGATAATCGGCCGAAGATAATAGCCAGTATGGAGAGATGCTGTCAGATAAGCGATACGGGTCATCTCCGAGCTGACCCGCTTAGAGATGAACATGTATAATTTAGTCCCGATCAGACAGATGATCGCGTCGAGGATCCCGTGTTGTTCCGGACTAACAGGGCACGAATTAGATACCCAACTTATACAAGTGTTGCAGCCCGTGAGGTCTTCGACTTACTAATCGCCAATGGAGATTCTCAGATACGAACTCCTCATCCTCCTCCTCCTGCTCCTCCACCTCCTCCTCCCTAAGTCTGCCTCTGTCTCCTCTCCGGGCGGGGCGGTTCGGAGCGGGGGTTCGAGGTAGCGTATATCACATATCATTTAACCGCCAAGGGGTAGGATGATCGGAGGTGGGCTGCTCGATGGCGTCAATAGTCTTGACGAGGACCCTGCAAGGCTTTGGGGGGGGGGGGGGGGGGGGCACGGATAGGGATCAGCACCACTACATACATACATACTTATGTATACCTAGTGCCTACCTAGGTATTTAGAAGGGCGCTAACGCAAGCAGTGATGAACACGCCGGCTTGAACCACATCGGGCGTCTGTTGAGCCTCCCAGCTGCCCAGTCGGTGCTATATCTACATACATAGTAAATACATGTAATAGTATGTAATCTAGGAGAACTGCCCCTATTGGTTAGTTACGAAAGGACTTTCCCGACAGTCTCGGGCAAATACCTACAGCAGTATGTACTAGAATGGGTGCCAGGTTCTGTCTCGCCGGTTACATACTGCATACCGGATACGTATGTATGTACATTTGGTATAGAGGTAGGTATGCCAGTATGTTGAAAAATTACCCTACCAGCCAGGCCAGCCCAACGTCTCTGTAGGTGTTAATGTCCATTCTGCTGGACATGTCGCCGCAAGCCGCAGTGTAACGGTCAGTTGGCCGAGCTTCCAGATCCGGGCTGGTATGGGTAACCCTGATCTCGGTTCCATCGCCTATTATTGGATCGGTAGCACATACCTAGACTATCGACGCCGTATTGCTGCATAAGAAGAAGAGGGTTTGCAACTTTAGGGAGACACAGAGACAAAAAGACACTGATTAATAAAAATGAAAATAAAGATAAAAATGAAGATATAAAAAAGATACAAAAGAAATACGTGAGAGAAAACAAATAGGTAACTAACCCGACCGGGACTCGCTTACTACACAGCCGATGCGCCGCACCGCACCGGCTCCCGTTTCCCTAGGTACTTACTGAGGTAAGTAAGCACGTACAGTAGTAGGCAAGAACGCAGCACTAACATCCGTAGGTAAGACGGAGGTACCAACCGACAACTAATAACCTCCAACCCACCTGCCCACCTATTGCACCTACTGTACATACCTAACCTACAACTGTACTATCAAATGTATGCGTGTACGTTGCCAGGCCCCCCCCCCCCCCCCCCCCCCCCCCTCTCCCTCCTCATGGATTCCCAACCCTGAAAATCATCCATCGGATATCCGCTCAACGCCGTACTCCGTCTGTCCGTCTGTCCGTCTGTCTGGTCTACCCGCAAACACATCGATTGAGCGAGTGAGCGACCAGACCACCGTAGCGATCGTCGGCTCGATCCACCGACCCGATCCACCGGAACATGTCGTCGTCGTCGACAGCGCCCACGACCGAGGAGGGAAGCGAGACAGACACCGAGATTGGGACCGGGACTGGGACCGGGACTGGGACCGGGGGGTCGCCCTGCTCGTCATGGACATCAGGTACTACCAAGCTGACGACCCCGCCTCTGCTTCCCGGCGGTAATAGTACTGGTCTAGCGGTGATCGAGGTGCATGAAGGCCCTGCTGAGGTCGACGACGACGAGTTCGTCGAGGAGGCGTGGGAGGACGGTGTTTCCAGCGCCGCGACGTCAATCACCTCGAGCATCTACGCACACACGTACGAGAACGGCCGGCGGTATCACAAGTACAAGCACGGGGTATGTATACCTACTTACATTTCCGTCCGTCCGTCCGTCCGCCCGCCCTTCAGCCACTAGCTCACGCGGCGCAATACGATCAATACGTTCTTCATTTGCTAAAAGAAAGAAAGAAAGACTGGTTGGCTAACAAGTGCACGTACGTGCGCGTGTGTATGTAGCGGTACCCGGTGCCCAACGACGATATCGAGCAGAACAGAGAGGATATGAAACATGCCATGATGATGGAATTGACCGTACGTTCTTGGCCGCGTAGTCGTACCCTTCTCTCCAAAGCTAGACCGATCTCGCTGCCCGCCGACCAGGCGTTGACGATCGACCGCAGGATGGGAAGCTCTTCTACTCGCCGATTGGGGACTACCCGCAGAAGATCCTCGACATCGGGACCGGCACTGGTAAGTTCTCATCCGTCTATCCATCTATCCCTCTAGAGCACGCTTTCAGGTTCGCGATTGCGCCGCTATACTTGCATTTGCTAACCAGACCGTCCGAACAGGTATCTGGGCAATAGAAGGTTTGTAACTAGCTAATGTTCCATCCCTGCCATCCCGACCCGTCCCGACCCGTCGCGCCGCCTCCTCGATCGATCCCTTGTCCCTGCGCAATATCTACGCTATCTATCTACATACACACATATACACACACACACGAACAAATACGCCGTACTAACACGAACCCCGTCCGCGCAGTAGGCGACCGGTACCCGAGCGCGCAAGTGCTCGGCATTGACCTGAGCCCGATCCAACCGCTTTGGGTGCCGCCGAACGTGAAGTTCGTGATCGACGACATCGAAGACACGTGGCTGAACGGGGACGCGTGGGACCTCGTGCACCTGCGCTCGATGTCGCCGATCCTCAAAGACGCCGGGAAGCTCTGCCAACAGGCGTTCGCGCACCTGCGACCGGGCGGCTGGATGGAGTGGCAGGAGCAGCACTGCGCGTTCCAGTGCGACGACGGGACGCTCTGCGCGGCGACCGACGGCGCCGCGGGCTTCTACGCGCTCGCGCACGCCGCCTTCGCCAAGCTCGGCTTCGACGCGCACCTGGCCGCGCACCTGCGCGCGCCCCTCGAGGCCGCCGGCTTCCGCGACGTCCGCTGCGTCGTCAAGAAGGTCCCCGTCGGCCCCTGGGCCCGCGACCCCACCCTCCGCCTCGCCGGCCTCTACCTGCGCACCATCATCCGCGAGTTCGTGCCCGTGTGCGCCGCGCGCCCGCTCGCCGTCCTCGGCCTCGGCGCCGCCGAGCGCGAGGCCTGGCGCGCCAAGGCCGTCCGCGCCCTCGACGATATGTCCGTCCATCGATACTGGAATGTGTACTTCTGGTACGGGCAGAAGCCCTTCGAGGCCGCTTCCCCCTCTTGAAACTGATACGGCGGGGGGCGGCATCCCTCCGTCTCGTTCCGCTCTGTCTCTCTTTTTGAAGGTGTATGTACTTATGTGTCTACCTTTATTTGTTTGTCTTTTCTCTCTCTTTCTTTTCTTTTACATGTCCTTTTTCTTGTCGGGCGTCTCGCACGCATATAGACATATATATACATATCATTACGAGTACATGGGCGTTAGGTATGGGAGGTACGGACGAAAAGAAAGGGGGAAAGGGAGGTTGGCTGGTCGGTTGGTACTTGCGGCGCGGGACTTTCACATCTGGGCTGGTAGGCGGGCAGATGAGCGGGCATCCCTGGGAGTTTCCGGTCTTCGAGGGAGGACATATTATCGTCATATACCCTCACACGCGCTTTTCAGGGCGCCGGCCGGGGAAGAGAGATGCAATGTAATAATGCAATGCATGCACGTACGTATGGGATGGCGTGGGGGGCGTATTTAGGTACACGATGTTCGCACGGTTTTCGCGTGTTGATATATATTATGTAGAGGAACGAGCTGATGCCGATATGGCCACTAATAATCTTACGGCGGTTTTTTACGCTGGTGGTCACGGGGAATTTTCCATATTTGATAGTCGTATTTTCCGGCATGCAGGCTATGAGACAACCCAGCTTGAACATACATATGTGGTTATCATGGTGTTATTCGGTACTGCGATTTGATGTCGGTACAGAAGCACTCATCTATTCCAAAAGGCGAATACAGACTTCATAACCTCCACAAGCACAACCGACATACAACGATTTTTTTTTTTTTTGGCTCAAACTGACCTATCAACTTACTATAAGTATGTAGCGCGAGATCAGGCGAAAATATCCCATACTTCCATAAATCGATAATGGAATAGGTCAATGCATGGACCCGTTGCAGACAACAGAGACGCAAACCTGCGAAAGTAGGTAGGTATGTAAGCGCCTAGCCAGCTATAAACCTGGATAGATCAATAGATAGATAGATAGATAGACGTAAGCTGGCGAGTTCGTCGTGATCACCAACTATGTATCTTCTAGGTATGTAGGCATCAACGTTCTCCGCGAGGCGCAAACGTCGATGCGCATGGCGTAGGCGTATGCGCAAATACATACCGAAGAATATAAACAGCGAATGTTCTTATAGTTATCGGTATGCAGAATCGATCGCGCACGTATGTATCCCTTCGCAAGCTATGGGGAAAAGAAGATACTGAGACAGTAGGTTGCGAAGCATGCGAATGTCTTACAAGCAAATGAGGCAAGGGATACGTGAAACATCACATGAAAGGGGGAAGGAAAGCCCTCTTTCGAAACGCACACTCGTACGGAAGCGTGGGAAAATAGTAATCTGTTCTCTACTACTACTACTACCAGTAAGTAGCCTACGCATGCAAGGAACCCTCCGTCGTCCCGAACCGTCCCAAGTTCATGTATGCGAGAAAGCAAACCGCAGGCCCGGCATGGGGGGGAAGAATATTCATGAAGTCATGGAATGTCCGTGTGAAGCCATCCAGTCATTCAGTCCATAAGAATACCGATCAGTCCAGTCCAGTCCCCCTTTCCATCATCGTCAGACTGCCCGATTGTGTATCAGCCCAAATAGGGCCCGACAAACCCAGGTGACAAGAAAGTCTCGCGGAAGAGTTCATCTACGTCATGAGCCGCCTAAGAGATGCTCGACGGCACCTTGTACGCTCCCGCCACTTCTTCGCAAGGCGGCAATGTTCCTGTCGAAGTCATAAAATCCCATGTCGTTCAGTTGTCTCAGCTGCTCCGCGTATCGCTCCTCCGGCGGCCGGTTGTCGGCCGGGGCGGGCGACCCAGAAGGCGAGTTCATGCCCAAGATTTGCATCATGTGCTGTAGAGCCTCGGGCGAGATAGGCATGCCAGCGAAAGGGTTTGCGCCTGCGCCTCCTGCGCCTGCTCCAGCTCCTGCGCCCGCGCCGGGAAACCCAGCGGGTGCTCCACCGAACAGACTAGCGAACGGGTTGGGCGGCGGATTTGAAGGGCTCTGAGGGTTAGTTCCCTGTTCTTGGCTGGCGTTGGCGTTGGCACTCCCCGCTTGCGCGCCGCCTGTTGCTTGAGTTGTACCAGTTCCAGCTGCTCCCTGCCCAGCCTGACCCATCGCGAAAGGGTTAAAGAAAGCAGCGAATGGATTGGAAGCAGTGCCCTCTGGAGCGCCAGCTGGTGGCTGGCCGGGAGCCGAAAAGAAGGGCGCGATTGACGGGTCAAACGGGTTAAACGGGAGGGCACCGGGGGTCTGATTGCTGTTGTTCGCTCCCGGATTGCTGGCATTGGAGGATGCAGCGCCAGGCGTGTTGTCGGTCACGCCAGGCATAGGAAAGGCATTCTGACTCCCCTGGCCCCCTCTTATCGCTCGCTGTATCCTGGCGGCGCTTCTCAAAGCATCGGGGTTCGTCATCATGTGGCGGAAGAAGGGCGACCGGACTATATCGCGAGCGTTGGGGTTATTTCGGAGCATGGGATTCTGCTGGATCATCATGTCGAGGAACTGGTCATTGTTCATCATCTCGTTCAATTGTTGAGCGACGTTCGGGTTGTTCAGCATGTTTGCTAGGTTCTCCTCGTCCATCATGGATCCGACCATCTGCGCAACGTCTAGTCAGTCATACATACTCTGCAGGACACTTCATCGAACGACGATCTATAGACTTACTCCGCCATCCGGACCGAACATGTCTGCCGACGGAAGGTTAGTCAAACCGGCGTATCGTGCGCCGGTCAGGCCCGCTAAAGGGTTGTTTGCAGTGCCGGCGGCCATATTGGTAGGAACCTGAGGGGCAGCAGGCGTAGAAGACGACGATGTTGAAGAGGCGGCGGGGGGTGTCGGATTGCTAGCGGCGCTCTTGACCAGATGTACGGTGTTACCTGATTTGATCTTGTAGGTGCTCAAAGGTTCGTCGTTCTTCATCACTCGTCCGGAATAGATCAGGCGCTGTCGCTCGACGGGGATATTCTCGAAGTCAGCACCAGCCAACTTGTTCTTCAGATCGGAGACGGTGGCGGTTTCGGCCATGGTGATGGTGTGCTGGGTGTCGCCCGAGGTCTTCACCTTGAAGGTGACCTGAGGGTCAGAGCTACTACTACCCTCAGCTGCGTCGGCCATTTTCGATGTATGACGCTTCGATGTCGATGTTGTTGGAGATTGGAAGGTAGGTATTCAATATCAACAATAATTAATATCCCTCTATCTCTCTATCTCTCTATCTCTCTCTATCTCTTGTGTGTCGTGGGAGAATGGAAGAGTGAGAAAGACGAGAACTTGAAGTTGGTAGATGATATGATGGGTCCAGAGGCGAAGTGGGATCAGCGACCGGCAATGTATACTTTAAGGTACCTAGGTAGGTATTGGTGGAGTGGATTGGTCAGGCCTGTTGGCGATAGATGAACGAGTTAGTAACGTGGGGCTGGTTGTGCTGGTTGTGTGTCTACAATGGATGTGAGTAGCCAGGTGCCCAGGTGGTTAACTGCACTGTATGCATACCTAACCTACCTAGCCCAGCACGGGTAGTATACTTATATAGATACTACATAAGGTCCCGTTGAGACTTCCACTCACTTGAGGGACGATAGGTAATCACCACCTTCAGAGGAGGTAGTTCATGTATGTATGTACTGTAGGTACATGGGTCGGACTGCACTTACACTGCAGGGACTCTCATTGGGCTTGCTTCATTCGGATGGCTTCAAGTGGGAATAGGTACCTAAGGCGCTTCGAGTCCTCAACCATAAATAGGAGAAATATAGGAAATAGATATCAAGGGATATCATAGAAGTAAGCTGTAAACCTTAAGCTAACCTATTTCGATGTTGAAAAGGTATACGAGATGTAAACAAGAGAGTAATAATCTTCTTCATCCCTCCTATCAAGTTCTCTTGAAAAGTAGCTACCAAGCCACACTAAAATCGATGTTCTCTTGGCATCTACTTGCTTCTGACAGCATACGCCACACGCCTTACATAGTACTGTAGATCCTGACACGAGGTCTCCAGAGCCAGTTAAACCAATGGATAACTTAGGTATTGTGGATGTACATTGGAACCCCCGCCAATATTGGTAGCTCCAAACTTCCAGGGTTCAAGTGACGTTATAGGCGTTTTGATAGGTCCAGCCTGCTAAATAGAGCTCCTATATATGTACTTCGCAAAGGAGTGCCTAGGTATGACTTTTCCAACTCGGTATTCCGACAGAATAGGCATTATCTACTTATGTCATGTACGAAGTAGACAGACGTCAGCAACTCATAAAGCGAGATATCGCCACAACCCACAAGCACCATTGATAGCATCATGATATCTGGATATGAAGTATACAGCAACGACAGCAGCTGGATCAGTAGGTATACAAAGTTATGCCATTCACCGCGTGTACACTGAAGACACTGAAGATTCTTCCTAGACTGTTGAATCGTATTTCAACCAAATCCTGGATTGTTGAAATTTAATGCGTGGCTTTGATATAACAGTCTCTTTTCTGTGTATGTACTCCTATGCCCATCTGTCTATGAATCACGAGTGAATACCTAATACATACACGCGTAGTGTATGTGAGCACTTCAATATTGCTGCGATGACCCCATATCGAATGCGAGAAATACTTGCCCAAAGGGGTAATGATCCAACAGTTCCCAACCCCTGCTTACAAGGCGCTTCCTGGTTTGGCCAATCACCATAGTACCGAGGCTTTATACTTCGCCTAGGTATATCGAGCTGATCTCAGCCATGCTGTTGATGACAAAATCCCATCCATAGCTATATATGTATATACAACCCATAGAATTGCTTCGCAGCCGTTCTACTACCGGCTAATTAACACTCTCTCACACTCCCTGGAAATTCATCAAAATCATACGTTGTGTAAGATAGCAGTCATGCGGGGCATTCAAGTAACACAATATGTCAAGGTAAGAAGAGTCCCAATGGATATCATCACTCATCAGACACCGGCGTTCGCACAGCAACAAGAGGAAATACTAACCCAATGGCCAGGGACCAAAAGATCTCAAGGTGGCCGAGCTCCCTGACCCGAAGCCGGAACCCGACCAGTACCTGATCGCGGTCCACGCCGCCGCGACCAACTTCTTCGACATCTTGCAGATACAAGGGAAATACCAAAACCAGCCCCGTACGCATGTCCCTCCCTAATCTCATCTACCCTCAAGCACCTACTTTCTTTACTTTGCACCATATGTAGGTAGCACCATATGTAGCACCATATTACAGATCACATAGCTACATAGTCCGCACTGCTGGTGCCGATGTCTTAACACGTACTGACTTACTAACTTACTGACTTACACCCCTCCCGCAGCATTCCCCTGGGTCGCCGGCGCCGAGTTCGCCGGCACCATCCTAGCGACGCCGACGGCATCTCCGACGCCGCCGCGGTTCGCGGTCGGCAGCCGCGTATTCGGGGCGAGCCAGGGCGCGTACGCGACGCGGATCTGCGCGGAGGAGCAGCAGCTCCTGCCGGTGCCAGCGGGGTGGTCGTTCGCCGACGCCGCGGGGCTGTTCGTGACGGCGCCGACGAGCTTCGCGGGGCTAGCGACGCGCGCCGGCGTGCGGCCGGGCGACACGGGTGAGTAAATTCCTGAGTTCTTTATTTCCCCCCCCTTCGGGCAGTCTTATAAATGCAAATTGCCCTTTTGAGAATTCGAGTGAGCACATTGCTCCCAAAACATGCTTCGGAACCCCTCCAAAAGCAGTAATTACTGACTCCGGATGTTGAAGTGCTGGTGCACGCGGCCGCGGGCGGCGTCGGGCTCGCCGCCGTCCAGGTCGCCAAGGCGCTCGGCGCGGGGGCCGTCATCGCCACCGCCGGGTCCCCGCGCAAGCGGGAGGTCGCGCGCCGCTTCGGCGCCGACCACGTCGTCGACTACCGCGACGCCGGGTGGCCCGACCTCGTGCGGGGGCTGACGCCCGCCGGCCGCGGCGTCGACGTCGTCTTCGACCCCGTCGGCCTCGTCGACCGTAGTACCAAGTGTGTCGCGTGGAACGGTCGCATCCTCGTCGTCGGGTTCGCGGCGGGCAACATCGAGAAGGTGGCCATGAACAAGGTGCTGCTGAAGAACATCAGCCTCGTCGGCATCCACTGGGGCGCGTACGCGCGGTTTGAGCGGGACGCGATCCCGGGCGTGTGGCGGGGGATCAACGAGCTGATTAAGCAGGGCAAGTTCAGGGGCACGGTGTTCACGGATAGAGAGTTCGTCGGGCTCGAGAGCGTCCCCGACGCGCTGCTGGCGCTGGGTGGGAGGGAGACCTGGGGGAAGGTTGTGGTGAAAACCCCGCAGGATGGGGAGAACAAACTGTAGGGACATGGGCATGATATTTTTAATGGGCTCGCACCAGACGGGGTATTTTTTTTTTTCTGAACTCGTATTAGATAGGGCATTGCAACTACTTAGGTAGCTATCTCTCTCAGTCCACCGTCTCGCCCAAGAGCGCGTGGTTCTCATAGCCCATATACCTGATCTGGATCTGCATGCTTTCCAGCACCCTCTGCCTCATCTCCGGTACCGTCTTCACGATATCGGTATTCATAAACGCCCCGTGCGAGCTCTTAAACTCGTACTTGTTCAAGATCCCCCACATCCGCTCCAGCTCCGCCGGAGCCAGCGGGATCATGTTCGGGATGCTCCACATGAACGAGAAGCTGTTCATGCCCCTGGGTCTCTCGCGCGCGTTGCCAACCGCATCCGTGTCCCAGCTGCCTAGCCCCGCCGGCGTCGAGACCAGCGTGTCGGCGATCAGCAGACGTTCGTCGTAAAGCGTTACGAGCGAGCCAGGGAAGTGGCCGCCGAGCTTGAGGGCCGTGACGCCGGACGAGACGCCGTCGATGGGAACGTCGAGCTCGGTCTCGGTGACGAAGACCTGGTGCGACGAGGTCTGGGTAACCCACTGCTTGTCCTCGGCCGCGAGGTAGACGGGGCAGTTGAACGCCCGACCCCATTCCACGTGCGTGGTGTAGTAGTGGGGATGCGAGATGACGATGGCCTTGAGGCCGCCCAGCGCCCTGATCTTCCCGATGGTCTCATCGTCGATGAGCGTGATGCAGTCCCAGAGCACGTTGCCCCGCGGGGTCTTGATCAGGATGGCCCGCTGTCCGATGCCGATCTTGGGCTCCGAGACGATGGATGTGAATCTGTCATCCCCGGGAATTGAGATCCAGCTGTTCCTGTGACCGGACCGCAGATCGTCTAGGGTGGTGAAGCTCTGTCCGCTTGGCGGTGTGAATTGTCGCGGGTCATCGCAGATGAAGCATGTCCTCAGCTCTTGTCGGTCCGCCGTGGGAAACTGGGTTCCGCATGCTGTGCAGACTAACCACGAACCCGTTCTCTTCGGATCATATGCGGGCTCATTAAATGCCATGCCTAAACACTGTCTCCAAGACACTAATACGTTAAATTAGTACTGAGATATGTCTTTACTTTGTTACGCCTCAACGACGCTTGAAGCGTATGCTGGCTGAATACGGTATTTCCTGATCGGGGTGGTGGGGTAGAAGTATTAGTCGAAGTATCTCTCTACGCCTCTTCTAAAGAAATAAGACCATGACCGATATAAATAGTTAATTATTACCTAGGGATATATAGGCTCGTGATCACTCTTGTACTCTTCTTAAATACATAGTATACATAGTATACATAGTATAGACGTCATGGTATTCCTCGCTGTGCATTATGTAGTGGGGTATTTATAACAAGGTGGGGGATTCGGGGAATACATATGTATGGGGTCGAGATTCTTAGAAGTTGACGTCTCAGTCTTGTCTTCACTCGGTACATACAATAGCATTGATTCACAATAGTATTCATCGATCCATAAAGATTTAGAGGTATATATGATATTTGTTCAGGTCTGCGTTAGTTTACTATTTGTACCATGTCAAGTCCGGTTCCGGCTTATCTACATTACACAACTTATCAATCCTGGTACGGTAGCTCTAGCCGGTTATCTTGAATGTCCCTGATAAGTGCGGGGATAGCTACATGTAAGCTCTCACTTAAGTACCGGACTTATTTACCTTTGCTACAGTGTATGTCGGTCATAGCTCTTCCTTAGTTTTATCTTTGAGCTTCGATTATTCTAGTCTTTATGCTCTTTGCAAAGTCTCATAATCGTAAATCCACGCACGGGATTACAACTCCACAATAATAACAACAACAACAATGGTCTTCTTTCTCGACTACCTCCAACATAGGCGGGATTGGTAAGTAAAATGTTGATAGTATACCGCCATTCCGAAATACTACTTGCTTACACGGAAACAGCCAATTCAAGCAGCATGAAAGGGCAGAGAGGATTCGGGCATTGACGCAATGCCGTGGCCCCTTCACTGCTCTAGACCGGGATATTATAAATAAGCCAATTGAGGAACTTGTCCAAGACGTGCACAAGAGCACACTCCAACCCATTGACATCCTGCGTACCTATGGCAAGGTTGCGGTGAAGGCCCACGAGAAAACGAATTGTCTGACCGAAGTCATGATCTCTGCTGCGGAAGAATGGGTTGGCGATGGTTCTATCAACATGAAAGGTCCCTTAGCTGGTATTCCAATAAGCCTGAAGGACACCATTGTTGTCGGTGGCTTTGACTCGACGGTTGGCTTTAGCAGTTTCGTCGGGAATAAGCAGTCCCAAGATGGACCTACGGTGAAACTTCTCAAGGATGCCGGAGCGGTTCCTTACGTGAAGACCAATCTTCCCATCACACTGCTCAGCTTCGAGTCCACAAACGATGTCTGGGGGCGGTGTACCAACCCCCACAACAGCAAATACTCACCGGGAGGGTCAACCGGCGGCGAAGCGGCTTTACTAGCGCTAGGCGGAAGGATCGGAATTGGTAGCGATGTCGCTGGAAGTGTCCGAGCGCCTGCTCATTTCTCTGGCATTTACAGTCTGAGGTGTTCGACTGGACGGTGGCCGAAAGCCGGATTCGCAACGAGCATGCCGGGCCAAGAGGGAGTACCAAGCGTGTACAGCCCTATGGCCAGAACTCTAGACGACCTGACTTATTTCACGCGCTCCATAGTCAGCATGCAGCCTTGGAAGTACGACCCGACGGTGCATCCCCTTCCCTGGAGACCTGAATTGGAGAAAGAGTATGCGTCAAAGAGCAAATTACGCGTGGGCGTAATGAGAACGGACGGTGTTGTGGACCCTAGTCCGGCATGTCTACGGGCACTGGAGAAGACGGAGGCCGCTCTCAAACGAGCCGGCCATGAAATCGTGGAGATCGATCCGCCATCGCCGTACGAAGCACTATACTTGGGCGCGCACCTCCTGAATGCCGATGGCTGCCAGATGTTCAAGTCATTCTTCAGATTCGGAGAATGGGACGACCCGGGAGCTGACCAAATGGATTGGCTCATGAGGCTCCCAAGACCTTTCAAGTTTATCTACTACTTGTGGGTGAAATACGTCCGAAGGGACGACGTGTGGGCGGGTCTTATCAAGGATTGGCGTCAGAAGACTGCCTTCGAGAACTGGAAACTGGTTTCGAAGCGCGAGGCGTACAGGGGTCGATGGTTTGACTGGTGGAATAGTGTCGATCTCGACTTCCTGCTGACACCCCCGAATGCGACGCCGGCCGTGCCTCACGATGGCATGAAGGAAGCCGTGAGCAGTTGCGGCTACACGTTTCTCTTCAACGTTGTAAGTGCATCCCTTGAGGCCGTTGCCGTCCTAGCAATACTAACCGGTCTAGCTTGACTACACCTGTGGTTGCGTGCCTGTCACGCATGTCGACAAGATCCTCGACAAACTACCCCCTTCTTTTAATATCAAGAAGCTGAACGGCGTCGCGCAGGGTGCATATAAGCTATATGACGCCGAAGCAATGCACGGCCTCCCGGTTGGGATCCAAGTCGTTGGAAGACGGCTGGAAGAGGAGAAAGTCCTTGCCATTATGAAGCAAGTTGAGGAAGCTCTCGGCAAGGAGAAGTATGAACAACTTGACATAATAGACTGAGCGATGAGGTTAGAACGAAAAGTGTTAGAGTGTCGACAGGTAAGTAGATACCCTAGATTGTAGTGTTTTAGACTTCACTGCGGCAAATCCGAATCTAGACTGGGTTTACTTATAGAGGATTTAATGTAAATCTATTTTCACAAGACATTTTCCACATACGAGGTAGATACGTTGAGACACAGTGTATCTCTATTCATCAGGTGCTCCGGTGTCAGCGATGGCGCGGTCAACGACTATCCGGGCGAGGACCCGACCGGAGCTGGTATACATAAAATATAGGCCGACTCCCTCTGCTCGCGGTCGTTTTCGCTGGGTAGAACACGATCTAATTATTGTCAGAAATATCTGAGCCGATATGTATCTGGTCATAGGGACCTCCCGAAGAGATATCGCACTAAGTTCTCAATGTCTACAGTATTTTATTAATACCTATAAAATGTGTCATAACGCAAAACCTACGACTTACAAAGCGAGTATTAATGTTACAGCTTCCCCCATTAACTCCTAAACCATGTTTGCAAAAACCCTACCTACTTACTTACCTTTACGAGTTAGAGGCAGGGGCCTGCTTTCCAACTCCGCCGGTCTCGAATCCTCCGGAAACTCGTGTGTGTTACTCGACGTAAACAGCTCGCGCTTGTAATTCGGCACTTGCATCTCTTGCACACCCACCGCCATCGCCGTCTCTTGCGCAGACGGCTCCCAGTCAGCCGTCCCCGTCTCCCTTGCTTTGGTATTGGCGGCATCCTGTGATGCGCGGGGCCGCCGTCTTAGAATCCAGAAGCCCAGCGCGCTCGCGAGAAGGAGTCCGGCGAGGCCCGCGCCTACGCCGATGCCTGCCCTAGCGCCTACCGAGAGGCCTTCCCGTGCCGTCGTCGTTGTTGTATTGACCCCTTCCATTGACGCAGTGCCAGATGACGAAGAAGTAGTGGCAGAAGTAAGGAGCGATGAGCCTGTCTTAGTCGCGAAGTCGCCCGGCTGCCAGCGCACCTCGATGGCCGCGGCATGGATGAGCGGGCTCTCGAGTTGGGTGACCATGCTGTTCTGGTTCGATAGGTCGGGCACGGTCACGTTGATGACAGAAATAGCCGTCGAAGAGCATGAGAGCGTCGACCATGTCTCGGTCAGGGCCGGCGGGGAAATGCATGAGTATCCTCTATGACCGGCGATTCGTGTTAGCGAGACTTCTCTCGTATTTTGATTGTTATCAAAATGATTCTTGATATCATCTTGGGCGATGTCACAGACTGACTGCTATTAACTAGCAGCCTGGTGACAAAGTGAGGTGGATTAGTAGGTATTTATATTCTTTATACCGACGTACAGCGGACAACATATGGCACGAGTCTCAGTAACGCTGCCAATAACCTCAAGCGAACCGCAAGCCGAATACCAGTCGGATGGACACAGGCCCGGGGAGTAGAAAGCGGAGGTGGGCTGGAACCCAGGCGGATAGCATTCCGATGTAGACTTCAGACCGAGACTGTGGTATTTGTGCGTCGTGGTGTTATCCCCCGCAGTCTGTGTAAATACACTGCCGTAGATCTCCACGTTACAACCCGGGGATGGTACGAAGGTGGTTGTGAGGGGGCCGATGTCCTCCATAGCCCAACTGCTGTAGGTTGGATGGTGAGTGAGCTCTAGAGACAGGTTCTCGGTGACGATAAATTCATTTAAGATGTTCAGCTTGTAGACTACACATGCACACACACACACACATATATATATATATAATTAGATTCATGTAACTGCATAGGAGTCCTTGTGTAGCAGCCAAGAAACATAAGAAAGAGAGAAGAACCCCAAAACGCCGGGACCGAGATAAATACCTAGATCTATTGGTCGGTGATGAGCTTAAATTATCAGGATCGAAAGCTCCAGAGTCCGGATTGGTCGATGCCTACTTGGCAATACTGTCTTAGTGGTAGTGAAACCAAGGGGCGCCTAACTGGCTGATCATGGACGAAATTGGGTATAAGATTCAACAAGCTGCTGGCTGTAGGTCCTTAGCCCCCAACATGCTAAGACAATATAGAGATACATGAGTATTCCTGGCTAGTTGTGCCAAGATGGGGCGATGGCGGTCGAATATATATCGAGCATACGTTGTAAGGCGATTTGGGGGAGGCGTAGCTGACATATTCAAAACTGTCTGTTACACATACGCGGTATGTCGAATGATGTGACGGACTGCTTAGAATTGCGCTGAAAAGGTATGCGAACTGAGGCGGCGACGTCTATGAAGCTGTAAGAGTTGTGATGTCATGTCTTCAGCTGGAGCTTGTGGAGGAGAGGTTTCCCGTTGATGTGTTAAGAAAACGTAGTTGTTCGATAGAAGCTCTAGGCTTATGTACGTAGATGGTTTTTACGATTCCAAGTCCCAGTGCTAGTAAGCTCGACTCTTGGAGACTCACATTCTTCAAAGGCACTATTAGGTCGTTGGACTATGTTCGTATCGGCGCTTAGCTTCCATAATATCCAAGAACTTCGAGCCTTTGACCCTGCCCCAGAGATGGCGGCTTATGTTAGCGCTCTTCGTTTTATGGTTGGACAACAGCCGAAGGCAGTGTTAGATCAACGAGGATCGTACGAGGTGCAGATACGTTTATGTTGCTGGGAAAGCTACAGCGCTGTTACTGCGGGATTTCGGGTTGCTCCACCCTGTGAAGGTCTTGCGGATCGGAACGGACCGCCACGTGGAGTCCCGTAACGATATATGGACCCGGCCAGCCGGCGTCGTTGCCGGTGTCGTTGCCGGTGGAGACTAATCTCGTAAGTGCCTGGCACCTATATTATGAGACTCGCCGCTACGATTGTCACATAACAAGATGAGTCTAGATGAAATTGTGTAAAGATTAAGCTTATCTGTGGGCTCTTGAGGGACATCTAGCACATGACATACATAAATGATCCTCAAGTAATATGGGAAGAAACGATGGTATTTAATAAATTATGTGTATTTTATACGAGAGGGTAGATAACCTGACCTGTGGCTCTATTGGAAAATGCCTGTAGTGTATTAGTAAGGGTGGCAGGCTTACTATAAAAGGTTTAGTTAACTATTGTAAATTTTATTAACTAAAGTCTTTAAGTATTAAGATTTAGGTATAAAGCCTATATAATTATTAATACTTATAAAGATACTGCGATAATACCGATATGTGATGGTATAGGTGGCTGAATGCCTAAAGTGAGGTGATACCGGTTGCCGACCAAATGGTAGATTAATAGGTAAACTTCTATCTGCCTAACTTCCCTTATTTCCCATTAGGCATCTAATATATATGCCTAATTTAAATGATCGACAAGTTTAGGCCTTAACGCATTAATCGGCGACTGGTAGGAATGGATACTCCTAATACGTGTAAGTGTCTATCATTTACAGGATTCCTTACATAATAATACTACTTATATTATAATAATACTATTTATATTATAATAATAACTACCTATATTATAGTATTAATTTTTTTAAATTTTTTTAAAATATTTATTTTAATTTATATACCTTATATAATATTAACTTTATTTTCATTTAATAAAAAAAAGCAATTACTATTAATATATTAATATATTAATATAGTAATAGGTAATTTTAATTTTTAAAAAATAAAAAATATGCCGATATAAAGCTATAAATTAAGTTATTTACCTTTTTTATTTTATACTGCCTATAAATTATTTTATAAATAAAAAGGTAAATAAATTAACTTATAGCTTTAAAAAAACTATTAAAACTCTATTAAAAAGCCTATAATTAACGTTTATTTAGCTATTAAAAAGTTCAGTAATTATTACTTTTTAAGTATTAAAAATTATATAAATTTTATAGCTAGATTTTCGTACTTATAAAGCTTTTATAATAAAACTATTTATATTAAGGACTATATTATTATATTAATTTTTTTAATGTTATTTAAATTTTTATTTTAATTAATATACTTTATATAATATTTATTTAACTTTTATTTTATAAAAAATAAATATATCTATTATATAATTAAAAATATAATATATATTTAAAATAGTAGTAATTATTAATAAAGCTTTATCTTTTTACTTACTACAGCTAAAATAACCTAATTAATGAGTCCAATTATTAAAGGCTTTTTGAGGCATCGGTAAAAATTCAGTGGTTGGCCGACAGGTATGCACAGTTCAAGTTAAGTGGTTCTTTTTTAGAGCCACAGGTCAGCTTATCTACCCTCTCTCTTATGAATCGATGTTTGTATAAGAAGCCGCTTGTTCTACCCATGTCGGATCTAGGTGGGACAACTCTTCCAAGATCTAAGGATTTAAGGATTAACGAGCACGCCATTACTACCTAACTTGCCTAACTTGCACAGAGATGCTAGTACATACTAGGCTAAAGAATTTGTGTCTATCTAATGACATAAAAGCATTATAAACTTGCTCTAAGTGGTGGTTCTAAACAACTAGCCAGCGTTGTACCACGGCTGGAATGAGCGGTGAGGAATAGCGGTGGAAACTCTGAGCTGTACATACGCACTATGTAAGAAAGTAGGTTTAGGGTTTCGCTTGGCCCAGAGCATCGCTAACAACACCGGGGTAATTCATCTACGTAGTGTTAACGAAAGTTGCATGATGCTGTTGGATCGTAGGCAGATAGCTTAGATAGGGCGGGGAAAGCATACCTACGAAGTACTCTAGGTTACGTGCTTGTTGGATTTGGGATGACTTCGAATTGAAGATCTGACATACACAACTGTAGAAAGGTAATTACATGTATTCTGAATACGGTTCAGAATACGAAGTACTGGCTGGCTGACAGGTCCTGTTGGCATTGTATGTATTGTGTAAGTTGTAGATGGTAAGCTAGGGTCCATTAGGTAGGGATGACATAACATATGATACCGAAAGCTTATACCGAAAGCTTCGATAAATGAATAACCGACCAATCTAATCTGTACATAGGTACATACCTAGTCTCTCAGTGGGGGGTTGCATCAGCCCACCTGCGGAGATTTCCAAGGCTCGACTCATTCAACCAAGAACATCTGCCTACCTATTCTCTGTATGGTTATTTACTATAGGCACTTGCACAAGTAGCGAACGCCATCCAATGTCTGCCGACGACCAGCAGTTTTTGGACATGGTTAGTGAATCTGAGCCGAACCCATCGACAGAATCGTCAACAGAATCAAACAGCAGTCAGCTAACATTGGCATGTGATAGCTCTCGTCCATCCCGAACCACGTCCGACGGTACTCGGGAGACGTAGCAGACTATGTCGACAAGGTAGTCGAACATGCTGCTGACAATGTCCGAGATGCCCTATCGTCGGCTCCCTGGGTACCTGACTCTATGCGGCCGATCCCTCCGTCCCGGCCGCCTCCCGTCGTGACCGTGCCCATGGGTACATACGAGCAAGTTCAGAGCTGGGTCGCGCGACATAAAATCCTCACTGGTGCCATCATTGTAGTCTTCGGATATGTGACATATAGGACCGTACGACATAGCAGGTTCCTGCATAAACCCCGCCGAGCCAAGCGGGCTCGAAATGGCGGCAGGCTCGAGGTCGTCGTCGTGGCCGGATCGCCGACCCTGCCGCTGACAAAGTCGCTCTCGCTGGATCTAGAGAGGAGAGGTTTCATCGTCTACATCGTCTGCAGCACGATCGAAGACGAGACAGCAGTGCAGAGCCTCTCGCGCCCGGATTTCATCAAGCCGCTAGGCATTGACATCACGGATGTAAGGGGTCTTCGATCCACACCATCCCGACGCATCCGCTGACCATAGCTTGTGATCGTGGCTAACTTACGTGTCTGTCCTTCTAGCCTCCAAACGCAGGCGCAGCCATCGAGCGCTTCGCAACCTACCTCCAGACACCGCGCGCCGCCGTTCCGGGTGCCAAGCTGAATCACCTGACGCTGAAATCCGTGGTCCTGATCCCCTCGCTGACGTACCAGACCTCGCCCATCGCGACGATCCCGCCGTCGAGCTTCGCCGACCTTTTCAACACGCACCTACTGCAGCCGATCCTGACCATCCAGTCCTTCCTCCCGCTCCTGACATCCCGCATAACGCCGCCCGGCGCCAAATCCGAGACGACAACGACGACGGCGGAGAAGACAACAGTAACAACACCGCCGACGACGCCGCGGGTCCTCGTGTTCACGCCGTCCATCATCTCGTCCATTAACCCGCCCTTCCACGCGCCCGAGGCCACCGTCTGCTCGGCACTCTCGGCCTTCACCGAGGTGCTGAGCGCCGAGCTGCGGCCCCTCGACATTCCTGTGACGCACGTGCAGCTGGGCACGTTCGACTTCGCGGGCTTCACGCCGGCGCGGCCGCCGCAGCAGCCGCACGCGCACCACGGTCACGGCCACGGCCACGGCGCCCCCCCGCCGACCGAGACGCTCCAGTGGCCCGAGGCCGCGCGCCACGCGTACGGCCGCAACTACGTATCACAGAGCTCGTCGGCGATCGCGGCCGGGCGCATCCGCGGGCTCCGCGGCAGCTCCCTGCGCGACCTGCACAACGCCGTCTTCGACGTGATCGACGGGTCGAACCAGAACGCCGTCGTCCGCGTCGGCCTCGGCGCCGGCCTGTACGGGTTCGTGGGCCGGTGGGCGCCCCGGGGGCTCGTGGCGTGGATGATGGGGATCCGGAAGGTCGACGAGCTCAGCCCGTGGGAGGGCTCGTACCACGGCAGCGCGAACACGAGCGAGAAGAGCCTGAGTGCGAGCGGGAGCGCGAGCGAGAACGGCGAGGGAAGCGAGTTCATCTCCGTTGGAAAGGTGTATGAGGGTGGGCATAATGTCTGGAAGTGAGGCGACGTAGGGTAAGGTGAGGGCTTTTCGAATGAAATTGGATCTTAATGGGAAGGCGTATGTATGGTGGCTTGGTTAGGCATATTTAGAGTGGACATGACACGACTTCCCTTCTCTACATACTTGCGTAGTCGCACACAACCCTCACGAGTTTAGCATGATGATGAATACGACTGGACCAATGAATGATTGACTGATGCTGGACTTGACTTGACTTGACTTGATTTGATTATGCTTGGTATTCGTGGTATCTTATGCCTCTACTAATCGACGATTCAGGGACGGGCATTGTCCGTCTGTGGAAGGGACATACTGTCTTCCTAAGCTCGACGAAGACATCAGTCCTCGCACTTATTCCTATTTGGTATCCCTTACTTTGTCCTATTAGTCCCGGAGGTAGCCTCTGATAGCCATCATCACTTAGGCTATATGCCTCGCCAGTTAGCCCTGCTATTGCGAGGGTGAGATAGATACTGGCGAGGGCATCTGGATATGGGTAGACGTAGCCTAAGGCTATGTCGGTGAAGACCCTAGCGTCGAAGGACCTCATTATAGTATGGCAGTCGCCTTTGCTTTTTTTTTTTTTGCTGTCCCTTCTCTTCGTACGCTTCTAGTGGTGACCTCGTCCGCCTCTAAACTTCCGATCCCCTCGTCCTCTCCACCGGCCGCCCCGTCCACCACCAAATCTATCTCCCCTCCCGCCCTTGTCATCGCGATCCCGCCTCCCGAACTCCCTCTGGTCGTCGTCAATCATCGCCTCAGTCCTCGAGAAGGAGGACTCCTCCGGGATGACATCACTCTTGGCAACGGGCTTCTCGAGGTTCTTATCCCAGCGGGGGTGGGCGCCCTCCTTGCAGGCCCTGCCGTCGGGGCAGAAGCCGGCGAGGTAGCAGGGGCAGAGCTTGCGGCGGACGTGCTTCTTGGCGCAGCGGGGGCCGAGGGGGCAGAAGCCGCGGTCGTAGTGGGGGCAGGGGGGCAGCTTGCTCTGGGGGTCGATGTGCAGGTAGAGGCACTCGTCGCCGTTGGAGCAGTAGCCGTTGCGCACGAAGAAGTTGCACTCGGGCATCTTGCGCAGGTTGTACTCGTGCAGGAACTCGCAGCTCTCCCCCTTCTTGCACAGCGCCCGCAGCCAGTGCTTGCACACCAGGCTGTTGTACGACGCGTTCGAGCTCTGCGCCGCGCTCTGCGCCACGTGCCGGTCCGCGCACGCCGACCCCAGCGGGCAGTGTCCCGCCACGAATGCCTTACATGTCGGCCGGTTTGGCGGAAAGCCGTGTCCGTAGGTCGTCCGCAGGAACGGCGAGAAGCTGAAGCTGTAGGACGGCGCTTGGTGCTCGAGGATCTGCTGGGCTAGTTGTGAGGGCGGCGGCGCCGCCGCTGCGCTGGCTGTCGCCATTGTGCAAGGCGGGTTGATCAATGTGCTTCGTGATATATGGAGTATATGGGAGGTGATTGTGTCGAAATATGATGTCGGCGCGGGTAGATTTTTTTTTTCTCTTTTTTTTTCGTAGGCTGACGTGAAGTTCGCTGGGCAAGGAATGCTGGACGGGAAAGTAATGGTAGATGTTGATGATGGAATTCTAATCTTGAACGACGAATCCATAGGTGACTGGGCATATTACTGTATCGAGTTGCTATCCAGCTGATTAATAAGCATATGCATAGAAACCTGGGGAATGCTGATAAAGTCTATGCAATTATCCATAACTTTAATGTATCTTAAATTAGGTACTTCATCATCATCCTTTCTTCTATAACGTCTATGGCTGTGGCGTTGTTCACTTAAATCTCTGTTTAGGTACTTACTTAATGCTAGTATCTGTCAAGCTACATATAGGTAGTAAACGCGTCAATACACACATAAATAAATGCCTTATAATCCTCAAGATGAGGTACACGCATAGCCAAGCCTCGGCTTATGCATTTGCAACGGTTGAACCTGCGACCTACCCGGCCTATTGCATGGATTCAAGCTGCATGTAGCTCAGTACTACCACGACGATATAACACCGACTCGCCCTTGTCATTGTCCCTTATGGGTGGTGTTGGTTGCTTCATCATTGGATAGGGCAGTATCCTCACGAATTTCTTCCCCTCACCTACTTGGTAGTGCTTGTTGAAGCTTCATTATATCCTAAGCTATTCCAAGGTATAAGCTGGGATAAAGCAGCTACCAATATATTCCGTGTTTTCTCCCCCACCTATAGCGACGGTCCTGTGAGCTTGTACCTCGCTTTAATAGTTTGAGATACCTCAAGTGGTGTAGGTCTTTCTTAGCTACTACGCCGTTTCATCCTAACCCACTATACATCACATGGAATTGGTGATGCAGTTGACGATGTTGATGACATCCATGTTCCAGGGGTAATGTTGCCCGAAGTTTCTGCAACCTCGTGCTTATTCGATGAGATCATTGTAGGATTCTCCGACTGGGCACTCCCCGAATAGCTAGAATCGGGCCGGAACGATGCGGGCGGTCGACTATATATGTCGGTGGCTACAACCCGACCACATCCAAGTGGGCGGCTCTGGCTCATCTATGCATATCGGTCTTTCTACGGATGCTTCATGGCTCATCCTAATTCTGGAATCGTTTAGGACCGCATTCGAAAGCTGGTATGAGCAATTGGGAATCGCTTCACGCGTCCTCTTGTTTACGAGTCTCATCTCTTCCTTCGCAGTCGTATGGTCGTATCAGGTTGGGCGGTTGAGTCGAGGCACGATGATTCAGGCTATGCTTCTGCTCTTACTGCCCTTGACAGGCTTGTTTGGCCTGATTATAGGACAGCCAGCATCGACAACCACGACGTCCGCGCCAAGTCCAGTTTTCACGATCTCGGACGATGTAGATGTTGGGCAGCCCGTCATTCCTAATATTGTCGATCCGCAGGCGGTCAACCCGCAATCCGTCTGCCCCGGGTACAAGGCTTTCAATGTGGAGGAGAAAAGTAACGGCTTGACCGCAGATCTCATCTTAGCCGGTCAAGCATGCAATGTCTATGGTACAGATATCGAGGCTCTAAGTCTGGTGGTTGAGTACCAAGCGGTCGACCGACTACACATCGAGATACTGCCGCGTTACATCGGCGAGAAGAATTATACCTGGTTCATCCTCCCCGAAGAGCTAATACCGAAGCCCAAGATCGAAGAGAATTGCGGCGACTGTGCCTTGAGAAGTGATCTGGACTTCGCTTGGAGCAATGAGCCCACATTCTCCTTTAAAGTTACGAGGAAGAGCACTAGCGATGTCCTGTTCACGACTGAAGGTTCTCAACTAGTGTATGAAGACCAATTCATCGAATTTGGTTCGTCGTTGCCCGAGAACTATAATCTGTATGGTCTCGGGGAAGTCATTCATGGCTTTAGGCTTGGAAATAACCTCACTAGTAGGTTGCCGTGTTGATTCTACAGCCGAATAGATCCTAAGAGAACTAGGGACTTTTTTCGCCGCCGATGTGGGCGATATCATAGACGCTAATATTTATGGTAATCATCCCATCTACCTCGATACCCGCTATTTCAAAGTAGACGAGGACACGGGGGAATTGGCGTATGCTCCGAATGCTACGGACAAATCTTCCAAGTACAAGTCATATACTCATGGGGTCTTCCAACGCAACGCTCATATCCAGGAAGTCTTGCTTCGGGAATCCAACATCACTTGGAGGGCACTCGGCGGCGACATCGATCTCTACTTCTACCAAGGCCCTAACCAGGACCAAGTCACTAAGTCCTACCAGAAAAGTGCCATCGGCTTACCCGCATTTCAACAATATTGGACATTCGGATATCATCAATGTCGGTGGGGCTACGACAATTGGACGCAGCTTCAGGATGTTGTTGACAACTTTGCCAAATTCGATATACCTCTTGAAACGATCTGGTGTACGTTTTGGCCCTGTCCTATCCAGATTTCAAAGCCTCACTGACTCGTCGATAGCCGACATTGATTACATGAAAGCATACCGCGACTTTGAGAACGACCCCGTTCGTTTTAGCTACGGCGAAGGATCAGACTTTCTGTCCCGCCTGCGTCAAAATAACCAGCATTATGTTCCAATCGTGGACTCGGCCGTGTATGCACCAAACCCTGAGAATGCCAGCGATGCGTACCCGCCCTTCAACCGCGGCCTAGACCATGATGCTTTTCTGCTCAATCCTGATGGGTCCATCTATATAGGGTCAGTTTGGCCAGGCTACACTGGTATGTTCTCTAAGTCTTATCCACCCACACACGTTCATAGGTTGA
This sequence comes from Xylariaceae sp. FL0662B, assembly GCA_022376535.1. Lineage (NCBI taxonomy): Eukaryota > Fungi > Ascomycota > Sordariomycetes > Xylariales > Xylariaceae > Xylariaceae sp. FL0662B. The sequence continues at coordinate 61,348 of JAJJKD010000127.1, forward strand.
ACAAATCTAGTCTTCCCCGACTGGATTGGTGCCCTGTTCAACGGCACCGGAACAAATCAGTGGTGGGCATCAGAGATTGCCGAATATTACAACAATATCAAGTTTGATGGTATATGGATCGACATGTCAGAAGTTTCGTCTTTTTGTGTAGGTAGCTGTGGCAGCGGCAATCTGACCCTCAATCCGGCGCATCCCCCAGTACCTCTGCCGGGAGAACCTGGGAATGAGGTTCTAGAGTATCCAGAGGGGTTCAATCTCACCAATGCCACGGAAGCCGCATCTGCGTCTGCGGCCCTGAGTTCGCAGACGGCCGCAGCTACGTCGGAAACTTCTACAACTACTTCATATCTCCGTACCACCCCGACGCCTGGCGTTCGTAACATCAACTACCCGCCTTACACAATCAACAACTGGCATGGTGATCTGGCCGTTCATGCCGTCAGTCCCAATGCCACCCACCACGGCGGCACACTAGAATACGATTTCCATAACCTCTATGGACACCAAATCCTCAATGCCACCTATCACGCGCTTCTGAATGTCTTCCCCGAAAAGCGACCCTTCATAATCGGACGGTCTCAATTTGCCGGCTCCGGGAAATGGGCTGGCCATTGGGGGTACGTATAGCCGCCGTCCCTATTCCACTTTCGACCCGAAGCTGACTCATCTCCCACGCGACGTCTAGCGGCGACAACTACTCGCTCTGGGCCTACATGTACTTCTCGATCCCGCAGGCGCTCTCCTTCTCCCTCTTCGGCATCCCCATGTTCGGCGTCGACACCTGCGGCTTCTCCGACAACGCCGACGCCGAGCTCTGCGCCCGCTGGATGCAGCTGTCGGCCTTCTTCCCCTTCTACCGCAACCACAACGTGCTCGGCGCCGCGAGCCAGGAGCCGTACGCGTGGGCCGCCGTGGCCGACGCCAGCAAGGCCGCCATGCGCATCCGCTACGCCCTCCTGCCGTACCTGTACACGACGTTCTACCTCAGCCACGCGACGGGGTCGACGACGCTGCGCGCGCTCGCCTGGGAGTTCCCCGACGAGCCCTGGCTCGCCGGCGCCGACCGCCAGTTCCTGGTCGGCGGCGCGCTGCTGGTGACGCCGTGCCTGGTGCAGGGCGCCGCCACCGTCGACGGCGTGTTCCCCGGCGCCGGCGCGGGCACCGTGTGGTACGACTGGTACAACCGGACGAGCATCGCGGGCGGCGTCGGCGCCGGCGCCGGCGACAACGTCACCCTCGACGCGCCCCTCGGCCATATCCCCGTCCACGTGCGCGGCGGCCGCGTCCTGCCGATGCAGGAGCCGCGCCTCACGACCGCCGCGGCGCGCGCGAGTCCCTGGAGCTTGCTCGTCGCGCTGGATGCGGATGGGCGCGCTGCCGGTGGGCTCTACCTTGACGATGGCGAGAGCTTGGTGCCGAATGCGACGACTTGGGTTGATGTGAGCAAGATCCTCCCCCCCCTTTCTTTTTCCGTCATAGCCGTTTCTCCTTGTTTTATTAGTATAGTCTTGGCCGCTTACTGATTAACATGCTTTAGTTCACGGTATCCCGATCCGAGCTGAAGGCGACGCCGCATGGGAACTTCACGGATGGGAACGCGCTCGGTAACGTGACGGTTATGGGGACCCTAGGTGCCGTTTCTAGAGTCGAGCTCAATGGGGAGGCGATTGATACGGGAAAGTGGGAGTTGCAGCACGAGGGCAGGGTGTTAGAAATCACGGGCCTGGATGAGTTGACGGCGGATGGGGCTTGGATTCGGGAGAGGGTTTTGAGTTGGTCTTGAGTTGGATATGGAAATTGAATAGTCTCTGCTGTGTGGTCGGTCTTCCGAGGTGTTCATATGTTTAAGAGCAGAAACTGATGTTGTTAAGGTAGGATTATCAGGAATCTGATATAAACACTTCTAGTATCGAGTCAAATGCTGTGGGATTGTGAGACAAAATAAGTCCCTGGTCTTTATATTTGACGGAATGGTTTCTGTGTAGATGAGTACAACTTCTGCCAGTCCTTGTGGTTCTTTCACCTTCGGCTTAACTCTTATAACAACATGACTTCTCCTTAATCTGCATAAAGGTTCAGGTAATAGTATGTACATGGAAGCAAGAGAGCACCGTTATCGACAGTTTATGGAGTTTCTCTCAGTTCCGCTCCTTTAACTCAGTGCGTATCATGTTCTTCGTACTTCGTAATCGTCGTAAGGATTTGTAGAACTGAGGTATTAAGCTTAGCGAGGGGTTCAAGTAAGCCCATACATACCACCAATTCCATTCCAACCAAATACCTACACAAGTCTCCCAATACCGCCTCAGCCAAGCCGCCTCAGCCTAGTGCCTAAACCGTTGGCCTATATTTCCAGCGCATCAGCAGTAACGCCTGCAGGCTCACACCATTCTGTCAGGAGAGAGCGGCATACAATCCTAAGCAGCCTGCCAACAGCGTAACCGTCGGCCGGTATAGGTGTCTCATCGCCCACTTATCAATCAACGCCCGCACCATCTCCTCCCCCTCCCCTTCCCCTTCTTTTTCTACCCGCTCCCGCCCCTGACCCTCTCCAACCACACCCCCCCCTTCTCTCACGCCCACACCCGCATCCAGCGCCGCGACCAACCGCTCCAACCTGCGATTCAAGGGCATCATGACACCCCAGGTCCAAGGGGAAATGCTCAGCGACAGCGCGGCCGCCGCGCCGTACAGGCCGCGCCTCTGGGGCGCTCCGCGGCACGCGAGCCAGAGGTGGGCGAGGCCCGGCAGCAGCAGGGGCGCGGGGAAGAGGGCGAAGGCGCGCGACACCATGGCGTGGAACTGGCGGAGCAGGACGGGCGTCGGCGCCTCCCGCAGGCGTGGTATCACGAGCAGCGTGAGGCCTGCGTTCAGGCCGCCGGCGGCCGCGAGCGTCATGATTGTTGCGCCTTGGAGGAAGCGGATGAGGGAAGAGGGGTTGGGGGCGGGGGAGGGGGGCATTGCGTGGGTGGTGAGAAGGGCGTGTTTGGGCGAGTGGATGAAGGTGGGTAGAAAGAAAGGAAGGAAGGAAGGAAGGAAGGAAGGAAGGGGGAGACGAATAAGTAGTTGAATTAATAGAGAGGGAGATAGATGAGTATTTATTTATTAGTAGGATGCAAGCTGGGTTGAGGCGCTAGGACGGTGGCGACTCGGTTGGTAGGTGCTGAGTAGTTTAGACATCCGGAGACTTCGCTATGCGGCTTGTTGTTATTAGGCTTGAAAATGAGACGAGGGGAAAAACGAGACGAGATGTATTCGAGCAATAGTGTTGAAGACTCTTAGCTAGCGCACTGACGCGGGGTGTAGTATATCTCGGTCCCGAAACTCATGGGCGGGTTCCAGTGAGGACCTAGCCTGACATATAGGCTATATCTTGAGAGTTTGCCGCAAAATTGACGCCATTATGCTTATACACGTGTCAGATTGTGTTACCCAGGGGAACCAAAATGATACCTGAGGTAGAATGACATCTGCAGGTATTACTTATACTTTCTTCATTGGTATAGTAAGCAGAACCCGTCAACGAATCACAATATACTCTGTTTCAGTTTGTCTAAAGGTTGGACAGTTGCTCCTTTGTCATCTTTACCTCCTTACCTTACAGAGATGTCGCATTCGTCCCGACCGTCTAAACGAGAATAAACCGGTAAAATAAACCCAAAGGGTCACTCGTCAGAAATAAAGCAGGGAAGAATAAAAAGGCACGGGTTTTATTCTGTTATACCTCGAGTAACGTATCCTACCAACCCCTAATTCTCCTAACCCATGCATTGCCACGCCCCATCCTGTCCCCATGCGTAAAAATCGTCTATGTCGATTCCTCTCTTTATCAGGTCTCGCTCTATTTTCTCAAGCTCCTCTAGCGGAGCATCTTCAAAACCTGGGTAGCCTCCCAAGGTAGGAAAATCAGGGCTATAAATCACACACGTGTGACCCTCGCTGTCTTCCCCCGGATGGTATCTTTGCCGTAGTCTCCGGGTTATTTTGAACGCTGATGCGGGTGTGTCCTCTGCAAAATGACGATCTGCCTTTTCCAAGCGGGGATGGAGCTTTGGGAGACTGACGACAACGTTTAAATCAGGGATCGTGGTTAATGGCGTAAGATGCGATACAATATCACGCTCGTTAACAATGGACCAAGATGATCGATCGTCGTGGTCTAACCAGATCCTAAGGCTTCCGAGCCCCTTTAATCGGGCCATGGCTGGCCACACTTGCAACCATGCACGCACCCGTGATAGTCTGGCTAGCGGTGACTTGGACCTAGGGTTAATGCCCACATATTCCAGTGCCTTAAGTAAATGTAGCGGGAGCCTCAATGTAATGTCAAGCTTCCTGATGCGCTGAGGGATGGGAGTTAGGAAGTCGGACGTGGAACATGGTCTAATAGAAGAGGCGGAAGCTCTCTCTAATAAGCAACCAAGCGTATCAAGGTCTGTAACGTTGAAGACCACCACGCCGGCCATGAACTCAGTCACCTCGGCATGCCTGTGAGCGGTGCGCGAGGATATAAGCAAGCACTCTTTGACGGTGTGGTGGCGAAGGGGCTACCTACATTCTCTTGCATGCGGAAAGAATGGCCACGAGAGTGCCGCACTCGTTAGAGACATCTTTAACTGTCCCCGATGCTGCTTCTTCGCATTTCCAATGAGGACCCCACGGGGACCCCAGGCGGCGCCGCCAAATCGTATCCGTGCGCCAGCCGCCGGTGGTCTGACGTTCGAAGCCGTCAAGATCGCCGCTCGGGTCTGGGTCGAGGCATGCTGAGATGTGAATTTTGCCGTGACGAAAGAATAAATGGACACCGCCGATGAGATACGTGTAGATCACATGCCGGATCTCAATAGGTGCCAGAAATAAAGCGCTTTCCAGTTGAGGGTCGATGGGACCGTGTATGACGGGCTGGACCAACATCCCGAGTTAGTAGTTAGCTGCTGGTAGACTGAGAAGGTCTTGGGGAGGTGTATGTTCATGAAATGTCGAAGAACCGAGTCGTAAAGATTCTGCCAACACTTCGCTTTAACTTATTATTCAACAATGTGTAACCGAGGTGAATTTTGCGTGCTTATGTATTCGCGAAATGCGGCCTTGCCGCCTTGGTTGCAACACTAAGTAAGTACTAGTGTAGTATGTACCTTAAAAAGTGATAGGCGGCGATCCTTCAGAGTAAGGCACTTTAGCACTGCCAGCCTGGGATCCGGGGTTGTTGTGCATATGCATGCGAGTGGCCGGGGTAACTGTCAGATACAAAGGACCGCATAGCTCAAATAGGATACGAGGACCATGGTAGCTCCATAGATCGTCTAGAAAAGTACACACGGCGTTGAAATGGTATAGACAACATACGTAGAATTCGTATAACTCCTAATATAACTAGCGACTAGCGTACGGTTTCGTCGAAAACATACGATAGATAGGAAACAGAAAAACAAAAGTTCAGATAGAGCAAAGCCAGAGAACAGACAAGCCACCAACTAATAAGTTAATTATCCAATCAATCAATCCCCTGACATTTTGGTACCAAGCGTGCAAGTCGCCTAGGGAAGTGGATGAATGTTGCCATCATCATCAACGTAATGTCTTAGACTCCAAACCTTCAGGGCGATGGCCAGCATGGCAACGCTGTCTGCATTATTCTGTTAACATCTCTGCTTATCTCCCCGTCGTGGTAGGCATGCAACTCACCGGCATTCTTTGCACTGTGCAGTTGACCGATACACTTCCAACCGTAGCAACTTTCGACCCCTTCCGGCCGATCGCTAACGTCTACCAATTTGCCGCCGTGGTTCGTATGCGTCAACTGCAACAGTCAGTAACGAAGCTCGTATGGATGGCCGGGATCTCAACCTCGTGCAGCATGGTGGACCCGAAGGTCTTGAGTCCGTCGACGGGGCGATCATTGTTCCTGAGCCCGGCACGAAAAGCGTCCGTCGTGGCCGTTTGGACTCTCGCGGCATCGATCTTGGGCCATCCATCCGTATTGGCTTTGGACGTGAACCAGGTGCAGATATCGATGGAGCAAGCATACTCTGTCGGGTGGGTAAAGTGGTCGATGTTTGCAACCCCTGGACCGCCCGCCTCAAGGTAACCCTTACGGTCTTTCCGATCAGAAGATAGCGTGGAGGCCTTGGCCGCCTGTACTCCCGATCCTGCCACGAAACTAGTACTGTAGCAGGTTACAAGAGGTTCCCACTGGAGTTTCAAAAATGGTCTCCCTCCAAATGCCTCGTTTCTTCTCCAGTCCGGATATTTGCCGCCATACGGCTTGAAGCGTGACATGCCGCAGTAGATTTCCTAGAGTCGTGATGTGAGTAATAATAACGATTTTTCGTATATCTCGTTTAGCTTCAACTCACAACATCACGGTTAGTCCTTTTGCTAAGCCACCCCTGGTCATCAGGTCTGAATGGCGAAGGGTTCCTAGAAAAAGACTTGACAACTTCGAACGTGCCTAACCATAGATCCTACATTTAGCCTTCGGACGTAGACTTGGATCAGAGACCAGTAGTGTAGGCTTAGTATACATACCTTTGACCTGATTAAACTTGGTCTGAAAATCAGCATCACCAAGTATATATCTGCACATCCTTTGAACGTGTGTATCAGAACCATGGTCTCTCATCACGTTGAAGGCATTTTCTGCCAGTTCGATTCCCTCATGGAGCCCTCCTAAGATTCCATCTCGTAGTCTGATATCATTCCTATTGTCTTCATGAGCTGATGTTAGTTACCGTCTGTACGAGAAGCGGATGATCCTGAAAAACACAAACCGCAACTCGACTCAAAGGAGAATTCTTGCGCTAGACAGCGGTGGCCCAAGGCCAACAATATGTAAGTGGTAAGCTTCATGGTAAAGATGTGTATAGAATCTCAGTAGTATGTGGGACAGTGGTGCTATATATCAAGAAGTCTACACTCTGTTGTCCTTCTAACTATACATCGCAGCGAGGTAGATGCCTTTAAGTAGTTCTTCACTTGGATATAGAGATACTGCAGAGTTATAGATACGACATGTCTCTTCGTAGGATCTGGGACACCCATTAGGCATTCTAGCGTATTTCTGATTCTTCTTACTACCATAGTATACTTCAACCCAGTAAAATTCACTAAGTCATTACCAGCTGCATTGGACAAGTTGTTACCCAAAAATAGGTTCTTACAAAGAGAGGATCTCGAACTATCAGATGTTCGGGTCTTATGCTAAAGACTTCGGATCTACGTTCCTAGTAGAAGTTACCGAAATAAATAACCGCCAGGCCATCGAGGCTGAGTTTAGGCGTTCAGCAGATAGAATCTGATTTGTTATTAATGGCTAACTGACGATCATGTCTTCTATAGAATGAATAGAGTTAAGAGGGTGATAGGATCATTGAGAGGGCGAAAAAGATATTCTCGAAGACAAAAGACCGTGGTTCCCTAAAAGAGCCTTGATCTTACTAAGATCTATGATTCATATACTAGTGTTTTTCTTGCTATTGATGTTGATTATGCTGTGCCGTAAATGGTAGGGCTGGTTCTACCGTGCCGCGAACATTCATTCCTTCCCTACCTATATCCATGCTATTCCACTATGAGGTTACATAACTGGTCTGGTGTGGCTATCACGTGTGGCACATGCTTAGAAAATGGGGCTTAGGTTGAACTATTATATATCACGTTGTATAGTGACATCGCCTATAGGAAGTCAAGCTTAGATCTGACCAGGGGTTAACATTTCTAACCTGGGGGTCTTTTGCTGGGCTATGCTAATTTGGATGCGGGGCTCTAAAAAGCCGTCAATAGTTATATGTTTAACATGTATTAGATGGCCTCTATAAAATTTGTAAACCACCAATTAGAAGTTTTGTTAAAGCCCCTGCTCGAGGACTTGTTGAAGACCTTTTCAAATACCTACCTGTTAGCGGCCTTACTAGAGGCCTTGCTAGATGTTCCGCTAGGACTGCTAGAAGTTGAAAGTAACTTAATACACACTGAATAGGTCTTATGTATGTATTATCTATGTGTTAATATATGTTGAATTTTAGTATAAACTTGTACTATTTATATCGACTTATTGGCATATACTATAAGTGTATCTGCCGGCGGCTATTGAGAGCTCTCGTCTGAGTCAGCATAGTCTAGCCGAAACAAAAGTTCCTTCGTAGACGACTTTGGGTCTCGGCATGCCTCTCTGTTTGGTATCGATTCAGCTGCTGTAATATTGGAATCGCTGGTCCTCAAAGTACAATAAGGCTGAATAATACATACAGCGCGAGGCAAACTGTAACAGCTGTGAACCGCTAGGGCCTTGTAATATCTATCAATAGATGATCTAATGATATACATACATCTAAGAATCAACAAATGAGTCAACTGACTGCATGGGCCTTTTTAGTAAATGGCAGGATTCATCTACCATTTGCTTACCATATGGGAATACTATGCTCTAGAACCGGGCATGTTAGATAGGGGGCGAAGTCAAAGAATTTACATTCTCTTGGCCTATCATTTGAGGTTGTGAGTATTGTTATAGGTTGACCTATATAGGAGCAATGTTGAGTATAAATTCATGGTATGCCGTCTCATAAACCTACCATGATAAACACAACTGCTATTGCTCTCGACTCATACATGAACAACACTACAAGCCCGATAGATCTCTTTATACTATCAGTTACCTTTGCGGGATCGCGATGAAGTGGGTAATTCCCTTTACATTGGGCTCCCTTGCCGCCGTTGGCTTAACTGAAGTGTTGGATTTGGGAAAATTGGATCAATACAATGGAAAAGTAGTAGGTCACACGGTACCGAACCTTGATAAAGGATGCTAAACGAACTAGAAAAAACCTCCCTCCTTGAATGGTAATTCCGTCTGGCTTTCCGGGAACGAAGGTGATGGCTACGATGTAGTACTCTCGCCGGATGCCAAGGCCAAAATTCACGGTATACTTGAAGGCTGCGGAAAGACGGACAACAAGTGCTACCAGGAAGTGCGCGAGGTTCTTCAATCATCCAATCTAGAGATTGACAGTCAGTTGAATCGTCGCGGGTTTGCCCAACTCCTCTCCAAGACATTCAAGAAAGTTGCTTTTGTTTTCTCCATGATCACATCTCATTTGATATCAAACTGGCATGTGAGACATGGAGAGGTTGGTGAACTGGGTCTCTTCGTCCCGGCGGCGAAAGCGAGCGAGGCTTCGGTCTTCGCAACCGCCAGTAAGATTCTCGTTTCGGCTCAAGGATCGGCTGTGGCCACAATCACGCCTACTCCGGACCCGACAAAGCTCCAAGGGCAAGTCCACTTTCATCTACTACAGCTCCGAATCATGTCAGGCTGACTCTCATACTCCGTGACAGCTCACACACTCCTTCTATCACCCCTGTAACAAAAGCCGATAATGGCTTTTCTAAGGGGGACCTCGCGGCTATCTTAGACAAGGGCCTTGCTTCACGGATCGACGAGGTGATGCGGAGACTCCATGACTGCGACGATGGCAAGAAGTTCGATAGCGAACACAAATCGAAGAAGCGCGCCGGTGCCAGCTATGGACAGGCCATCTGCGGCGCCGAAACCGTAGCTTCCATGGCTCAGCCGGGAGGGACGTTTAATGATTTGTTGCTGCTCAACCCGAACCAGCTGCCCTTTGGATTTGCTAACCCGGCCGGAGAAGTCGCCCAGGCAGCGAATGTTGTCGTGGATTTCGTGCTCGCTTACGCGCCAATGCTGTCGATCGAGCCTGAACTTGCCCAGCAGCTTGGGACCTATCTGTTTGCTCTAGCAATAGACGCGCTGGTCGAAAACATTCCTCTTGGCGAGACAAATCGAATTAAATCGTCCTTGGTTACAACGTCTACCGCCACCTCCCCCAAACCTTCGAGTACAAAATCGGGCTGCCCCGACCCGACAGCGTCGCCTGTAAGTGATGAGTTCTTGAATAAACTCGAGGAGGTTCTCCTACTGACCTACTTACCTTTGTTAATAGCTGGTTTGCGGATACGAGGATAAACAGGACTGCGAGGTAAAGCTGCCAGACAAAACAGACAAAAAGGACCAGAAACCTGTTTGCAAATCAGTTAGTCTAGCGAAAACACCTATGATATTTTCACACCTTGGCTCACGATATATATTCATAACAGGGAGCACACAAGGGTTGTGAATGCAACGCCCCGACGGACATGTACGTCGACATAGCCTCCGTCGAAGAGCAAAAGGCCATGATATATATATCAAAGCTTTTCGCAAAGCCCAAGGATCCTGGACCTCAGCTCAAACCGGAATGCCAGAAAAACGCGCCGAGCGACATCCCATCCAACGTGTTCGGCTCGGGGAAGACTAACATCTACCACCACTTCTGCAGCAAATGGAGCCAGAAGGACCAACTGCAAATGACAGTCGACTCGGCGGGCAACAACAGGAAACCAGAAATCCAGCTCGGAAAACGCACGCCTCCGCCGAACACGAGCAGCTGGTCTCATTACAACTTCAACTTGAACTTCCAACCGGCGAAAGGGAATAAGAAATGCATAGCGGACTGCAGCAATGCCTTCTCCAATATCACGACCACGTGTGCCAACAGGGGCTGTAAGTCTTCAGACCGCAGAAATTCCTGGGTCCCCTGACCGTACTGACGAGCTGTCCAGCCAAAGACATCGTGATGCCGAAGAGCGCGAAACTCGACGTGGGCTGCGGCGTCTTCGACTATAACATCGTCGGGCCCACCATGCCCCTTGAGCCCCAAAAGCGCAAGTGTTACGGTAAAGACGACTTTGGCAGCCACGGCGACATCCAACGATACTGGCAAAGATTGTACACGGGATATGCCTGCACAGGTACAGCGCTGAAGCCCATCAAGCGCGGCGATAGTTCCACGTTCCGTCACTTCCAGACTGTCACCAACGGCGTGCCCTATCAGTTCAACATCTACTGGAAGGACGGCTGCATCACCGATTATCCGGGACGAGACGAAATCTACGCTTCGAACCCGCAAGACATCAAGGATCCTGGCCATGTGGCTTGTCAGAATTTGCTGACTGATAATTATGATAAGTGCTACAACGGAGGAGTGGGTGGAAGTATTCAAGTAGGATGTTTGGTGTATGAGTTTAAGGCACAGCAAAAGTAGTGTTAGCATGGTCAGCAATGTTCACAACCCGATGGATTTGAAAAGATGATATAGATTTAGGTCGAAAGTAGTAGAGTTAAATTTGTTTTATATTACCCGATTCGTTGAATTTGAAGACCTGTGTTAGAAGCCTATTGTTGAAATAGATACGCAGGTTATGAGTGTGTACATCAGTTATATTGATGATAGTTAGAGAGGTAAAGTATCACAGGTAGGAGGGGATATCCTCCTATATAGCCACTGGTGTGGGGCGTCCTCCAGCCACCTGTATATTCACATACCAGCCACCAGATATTCCAATACCTATGTTTCCAAAGTACTAATATGAAGCACGCCTGTACCGTTAGGCAATTCAAATATGACGGGTTGTCACGATACAACAAGAAGAAGAAGAAGAAGAAGAAGAAGAAGAAGAAGAAGAAGAAGAAGAAGAAGGGAGAAAAACCATGTTCAGTACACCATGGAAGTAGAGATCTAATAAAATACTAGAAGCTCATACTGGCTATATTACTTACGTACGCAGGTGCTAACGGTAGCAAACCGCCTGGCTTTTACTCCATCGTTGGCTACCCTCCGATGATATTTAACATATTATCATATTTAAATTTCATATATGTACTTATTCTAGCCTCGGATATACTCCTCGAGCTATCGTCTTAATTTCCTTAGTACTCCGTGTATCCGTGGTCAACGTGCCATCGTTCGTGTTACAGCGGTGCACTAGCAGAGCTAACGCTGATATTTTCCACGCCGGGATATCATGACGCCGGCTGCTAACGATTACCAATACCACAAATAATAGAGCAGTGAGCTCTATCACGATGGGCAGTATTATCCATTCGAACCGGACGTGCACGTAGACGACCTGCTCGACTCGCCGGCCTGTAGCTTTTTGTGTATTGTGTCCAGACGACAACGACCGCAAATAGTCTGTCATCGACTCGGTGAGGGAATCAAAAGTGGCAGGAATATCGGCCTTCCAAAAAGCCTGTCCAATTCCGACCTGCGAGTTGCCTGACATGCCGCCGATGATGTGAGTCGAGAAGATTTCCGACATAAATTGTACCATATTGGACCAGTCGTAGACGCCGATGGAAAGCGCCTGTCCTATCGAGACACGGTCGGATTGGTTGAAAACGACGGAACTGTTGGGACTGAAGGCGTTGTGAAATATTATAATCGGATATCCTGGGTCTAGTCTCTTCTTCCGATGGCTGCTAATGGAGAAGTCGGAGTCATTGGCTGCAATGCCTTGATATTCGTGCATGACCACGGAGATACTACACTCGGTCACCCCGATCATGATGTTGGACTCGTTGAAATTCATATTGGGTCCGCCGATAGCTCGGAGAATCCCGACTTTGAGGAAGCCGGGCGATATTCTTGCTGACGTCTCAAGTGTATCGTCAATGTCATTGTAGAAGCTTGTTGTCGTGGCGACGCGGAGAACGGTTGCCGAGTCCGTTAATACATAATTTGTCGAGAGTGTGACGTTACCTGGCGTTGTCACATTGCAGTTATGGTAAGATTCACTGGTTTCATTGTTCTTGCCGAGATTGTTGCACACCTTCGTGGCGGCGGCGGCCTGCGTGACGTTGTCGCATGTGCTCGAGAATCTGATCGAGCGATACACGCCATCCCAAGTACATGAACCGCTGCACTGGAATTCCGGTGCCGTCTTGATGCCAAAGACACCCTTCATGATGGCACCTTGAATGCCGGGGTCACGAGTCGACACTGCTATCCTAGTCAGCAAATACCCACGCAAAACTATGGATGGAAGTAACCTACGCACAGTTTGATTCCACCAGCTAAGGCCTGTTTGCGCAGGATGTGTATCCTGTTATATGTTAACGCTCTGCGCAGAAATCTGTGGATCAAACTCCCGAGAGGTTTCCCGGAAGCCTCGAGGGCATATGGAGTGAGGAGATGCTAAAATGAGACGGTATTATCACATACTGTAACTATGTTAGCGCAAAGGGAAGAAAGTTTGAAACCACCAGCTTATCATGGTTGATCAGAGTGGCGAGAGCTCCAAATCAGGATACCCCGTGTTTATACGTACCATACTGTAATGCATAACCGAACACGGCATGGTCGTCAGGCGTTGTGACATTTCGCAGCTGTAAACTGACAATTTGTTGGGTGAAGGGATCGAGGGCTAGACTTAGGAGCGTGCCGAAGGCACCAACGGTAGCGATACCCCAACGTATGCGAAACAAGAACATAATTGCGCGATGAGGGCCGCGGCTTGACTCATCGTATAACTCCAAGTTCTCAAGTCGCTGTGACCTGGCCTTGTAATCAATCCACTTGATCTGACCGATCGCGGCTCCCACGGCATGCATCTGAGCCGCCTTATAAAAGGCCGTGAAGACGGCAATAATGGTGTTCTAAGAAAGAAATGGCCTCCACGTGGCATAGTAAGGTTTGTCTTTCATGAAGACGAGGATGCCGACCTGCGCCGCAAGAAGTATAAGGCTCAAACTGAGTGTTGTGATCTCCCAGTTCCATCCCCATGGTGATTTAATCGGCCTTTCGAGACCCTCCCTGCTGGTATTAATCAGTTCGTACGAGTCCACTTGCTCGTTGGTCTTTGTTTGCTGCCTGAATCTGTTATTGTAGTGACTTTCGGAGGGTCGACTCATACTAAACGACTATGCAGATGAAATACGCAGAAACAGGAGAATCAAGCCAGGGAGAATAGAAAGAACAACAAGATCGAGAATGTCGATGCAGAAGCATGGCTAATAAGGAGGGCCATATTATTAGATTAGGACAACGTCCATACCTAAGTATTCAAGAAAACCAAAGCACGCGGCTGTGCCGTTGTGTTGTTGAGACACTTCGCCGGCAGCACCAAGACTTTCTTTCGTGTGGCAGCGGCAAGAATCCGGGGCGATTTTCAGAAACTTATTCCGTCAATGGTATGCTTCAATCCTGATTCGACAGTTAAAGGACGAATGCCTTGGTAAGGTGCGTCTTACTACCCCTTGATATTATGTTGCAATGGGATCGTTAGGCACACTTACGGGAAACTTTCTGTTTGGGGGCCAGCGCCCTAACCCCTAAGCTTCATTTCATATGTAGGAATATTGCAGGTTTATCGCCCCATGACTGGCGATGATAACTTCAGCCGCAGCGGCAAGGTATCGCGTAGGTCTCCCCTTAAGCCCCACCGCGGCGTGTAAACTGAAATAATATATACACAGTAGTCTTACATACTAACTCTTTCAAAATATTTTTTAGCGAAAAAGTTCAACCTATACTCTTCAAGTAGACTAATCTAGACCTACTAAGTAAAGGGTTAATTAACCATCTATTTTGATAGCTGCTAAAGGCTTCCCTTCCTGGCTTCCGCCTTTCGTCGCCCCTGAGAGCAACATTTCGGGGCCGTATGTTGACTTTCTTCAGCTCTAGCCGGCAGAATGCGTAATTAGAGGCATACTATCCCAGCCCTAATTGGAAGTAGACTTAAGCAGCTATTGTGCTGTTTGCTGTGCTGCCTTCGATCGTTCTATGGTATATGTAGCAATGAGTTGCATTGATGGTGTACAAGAGCAACCAGCTGAAGGGATGTTTAAAACAAAACTGGCTATTATAAGATTGCCTTGTCTTACTGGCTCTTCTCCAATAGCATAGCTATTGGAGTCTATGTTGAATTCAAAGAATCTAGAAGAGCGAGAATCATTCGGTGACTAACAAGATTCAGCATAATAGAGGCAAACGGCTAGTGAAAAGCTCCAAGATGCGCAGGCTGTTGGTAAATTCAAACTTTAGGAGGTAGGTATATATGACATGTTATTTAGGCTTAACTCTGTTCATCTAAAGATGAAGTGGTCTTCAACATTATATTCGTACGAAAGCTCATAGAGTGCGAACACTGCAAGGCAATCAGCCCCTTACAACCCATCAGCAAGCATGGCGTCGACTAGTTGAACATGGCGGTTCGCATTTGTCTCACTCCACTCGCTTTCATAATTGAGACCGTACGGCCAAAAGTGGCCACCACCGCAGTTGATCCAGGCGTCGGAACCGTCCCAGGACTGAAGTAGTGGCGTCGCCGTCGGCCAGTTGTTAGCCGCACACCGCTCGTCGAAGGCGGCTGTCTGGCCAACGCCGAGGGTGTGCGAAATCTCGTGCATTGCCGTGCGCTCCGTCATATAAGCCCGGTCCGCGCCGAATCGGAGGTCCCCGTTGTAGTTCGCCTCCGCTGTGGGCACGCCGGTATTATAGGAGACTCGGATCGTTTTGCTAGCGTCCGTGTAGAGGGCATACCGTGCGACGGCGAGTTTCATGGCGTCTTCGATCCTAGCATATGCGTCGGTCTGATCGGCAGTGGGACTGGAGGCTTTTTCCAGCGTCCATGTTATTGCTCCCGACGCGGCAGAGACATAAGTCAAGGCAATAGCAAAAGAAGGGAAACGCATGGCGTATAGTCGTTAGAGAATCGTAGCAGTGACGATGTTGGTGTGATGTGATGTGCCGTTTGGTTCGGAAGCGATCGACGTCAAAATATTGGCACTACTATCCGATATCTTCTTTCCTCGTTCATCCTATGTTTAGATATGCTGGTCTGGCACATAGCATTATCTCTGCGCCTTATTATATTCGCCTGCCCTAATATCACTACGCGGACGTTTAGCGGGTTAAGGAATGCTCATCGGACGGCATTAGGCCAGAGAAGTACATTGATCCGGTTTATCCACTTGATATGGCCACCTTCCTTCCTGACATTTCCGGATGACCCTCCTCCGATGTTGTAGGTAGTAGAAAACGGCCTAGAAAGCGACCTTGAGACCTTGAAACATTGAGACCTTAGACCTTGGCGACGCCGGGCCAGAATCTTTTCGACTGTGATTTCTTGGCATGAACCCACCTTCTTTTTATGTGAGAATGACCCCTGAAATTGAATGTTACCACAAATATGGTGTAAGTGACTCCCGATATTAAATTCATATTTTCCTAACCCAACTAGAGTTTCTAGGTCTCTATCATGGTTGATTTAGCATACACCAATAATGCTTCGTCCACAGGATCTAGGACTAGGTAGGTAGGATTCACAGCCCAAACTCCTACCTGGAACTGAGTGAGATTTCCTCGCTTCAATGGCATGATCTTATATTGTCTTATTACTAGAGCTTCCTCCCCTGAACTACTTTGTATGCAAAATCCTGAATCCATATGTCAATTTGAATGAGTGGTTTAAATTGCAGTTTTGGGTACTGTGATGGTTTGATGCTATAGTTTCTGACGCCTCGGGGCTTTGCAACCTTCGAAGCTGACAACTATTCACCCCCAGCCATAGTTCTAGCTATACGTCCAGTCTTTCAACTCTAATCCTATGTATCTAGGGGTTACGCAAGTAGCATAGTAGTTGTTGTTTAGCTGAGATTGTGATGTGATATAATCCGAGACGGTATGTCGCTGATGAGTGGCATCTCTTCCAAGACTTTAGTGTGACTAAAGTCGAAGAAGAAAATTTAAAAGGTATCGTGATGGGTATTCGTTTGAACTGGTCGATGAACAAATTGATGCCATCGGTTTTCCTAGGATATGAGCTTTGGATCATCTAATTTGGTGCCATGAACAAATCCGTATTATTCAAAAATCAACGGTCTCAGATTTGAGAAACTTGGCCTATAGAGTTATTACTTTTTGTTTCCCCTCGAGACCTTCGAAAGGTAAATTTGCTATTTCAACGTAGGCGGATAGAGAACCCCTTGCTCAACTCTATTGTCGTATTCCCGGTTGTTCTCTTATTACCTACATAGCTACTTTATGGCTGAAGCTCAGTCGAGACACTAATTGATCATAGATTGGTCGCTTGTCGCTTTTAGTGTAGCGGTCTCCATGAAAGAGTGAGTACCCTTGCCTTTTTCATAGAACTATCCGGGGCTCCTGATCTGATTGAATATTAGGCTCAGGGAGAGTATCAGGTGAGTGGTGATGGGATGGGTTTGAACTTGCTAGTCTAGAAATACTCGAATGGACAACCCTCGTGGGGCTTTTCCCCCTCGTTAGCTAAGTAGGTAGGTAAAACTTGAAATAACCCGCATATTGCATAAGAGGGGCATTCATAGAACCATCCCATCTCACGTCAGTCAATTATGAACCATCATACATCGTGATTGCCTCCCCCCTATATAAGGAATTCGTCCATTCTACTAAACAGCGCTCTCACATATCACCCGTCTCTAAATAAGCTGTCTATGCCTAGTCGATAAACAGTTGAACGATAGTCTTATAATATCGGTGAGCCGGCCAAGTCTTGCTACGGTCTTCTGAGTAACAAGAAATGAGCTTGGCCTGCATACCGTAAGAGACCGTAAGAGGCAAAGAGCCATTAGCTTCAGACTTGCTGGGAAATAATCAAACTGTCCAGAAATCCTATCTTTCTGCGACGTAATAAGATGACATCTGCGACGACGCGGTTCCTCTCAACCCCAGAGCTCTTGGAGGCCCTATTCCTGCAATGCGACATGCGAAGTCTCCTGACTGTCATTCAGCGAGTTTGCAAACAGTGGCACGAGGTCATTTGTGAGATACCTTCAATTCAGCGCCACCTTTTTCTGAGACCAGCGAAGGCGGATAGCTCTTTGGAAACGGTCAAGAATCCCTTGCTCTCCGAGGTGTTTCCTCCCTTCTTTGACGACTTCAGCGATACGCTACCCAAAAGCTTGTTTGGTCGCGAAGATATAGAACGTCTACCTTTAGCTCAGCACACAGAGATTTTCATGAGGAGGGAGGCGACTTGGAGGAGGATGCACGTGCAGCAGCCGCCATTAAGAGTGATGGGCGTCTCCCGACCGTCCGATTACTATGCCGTTATTTATGAGCAACCTGTAGACATGGGAATGCTATACGACCACGTTATGCGGCTCTTGATAAGCCCACAGCAGCTATGGGGAATATGGTGGAAGGAAAGCTTTGAGCTTAGAGATTGCGGATGGCTCTCAGACGAGTACAAGCACGAATGCACCAGGATGCTGTTGCCGGAAGTAGACGCCGTCCTCGTCCGTAGCTCGGCGTCTTGGGAGTCCATCACGGTACGGCCCATTGACCGCGAATTCACGGCAAAATTTGCATATCCGGGACGGCTAAGGTCACACAGTATCGAGTCCGTTCTGCCCAAATTCGTGGCAGGGAGGTTATCACGGAGCGACCAGAGAGAGCTGTAGTGCAATGGTCCATTCTTTCCGCTGTAGAATGATCATGTCGCTCTACACGATTAAGCTGCTTAATGAATATCGGGTGTGCCGTCGTATCTGGTCCGGAACCTTGCATATTCTGCATAGATTTACGATTCCTAGATGGAGCCCCACTACCATGTAGCCCGCAACACTGGTTGAGCGACTAGACATCAGTATTTAATGATACGACAGGTTTTCGGTAAGAATTTCAATCATTACTCATAGACTCATAAGTCATATATATACTTCACCAAGATATTGAGGGCCGAGGGTATAATAGCAGGCTTGGCGTATCGAACTTGACGCCCCTTGTGTAATAAGTACAGTTTACGTATCCTAAATAACATGGTAACATATATCCACTTCCTCTAACGCCCGCCGTTGTGCTGTACATATCACATGAAGTGATCTCGGCTTTCCTGCCACCCGTCCATTTCTTAAACCCAGACTAACTCACACACACACAGCAAAACACACAAACAGATCATTCACGGCTCTACGTGTGGCCGACCAGACCATCCTTGGGAGCGTTATCGGGGTTGAGATCGGTGCCGGCGAAGCCGAGGGCCTCGTTCCAGGCGTCGGCGGTGGTCTCATCCTTGGGGCCGTTGCCGAGATCGGCCTGGGCGGCCTCGCAGGCGGCGACGGCGTCGTCGGCGGCGCCGCACACGTTGGTCAGCTGGTCGCAGATGCGGTTGAAGATGATGTTCGGGTTGAGGGCCTCCTGCTGGCCCTGGTTGACCTGCGGGTCCTGCGCCTGGAACGTGAACTCGCCCGCCTTGCGCCCGTTGAGCGACTCCTCGAACTTCACCGTCGGCGTGCACGACCCGAAGTCCAACCCCAGCGACGACGCCTGGAAGCCCGCGAACGTCCCCGTCACCGCGTCGTCCACCGCGCCAGCGCCTTGTTGCGCCGTTGCGCCGTTGCCGGCTTGCGCGGATGAGGTGGCGGCGGCGGCGGCGGTCGTGGTAGCGGATGCTGCGCTGCCACCTGTCACTGGTGTGGTTGTTGCTGAGGCGTCAGTGGTACTCGCATTGGCGTCGTCACCAGCATTATTGTTGTTATTGTTGGCCGCACCTGAACCGGCGGCAGCGCCGTTTACAGTAAAGTTTGAAAAGCCTTGCGCCTGCATGACCTCAGCGACGCTGAGGCCGTCGGCATCAAAGGGCGTCTGGAGGGACGTGGCCGAGTTGTCATTCTCGACATCGGAACCAGTGACATCAGGGTCGACTAGAGGAACGATGCCTCGGAGCTCCTCCGTCGCGGGCAGACTGGCGTCACCGCAGATGTTGGGAACACTGACGGCAAAGGGGTTAAAATTCTGCTCAGCGGCAACCAGGCCCTTGGCTGCCTCGATAACTTGCGCGTCGCTACCTAGCGTCGACACAATCTCGTCGGCTAGGGTGAGCTTGTCGCACGGGTCGGCGGCGGCCAGAAGCACGCCGGGGACTTGGCCGGAGAGTGTTCCCGCTTCGCCTGGGTTGCCGAAATCGGTCAAGGCCTGGATGGCGGCGACGGGACCCTGTTCCTGGCCGAAACGGGCTTCGGCAAGAGCCAGCATGGCTGAGATAAAGGTAGCTTGGTAATACATGTTGCTGAAGGGGATGTAAACGCCAAGTTCGATCTCCTGAATTAAATACTATTCTTGAATAATAGTGAGTTGAATCGAAAGATTGAAGGCCGGCTGGGCGGCGTTAGAAAGAATGTCAGAAATAATGTCGGGAACAGAAAAAGTTCACAGAACCGAAATGGGTTGGATATTAAGGAGAGAACTGAAGCCTGATGAAAGAAAGAAAGGAAACTAGATTTACAAGATGAGACTGTATGGAGCTATTATATATAGTCAATATCAACGAGTCCCTACGAAGTATTGATAATGATGGGGCCGCCCCGGCTGCACCTGGGGGATGATACCTAACGGTGGCAGGCTTTGACGAGGCCCCTTCTGCCGATCATACTGCATCGTAGCATTCAGTTGAGATGAGTTGCAAGCATGGTACGGTATGAATACCATTCTTGGCGATCATAAGCAACATCTCTCAGCCCTTCGTCCCATGTCGAACGTTATTGCCTGTAGATTCATCTGATACTGTCTTAGGAACTCAAACGCGGTTATCTCATAAGACACAGGCGCGCCCGACTGCTTCACGATAGGTACCTTCAAACTTGATCACATTATTCGGCATTCTTCCGGCTTAGCGATGCGTTACGCCTATGCCAGAATATGCATGCCGACTTCTGGTGTCATTTAGCGCAACAGATTACGAGTGATGGAATGGGGCTCGAGGAGGTAGGGAGGCAGGAGGTCCTTGAAGCACAAGACACCCTTGTTACATACGTCTTGACCCGTCAGATGGAGACCAGGATGTGTACAAGGGTAATATTGGGGCAGTGGGCGTCCTCTTTACACTATTGTATGAATCCATGCAGCAATCCCATCTCGCTGGTGCGAAACCTACTATAAAGGGAAAGTCGCGAATCTTGTGAGTTCCATCCAGGAAATTCGAGTCGTACCTGGGCTTGCGAAGATCATGAACATCTGGGTTCGGTTTCCTGAACTGCGCAGATCTAGCTGGCAACCTAAATCGTATTTACTCTATATTAAATATTTAAAATGATCTACATAGAGTTTAGCTTGTAAATCGGTGGTCTGTCGTATTGCTTAATTCTCTCTTGAGAGCTGTCTTAAGAGTTGTCTTTCAGTTTGAGCCCATGGACAGACACACTCCTCTATAATAAAGTCTCGAAATTTTTCAGGAGGTCTAGGCCGGGGCTTACAACCATATTTAGCCCCGGTTCAGAAAAATACACGCCCACACGTCCCTATTGGATACGAGAAGTCACCGGTCTTAGCCTGACCCTGGCGACAGCGCCGCGTGCCGAACCCACTAACAATGCTAAGCTAGTATGTAGATGCTATTTAGTTCCACGGGCCACCTAGTCCTTCAGCTGGCGGTTATCTGCAACAATTTCCAGACCCCAAGCTTTCGCTTAGCACCCCTGCAACAGAGGGATCAAACAGCCTCACAGGGATCCTCGAGACGACTCCGATACTCGTCGGGTTTGATCTGACTTCACTTCATCCAAGCGAACTTCAGACGACATGGTTTCTACGAATGTTCCGTACATAGTCCTAAACGGAATTGACGTGGCACGAGCGCGATGCTTTCGCGAATATCGTTGTTTATTTGCCTAGATTAGCTTGGTAATCAGCTTAGGATTGCTTCGTCGGAGCCAATCACCCTAAGAATATAGTTATTTGACGACAGCGAGGTGGCTAGCTTTCTCTGGGCTTGCTCGCTGGCCTCGGCTTTATGGCTAAGTAGTCGTTGTGGAAATCGATAATATCGGCGGGACGATATTCCCCAAGGACAATCGGCAATACGATGAGAGGCATATGAAGTATGTACATAAACTACTCATTATTCTGGCATATTTAGGTGCACTTCACCTAGTAGGAGTGGAAATCTAAAGCAATTGACTCATGTACAGGATACGACCAGGGATTTATACAAATGCTGAAGACTTTCCTGCGCAGACAGTACCTACCCTGTGATCTTCGCAAGGGCTCAATCCTCGTTGTCGATCCGGTGTCGGTGTCAGGTCGACTCGACTTCCCTCTGATCGTGTTTTCATCACCTCTAAGCGAAAATCATGTGTCGGTCCATTGATCTGAATCATTCTTCATTTCATCTACTAGATACATACATGGGGAGGTTTAAACGACTTCGCGCTCACCTCGTGAGACTACCTATATGAATAGTTCCGACATCCCTCTTTTCCAACCACGCAAGATGTTTATTTCAATGACCCAGTAACGCCGGCGAACGCCTACTGTTAAACTCCAAATCCCAAAAGCATCCCCACCAAACCACCTAAGGTTTAGTGTGAATCCCAGATCACGTACCAGCCTCAAGAGGCTCATAGCTATCCCTCACAACGGGCTGCGGCGGACTCAACAGAGGAATGCTATCGAGCCCGCGCGGGCCGATATCCGGCCTCTTCTTGATGTCGGCCTCGGGCTCGCCGCTCTCGAGCCGCGCGATCAGATCCTCGGGGTCGAAATCGACGCCCATGGGGTTCTCGGCGAACGCGGCGGACGCCATGTAGGCGTTGGCCTGCGCGGACGTGTCGAAGTTGTCGACCTGGGTCTCGAGCGTGTTGCCGTCGGGGTCCTGGTAGTACATGCTGGTGGTGGGCCCGTGGTTGACGCACCAGATGGGCAGGATGCCGCGCGCCCTGCGCTGCGCGTAGGCCGTGCACAGGTCGCCGAGCGTGTCGAACGCGAAGGCGACGTGCTCGAGGCCCGCGCTGTTCCGCACCTTGTCCCCGCAGTCGGAGACCCGCAGCAGCGCGATCCGGTGGTGCTCCTCGTCGTAGGTCAGGAACGCGAGCGTCTCGGACTCATGCGAGGCGTGCGCGCCCAGGAAGGCCTTGTAGAAGGCGTTCATGGCCTTGAATCTGGGAGTCCTGAGGACGAAGTGGGCTAGTCGCGCGGGCGAGAGGACCTTTCCGGAGACGGTGCTATCGGTCATGGTGGTGGATGTGTAGGTTGAAGGGATTGCGTTGGTGGTTTGAGGTCTCAGTTGATGAGCCTGGGTAGTCAAGTCTGAAATGTTTCGAGACGTGGTAAAGCGACGATGGAAACCTTCGATTCCAGGACGACATTTAACCCGTATTTATAGACGTTCACCTACAGATGCATAATTGAGCCAGGCCGAGCCATGATGGGCTTCCCCATGGAGACATGGCGGCTTGGTGAACGGGCGCGAAGGACGCCTACCTAGCGTTGGGATAGCGTGGAAGCTTAGGTCGTAGAATTTACAAGGACTCCCCAGAACTGCGATGCAATTTGGAGGTGAATTGTCCCCCGCACGCCTCAGCCATTCGATCATCTGAATATGGTGAGCTTGCTGATTCGACGATCGATTAGGATCACATACGATCGGTCAGCGCTGGGAAAAGTACGCGGGACACGCTATCCGGAACAGGTTGGTAAATCTATTAATACCCCCCCCCCCCCCCAACGCCCAGGACACGAAACCCAAAATATTAATTACTAAGAAGACACGATGATTACAAAGCACGGTTGGACATATATGGCCTATGATTGTGTGTCTCGCCTCAACAAGACTATCTCACATTGGGTGCTAATACCTGTAGGGGAAGCGAAACGAGGTGATTCGTGCGGAGGCGTCGAATGGCCAGCCGGCCGCATATGTAACATCATGAAAGATTAATTTGAAATATGCCGGTACCCGGCTCATTTGTCGTGAATTCATAGTTTTAAGCTTAGGAATTAGCTCGGTTGTTACGTATATTCTTGGGGAAGTCATGCATACAATGACTAGTGAAAGGCCTCCGCAAATCGTGCTTCCTAAAGGCTGTTTGGCTGTAGCCTTCACCTCCAAGTCTCTTCCGTAAAGGCGGATCCGATTAGTTGAAAGAAGAGATATACCGAAGATCCCACAGCAGTTCAAGAGCAACTTGAATGTCAGTGAGCGAAATGTACCGGCTCGGGCACTTTGATGAACGGGTGTACAATAATAGAGCTTATTCTTCTCATTTCTCTTGCTTGCCTCTTGTTTGTTTTCCATGCAGTGCATTTCCCTTCGTACGAAAGGGGCCACAGAGACATCTACCGTAGCCTGACTGCCGTTGAGGGCTCGTCTCTAGCAGACTGTATGAGCTATCCTGAAAGCTATATTCTGTAGTGTTTTCCATCAAAGCCACAGAATGATATAAGAAGGTGGGAAACCAAAGTAGGTAAGCAATAAATCAACGATATAGTAGCATGGGTGAGGCAGTGCGAATAAGTAAAGGGCCGATCTTGAGACCGTTTCGAATGTATTGGCTAGTGACAAGCTTCATACTATACCTGGATAGGGAATCAGAGGGTGATTATTCGAAAGGCGCGTTTATCGGGTCATTGTAGATGCTACGTGCTTCATCGTTTCTAGGGTCGGTATGCAGCGTCGCTAATATTATTGTTTCCTTTCATCTCTGATTCGTTTTAGTTTCTCATACGCGCTAAATCCCACTTTTTCTTCCCTTCCACCAAAGTCTGATCTATAACGCTAGAAAACGCTTCAAGTCATCTGCTGATCAATGCCAATAGCCGTAACCTAGAGGTTGATATCTCCTAGCGTCTTTCTGAGGGGTCTGTAGAGGGCACGATGAAATTCGCTGGTCAACCCGATTGTTCCGCTAGCCTTATCACCAAGGTATCGAGAATACGCGTCATCTGGCACAAATTTTGTAGATCGTACGCTGTTGAGAACGGTACCATCAGTTGTCAATCCTGTCGACATATCGGTGCGAGGTTTTATGGATCGAACTCGTCTCTCCAGATCCGCAGCCTCTCCATCGCTTCTCCCGTCGTAAGCACGTCGTATTTAGAGGGTCTGGTCGGTGATGACGGCGAAAGGCGTAATCCAGGGGTCGATAAATGGGCTGGTTCAGCTCGGAATGGTGGCATGTTGGTCGATTGCGGCAGTCGTGGCTGTGCCTGCGTCTTGTCTCCCGCGGTAGCTTTTCGTCATGGTTTTTTTTTTTTTTTTTCAATAAAATTGGTAAGATAGGTAGTAGGGAGTTTGCGACTTTATGGTGGTGTACTGGCTGGCTCTATGGCTTATATCGTTCGCCAGTCAGTGTGGGCTTTCGGGCTTCTATATTTTGTCAACTGCAAGGAAAAGACCATCTTATACAGGGAGTGGCCCGAGTGTTTACAAAAACAGAGCATCTGGGGGCTAATGCGAAAAGCTCAAGATGATTTTCTGGTTGTGCCATCCAGGTTATCTGATACGGATACGGTGGCACTGCGACATTTACAGCATATTATAGTAACCAGGGCTGGGGTTATCATCATGTGTGTTCTCTGTACTGTACTATACCAACACACAAGAACAAACCAAAAGAGAAGCTTTAAGTTGTGTTTCTAACCTGTTGAGGCTTATTAATTACTCCAAGACTATTTGAAACCTGTCGCAATGTATTCTATCAGACAAGGGGAAGCGTGGTAAAGAACCATCAACGAGCCTATATAATTATAGAAGCAATAAGGAGAAGATGATCAATTTCCTATTACATCTCGAATTCTTTGCCGATGCCGATAATATTGGCCGTCAAGGTTGCCCCTCAAGGTTGCCCCTCAAGGTTGCCCATCAACGTCGGCCATCAAGGGACTCGCTTTATGATCATTGGTACTCGAGCAATCCCGCTTAATAATTGCGACAATTCTCGACTTGCTCGATATCATATCTTGCCTTCAAATATAACGCCAGGTTGCGTCAACTTTAGAGGAGGCGGTCTAGATATATATATATATATATAAGACCGACTTTCCTCGTTCGACTGTTCAAGCCTATGTCTTCTTTTCTTCATTTCCTCGAAATCCTTCTCGGGTTCATTTTATTTCGTTTTGTTTATTTTTGTTTTTCTTTGAGAGACTGAACGTTAGCCCACCAGCGAAGAACCCTGCAATGATTTCTTGTCCTAGCAGGCTTTAAGAGTCAACTGTCTATTGAGCTCTTCGGTTAGTAACAATAGCCTCATCATTTAGCACATACCCCTATCTTCTGAAAAGGGGCTACCAACAGGGCATACGGAAGACATCAGCTGACCAGTGTGTCGTTGTATTTCAACTTCATGTTTCCTTTAGTCAACATATGATCAGGTGTTACACGATACGATTACCTACCAGCCTACCTACTCAACTCCCCCACGCATAGTTGCTAAGTCTTTTAGTCATATTATCAGTTCCACAGCCACAAGCCCCTTACGTTGCCAATCACATTTCTTCAACCATCTTTACACCAACACCACGCTAACGTACTCCTCCATTCAGCTCTGACGTGGGAGAACCTTGCCATCTTGATGCTGTTATCCGATTCCGAACCGATCCCCTCCATTCATTGCCGTTTATCATATCGCTATCAGCGCTAGAGAGAAAAACAACGAGTCATATGAAGGTCTATCAAGACAAGAACCAGTGGTGATCCCAATCGTTTGCCCGAAATCCTTCGGCGAGGGAGGGTCACCCCGCCTCATGTTTTGGTTGTCTCGTTACATGATTGGCCACTATGACGTAGAAACCGGATTATCGCCTTACATGTGATGCGGTGGCCCTCAGCTATGCAGTAGCTGCGGTCGTGATTAGGATTTCGAAACATTTTGATTCGTGACAGCTAGAGGGGGGAGCGGGTGGAAATGGTAGTACCCCTCCAAAGGTCTCTTCGGACCGTGCCGTTTATCACGCAGTCCAAAAGTATATAAACCTCGGGGATTCCCCCCTCAGAATTGTTCAAGTCACCACCATCCACAAACCAGCAATAAATCTATATTCTCAAAGCCAACTTTTCCACATCGAAATTTCGTGTTGAACAGCACCAAATCAGTCATCATGCCTGCCTGGTAAGAAAAATCTGTACCCACGACCAGTTCTTGTTCCGCCTGTCTTGCGGTGCCTGCAAAATATGATTACGGTTCCGGACTGACGCGAACGTGATTTTCAGCTCTTGCTCCTCTTGCTCCTGCACCGGCGAGTGCTCCGGATGCTCCTGCGACTCCTGCGGCGTAAGTCCTGGCTCGTCCGCCGTGTGAATTTAGCAACTAATCTAAGATGTTGACTCTAGCACTAAGCGCGCCTAAACTCTCGTCGCCGATAATGCTTGGGCTTGGTTAAGGACACGTGAAATGTCTAGGCGCACGCGTAGCTCTAACGCGATGTTTCCTAGGAACCCGAGCTGAGCCATGTACGGCTATCCATTGTCGATGACTTAAGGGGGTTTTGGTAGGAGGAATAGACGCAAATGGGCGGATCTTCGGCGGTTGGTTTCTGTGTATCTAAACGCTTCCCGTGATACGGAGGTCAACCGTGGATCAATTAAGCATAATTCCCCCACATATTATCACACATTCCTAATTCGTTGACGAGCGATGACTTGAAAATTTGCCATGTACTCCGGGGCAGGACTACTTACTCTTCACGGATAGAGCCGTAACGTAAAAAAAGGCCGCCGATTCGCCGGCTGCCCCTAGTTATGCAGGGGCGCCACTGAGATGAAAGCTATTAACTACCAAGAGGCTTATGTCTCGGCTAGGGGCACGATGGCCCGGTATCCATATGCGGCATAAAATGCGTACTTAGCGGTGGAAATGCTGGGTACATACTAAGAGAGTGGAAGCCTTTGACACCAGTTCTCACACTGCATGATTAGTCTCCAGAGATAGTTGAGCCGAATCCTGTACCTAGTCATCACAATAGGATCGGGTGACTCCAGAGAACTAGCAGACGCTGTGAGTTCAGGGCTGACTGGGCTTCCCTGTTTCGTAATAGAAGTTGTAATACTATTATCTACTTAAAGCCACAGCTGGCATATATGAAAGTGTATTATTATCAATGTGTTGGTGTAAATTGCCATTTAGTTAGCTGGGGAATGTAAATACCTCAAATAAGCTGATAGGCCTATGTAGTGAGCTAGACCTACACTGCCCGAACACTGATCCAGTGCTTGACCTATTCTGTACTAGGAGATAGCACTGGCGATACAAAAGTTTTTATAGAACTTGTATATGTTAATTTTTTTTCTCTCTTTCTATATACGTATATAGACTACGGCAGGGATGCCCGACTGCCTTCATGCCTAAACGATAGAACTAATCTTATTTGATGGCTCTCTGGCGAAGGATAACACTTGATGAAGAAGTTTTTTGGTGATGGCAAGTTAAGTGGTTGGAGGAAATCGTTGGTGCCGTCGAGTACATATGATTCCTCCATCCGGATCTCTACAATTCCCTTCCTTTCGTTCTAGGATAAACCTGAGGGCAGCAACAAGGGACTAAAAAGCAAAATACCATCCGTCGGCAGCGATCAAGTCCAAGTTTTACCCCTTGGAAACATAACCGGGGACAAGAGTGGATACGGTATGCCTATAGATGAACCGCTTCTTCGCCTCGTCCTGGAACAATATCTCTATGTTGTCAAGATGACTCGCTATTCAGAAGTACAACGTGTAAACCGCATTGCAGATGATGCAAAACTCGACAAACTTATCTTATTCCCCCTAGGATGCTGATTTGACCTATGTTCCGCGCTCGAGTTGCTCATAGTGTGTGCGGTAAGGGTACGTGTTAGGCAGGCCAAGATGATCACAAACAGTTCCATAGTGGTGGTACCTAAAGCAAGGAATCATAGTAAGTTTGTTAAATAAATTGTTGGCGTTGCATTTTGTCAACCTCCGCACTTATGAACCGGGCTTGGAATGCAGATACGGATCCAGGACATACCAGGCTTTGGGATATTTCTATGAGCATGAAATAAGCCGAGACCCTCCCAAACGACCCAGAAATGCCGACATATATACCCGCCTCCTCTATATCGGACGTACTACAAATTTGATAATTACACATACAATGGAACTACCGGAGCTTCATTCTTTAACGCTGTGTTGTGAAGAATTACGCTCTTAGCTTCCCGCTTTGACTGTTATGGTTTAACCTAAAACGTCTCGAAAGTTGTCATGCTTCTCCTTTCGCTCTGGGCAGCATCGCTTGCTGTCTGCGTGAGTGGTCGTCTGGCTGCACGTCAGACCGAATGCCCGCCTTTCAACAATGGGACCATCGTAATCGACTCGTACCAGCTGTATCCCGAGAATGCGGACTTCGACCAACACGACTGCCTGGTATACTTTGGGCGAGTTACCTCATCAACCTAATGGACCTCACTTGGTACTGAAGCTGACTAATCAAGTTCTCTGTTCAATGCCTCAGTCGTGGTATACGACCCGTACCGGGCGGAAACAGTAGTCGTGATCGAGTTCCCCGGCATCACGCGGTCAAAGTCATTCCATGTTGGCGGGGTCGCATGGGATCCCTACACCAACCTCATCTCGATACTGATTGATTCCGCGAGACCCCATGAAACCCCAGACCACCAGATATCTGGTGACGACTACATTTTGCGCTATAATCCCGCCGAGCAAGACCTTGTATGGTTTCTCAACATCACGGAGGTCACCCAGGGCATATACGGCGGGCAGCAGGACGTCGAGCATGATTCCCGCGGTCATGTCTACGTGTTGGGTACTTATCCAGGAAGTATCCTGCGGGTCGAGGCGGATGGCAGCGCCATCAACCCCTGGTACCTGCCTGAGGTGATTGATCACAGGGTCGCAGGACTGACCGGCTTTGCCGCCACCGGGGATATCTTGCTAGCGAGCCATGCCGAGAACGAGACCGCTAGCGGCGGTCAAATCTATCGCTTTGACATGACAGCGGAGAGTGGCACGCCCGTACTGGTTCCGAAGACGCCGGACACCGCTATCACGTCCCTGGACGCGATATATCTCCCACCAAAGTACGGCGGAAGCGTGTTGCTGGTTTCGGAGCACGATAGGGGCGTTTCGGTGCTGAGATCAAAAGACGGAACGTGGGAAAGAGCCGAGTACCTGGGACTTATACCGAATGATCCATCCCTAGACGAGGGCGCTGCGGTTACTGCCCCGGTCGAGATTGCTGGGAGCCTGTACATGGTTGAGGAGTGGTTTACGGATCCAATTGTTCCCGATACGGTAGCGGGAAATAGGACGCAATTCCCACTTGTGGATATTACCTCGGAGGTTGAGAGGCTATTGAAAACTTAATGAAGTGTCGTCAGGACGTCTCATAAATATAATCACTCGAATCTAGCTTAAACGGTTATCCTAAGACGGTCAAATCTTGGGCTCGCTTTTCCGATGTGACCAATGGAATTGGTCACGTAATGTCAATGTCAAATAGGTTCAAAAAAGGCACTCTAATGAAATAACATGGATTATGATTCAGATCTCACTACACATTGTGAGAGTCTTGGCAACTCAGTCATGGTAAGTTCTGATGTGTTGGGTCTATCCACTTCACCGTCTGCGGCTTTTCCACGGGCTCGACGTCAGGCAAGTTCACCGCGATGGCTTCGCCGTCACTCCTCACCAACACACACTCCAAGTCCTCATCCTTCAGCGCGTTGATCTCCTGGTGCGGGACGTAAGGGGGAACATAGATGAAATCTCCCGGGCCGGCCTCGGCCGTGAATTCCAGGTTGGCACCCCAGCGCATCCGCGCCTTGCCCTTGATGACGTAGATGATGGATTCGAGATGGCCTTAACGAATCGTTGTCAGCTACGATCAATATTATCAATTTTATAGGGGGTACGTTGTTATCAGAGGCGAGTCCAGCGTTTCCATCAAATCAAATCAAATATTTATTTGAATTGATGAGAACGCTGAGCGAGAGGTCCTATGTCAAGCTTAATCATGAAAGAACCCGTCGTATTACCGTGATGATGTGCCCCGGTCTTCGCGTCCGCGTGGATGGTAACCGTCCCTGCCCACAATTTCTGTGCGCCGACCCGGGCGAAATTAATAGCTGCGGCTCTGTTCATACCGGGCGTCTGCGCTGTATTGGTATCTAGGTCATTCGTAGGAATGACTCTGACGCCGGAGTCGCGCCAGCCGTCCGACGGTGGCGGCGGCGCTTCATGGTGATGGTGATCGTGGGAATGAGATGATTCACAGGACATGTTGACTACTCGGCAGGAGATCAGGGTCTGTCGCTTCAGACAGGGTTCGTGGCTATTATAAAGTATTCATGAAGGAAAGCTACCGCATAAGAGATAGTTGACTTGTTTCAACAGCGATGGTGCGATTGGGATACTGGAATGGTGTGCTCGATGATGGGAGGACTTCCGATCCGGTCTCGTCGGTCGGGACCGGCGCTCTAGAATTGGTTCGATTAACCAACAGATGCGGGGTGTGAACCAGATAAACCTCAATAGGGTTATCTCCGTCGGCAAGACCCGTGAGGGTTTGCGATCCGAGATGTTACCCTTGTGGTATATTATTTCACAAGTCGGTGCCTAATCTGTCTAACATTCGCCTCATGGAAACCATTCGGGGAAGTGAATGAGCAACAGCTCGAGATGGGTATTTATTCAATTGCCCCATAGGTCTTAAGTTGGTGAATATTTCCCCTATGGTTATCGACCGAGGTTTACGTGTAGAGTGTAACCTACCTCATTAACCACTGTCATGTATGTGGCTCCGATAACCAAATTCCTTATATTTCAACGTTTCCTCGTTGCTCAGACTCTACATATTCATGAATAGCTCCTACATAACAATTCATTCAGCTTCAAGTATCGAGATACACACAATGACTTAAGTCCGCTTAAGCGACGAGTCTTTTAATAGCAAGGCCGCCTTAGCTGAGAATCTTGAGGAATATATTGAAATTTTGGCGCAATCCCTTGCTAGGTCTAAATTTAGAACATATTCAGTGTCTTTGGCATGATAGGGGCATGGGTTAGACTTGTATAATGTCTTGTGTTTATTATACCTAACTCCACAGAATAGAACCCTTATAGTTTTGTAGATTAGTTATGAGATATTTGCTACTGGTGATGGGCTAATTTGGGCCGCTTCTGTCGAATTTTCCGGCCGTGCTATCGTAGTTCCCTTGGCACCGGTTTCCCCTTAAACAGCATTTTGTTTCATTGAGTGGCCAATAACTCTTTCAAGCCGCTGCATATTTTCCCTTGGCGTTTCTGGAATCCGTCTGAGAAGTTGGTGCCTTCGGTTGTCTCATAACAACATAGATGCATCCCCTTAGCTGTGGATTTATGACACGATCTTGGGCAAAATGATACCCGCACACCTAGCTATACTACATACACTATGCCAATGCTACTGACATTATATAGCGATAATTCTCACTCTTCTCATGCTTGAATATTTTCCTATTATTTCACGGAAAGGGTGATGTATCGTCATTTCCATGTCGATCATCAAGGTTTCCTTACTAGGTATGAGTCTATATGCCTGCCGTCGTACTAGTCTACGAACTGGGTATGAACTACTGCTATTTCGGTTGTTGCGATGCAGGCCGAACATGCTATCTTAATATACTTTCTAGATTCTTGGAATTTGCGGTCATGAGGATTAGGTACTCTGAGTGACTACTACTTTCCTAGAGTCCTCCCCATCTCTTCGCCCCGACTAGTTGCTGCCTTCACTGCTTTATCCACGATATCCTTGAACCCTGAACTCTCAAAGCTTCTCAACGCAGCATCCGTAGTCCCGTTGGGACTGGTCACATTTTTCCGTAGCTGGGCTGGCTCGTCTGATGAATCAACGAGCATCTTGCCTGCCCCAAGACATGTTTGCTTGGCCAGGCGGGTGGCTTGTTCCCTCGTTAGTCCCAAAGTGGTTGCGCTCTCAATCAAATGCTCCACCATGGCAAAGAAGTATGCTGGCCCGGAACCTGTTTAAAAAAAGACGTTAATTTGTGCGGATTTCTCCAAATGCTTAGAGCATGATTTACCTGATAGACCTGTGACGACATCGAGTAGTTCCTCACGTTCCACCCACTCGGCTGCCTTGCTCACACTGCCAAGGAGCGATATAGCCAGATCCTTCTCAGTCTCGGATACCTCATCACCCGCAAACAAACCCGACGCACCTTCGCCTACCAGAGCCGGAGTGTTAGGCATTACACGCACGATGTGTGGTGCGCGTCCGTCGCCCAGCTTCAGCCATTCCCTCAGGCTCTCTAGCGTAATGCCGGCCGCTATGGAGACGACCAACGGAATCGTCGTGCGCTGGGCCCAGGCACCGGCAAGCTCCTGCGCGACGGCCTTCGTCACTTGCGGCTTCACGGCAATAATGACGAGGTCGGCGTCCTTTGAGGCCTCGACATTGGATGTGGTGGTGCGCACCCCGACTGCCTTCATCTTGTCCCGATTCACCTCCCATGGCTCCGAGACGTAGATATTCCGTTTCTCGATACCTTTTGCAACCAGGCCGCCAATAATGGCAGCGCCCATGTTACCGCCTCCAATGAAGGCGATCTTGCTCTGTTGCAGTTGTGTTGCCATTTTTGCTAGGTATGGAATGCTCTATGGTGCAGTTCTGGTAGGAGACTGTACTTCTGCTCGATATTGGATGTTAGCTGTGGAATGAAGTACTTGCGGAATGAGGTAGCAAAGGATTGGCAAGAAGATGTTGTTGTATCACAGGTGGAGGTGCCAGGATTGCATATAGAAAAGGTATGTCTTACGTAACCCGACTTTATGTATTAATTAGGTCTTTCCTTGGTTTTAACAGCTGGGGACCGTCCAGCCGTCCTAGTAATTAAGACAGCATACATAGGCGTCCATTGCCTAGGTAAATTTTCAATCCTTCAGTGGTAATCCCTCGCTAATTTGGCCTTGAAACTCGCCTGGGACAGTGTCCCACGGCCGCTAATTAGCGCGTATTTCTTGAGAGTGGGGCTAGTTAAGAATGAGCCATAAACGAAACGATATCGGAGGCAACGATTCTAGCCATCACTTAGCCCAGGAATTGACTAACACAACGCAATACATGACGGTGAGAATATAACTAGAGGTTTCCTAGCTATTCACCCCTTAGCAAAACAATGACGTCGAAGTGGGACACCCAGAGTCAGTCGGACGAGTGAATGTTGAGATATTCTTGTATTACAAGCATTCTTATATCAAGGAATACATAAGCTCTCAGCGTGGGTTACAGTCGACTTAGCTATTAGCACAGTCATTCTGGTTAAACCGCATTCTCAGGAGACATCCTACCTTGATAATCTCCGGGCTCTCTAACAGGCAAAATGGGGTAGTGGTTGTCGGGGGACCCCGGTGGCATGAAGTAGTACGTTGGTGGCACAACTACTCAACTATGTAGATTAAATGTATGTTGGTAATGTTGGCTGTTGGAAACGCTGAGATCGAGACACCAACAACGCATCGTGACCAACACCAGCATGGATAAACCAGCCTCAAATTCTTAGGAACAAGTTTATATTTAACCCCAATTCACTCCGAACATCTCCAATCTACTCTCCTCGACCCTTTGCCTCCTCCACACTACATACGGTGTCCGTGAACATAGTAATAATCAAAGCTACATCATGAGATATCTTCACGGCTGCTTGCTTGGCCTGATGGCCATTGACGTTCGTGCTAGTCTAAACGTATGGGTTACCCAGCCCTTCCAAAACAGCATTCAATACGATTAACTAACTTACATCAGAGTGATAATCACGCGCCCCTAGATGCCAGATCCTCTGGCTCTGGGCGTTTCGACAACTATATCATAGCGCCCCTTGTCATACGAGGGGCCATCGAGCAGGGTGGCATCGAGAGAAACTTTACCGGAACCATTCAAGTAAGTAAAGTCACCTAGACCCAACCATTATGCCGCTTCTCGGTGGCTTTGTTTCGCAGACCTTATGTTCTTAACATCATCTCAGGAAATCGATGCTCAGATCCGTCAAATCAACCCCGAATTCACTTGGGAGAACTTCCAGCCCAGCACGGGAAACCAACCGAATCCGCCTCGTAAGCGAAATCGTGTAAGAGACCACTTGAATCCCTTTTTTTCTCTTGTGCGGCAGAACAACAACTGATAAGCGAGACGCCATAGGTCAAAGTGCTCTGTCATGTGCAGAATCTTCCGCCCGCCCCCCGGAACGGCGTCGAAGCGAACAAAGACTGGCTCAATAACCTAGCCATCTCTTTGCCCGTAGACGCCCAGCATTGCACGAAGCTTTCGTGTATGGAGGGCGCCGCACTCTGATTCTGTAACGATAATTTGGAGGCGCACAAGGAAGGTTAGCCTGAACCTGGCGCAACACCTCGACGCGATCCTGGAGACTGAGGACTGCGCAACCTCCGGAAACCGCGATCTGATTCAGGGTCAGTCGTTTGACTCGGCGAACTACAATGTAATCGTCAACGGGGAGGCATGCTAAACACGGGCTTGGGGGTCGGCCAAGGTCTAACTAATACGCAGAAAGGAGGTGAGATGGGCGAGCCATCCAGCTACTACTTTCGGCGAATTCTAGTTCGAAATTCTCCGTGGAGAACCAAGCTGAAAGTCTTTACATACACGTTACCCCAAGATGCGATGGCATTCTACAGAAGGGAGTGGGCGGATCTGACGTTCACCGTGTAACGGTACTATGAATACAAATAGCAAATGTCAGATTCGAACAGGTCTTGCAATATGCATTCATTTTTGGTAATAACGATAAGTATCGAATCAGCTTGCTTTCTTTTGTATTGCGTTTTCAACACGCCGCACTCTCTTTCTTTTAGCACTCTCGAGAGGTGTTTGTCCATCGACATCTTTAACACCTAAATCTGCGCCTCTCTCAATAAGCATGATCGCAATCTCTACGCACCCTCTGGTGATTGCGCAATGAAGCGGCCATGAAGGACCAGTGCTATTGGGGTCTACTCCACTCTCCAGTAGTAACTTCACGAGATTGGTGTTCCCGCAGAAAACAGCCCAGTACAGGGCACTAGAATTGTCGGTGCTGCGGAGGTAGTTGATGTCGGCTCCAGCTTGGATCATAGCTTTCGCGTGCTCGAAGTAGTATGGCGCGCAGTTAG
Source organism: Xylariaceae sp. FL0662B (assembly GCA_022376535.1). Classification (NCBI taxonomy): domain Eukaryota; kingdom Fungi; phylum Ascomycota; class Sordariomycetes; order Xylariales; family Xylariaceae; species Xylariaceae sp. FL0662B. The sequence continues at coordinate 97,084 of JAJJKD010000127.1, forward strand.
AAAGTAGCAGTATTGACTCTGCTCAAGAATTAATATGAGCATTCTGCTACTGGGTGGTTTGTTTGCAAGCTAAAAGGGGGAAGGGGGGAGGCGAGGGGGAGGGGGGGCCTCACTCGTTGGTTCATAGACGAAATTAGGGTCAGCACCGTTTTCGAGCAACAACTTTGTCATCGAGACATCAACGTCGTCGTTATAATTTGTCGCTAGGGATAACGGCGTATATCCCCTAGAATGCAGGCGTCCCTTGAGCTCTTGGTGGCACTCGCTGTCTTGAAGGAATGGTTGTACGGTCGGCGGTAGATAGCCATTGACGTTCGCGCCGTGTTTGACAAGAAATCGCAGACAGACGAGACGGCGCAATATGGTTGCACGGTGTACTGGTAGGATATCTGCTTGACGGTAAGCCATGAATTTCAATATAGTGCATCTTAGTATACTTGCTTGTTTCAGGCTCCGGCATGTTCGGATCAAAGCCTTCCTCCAGCAGGAGCTGGAGAACTTGGAAATCGTTGGTATCAACTGCTTGATTTACAATATCACAGCCAGTAAGACTGTCTCTCATTCTACTAGCTAAACCTATTGCCAAATTTTTGATCGAAGGTAGGTCATTGGAACGTTCTCTCAAGAAAGCAAAGAGCATATTCCCATCGAAATTTGTCAGAGCGCACCCCCGGCTAACAAGGAGATCGGCCACACTCCAGGACTGCTCTCTCATAGCTAGTTGAAATGGCGTTAAGCGATCTCGGGTGTCTTTAGCGTTGATATTGGCTCCATGATCCAAGGCAATCTGGGCGATATCGCGCTCCTCGTATATGGCACAATGGTGAAGGACGGTCAGACCTCCAGGAAAACGTTCCGACATGGATGCTCCCGCTGAGATCAACTGGAGAATACCTTTCAGGTCACCGGCTGAAACAGTATCGTATAGGTTTCCACGGTCCGGTACACTACCCGGAGTCATGCGCAAATTAGCATAAGTAATCAGAAGGAAGTCTACGGACTTACACAGTATTACCTTGGAGATCTCCCGTTCCGTATTTTGAATCTTCGCCTAGGTCTTCCGCCTCGTCAAGCCTATTCATGAATATGTCCATCGGATAGCCAACGTCAGTACGATCAGCCACACTTGATGGCCTGCTCCCGGCAGTTACGGTACGAAGGTCATCGTCAAGTTTCCGCCTGAATCTATCGGCGTCCTCGCGAGTGGCAAATTCCTTGATCAGATGTCCGTATAATAGGGAATCGATAACTTTCTGGATCTCTTCCACGCCCTTCCCGGCCAAGTGCCTAAAGAATCAAGTCAGCAATGGCATCGAGGCTTGTGAACATAGACCAACCCGTTCAGCAGAGACACGCTCAAGTTCAGGCTAGCTTTAGCTTCGCAAAGCTTCGACCTCTGCGATTTGATATTGCCTTTCATCAGCATCCAGCGATAGGTCGTGAGTAATCTCGCTTTTGTACCGACGGCTGAACCGCCTAAAGCATTCAACATATCGCGCAGGCCTTCTGTAGCTAACTTGCAGCTGCTGGCACACTGCTCAATGGTCTGAAACAATACGGCATCTCGGGGGTTGAAGGACTGCTTGGGGAGAATCTCCTGGCTCGCGTGAAGAATCATCGAGAGATTTTCGAGGTCCACGCGTAACGCCACGATATCTACGGGGGCATCGCGCATGTCAGATATCATAGTAATCAACTCCTGGCTTGCTTTTAATGTGAATGCCACGACTCCCGTAACGCCGGCAAGAATAGAGAGCGGATCCATGTTTAGTATCTAGGTATAGCAAGCAAATGCCGATTTGAAAGACGTTGATTAGGGTACGAGCAATTTATATATTGGTTACATGGCAAGTGTCTCATCCTGCCATGTCACGCACGCCTTGGGCAGGGGTGCAGCTGAACCGTCAGTATTGCCATGTTTGGCTGCCTCCGCAGCACTCAGCCCCCATCACTGCCACCCAAGCGTCAGACAAAACGAGTGACCCTTCTCGACGAAATGGTAGGTTTTCTGCAAATTAATTCGTTTCGGCGTTATAAGAGATGTCCATACAGAAATGCGGCTGGAACGAAATATTTTCTTGCTTTAATATATGCAACATTAATCAGAACTAAGCCCTTTCTATATAACTAACTACGCACTACTCTTTGCTACAGCGCATATCCAATTTCAGCTAGGTTCTCGATCGCAGCTAGGCCGTATTGTGCAGCATCGTTGGTGGTAAGCCATGCCGCTTCATCGACCGCAACTAGAACCAGGCTTCCATTCAACGCCTCGCTCGCCCAGGGCAAGTCGGGGGCAAGGCCGTCGCTAGCAAGAAACTCGTCCCAGGCGCGCGCTGCCAGCGTTGAGTTGTTCAGCCGCTTCGCCGCATAGGCTGTCAAGCGAGAGTGACCCTGCTTCAGGTTGAGATTGCCAAAGCTTTTGCCGTACCGCGCTTCCTGCTCAGCGGCACTTGCGCCGTAATAGTAGCAGTAGTCTAGCCATACGCCCTCGAAGTCGGCCGGCATGTCTTCTCCAAGGTACTCTGTAATCTGGGCGATTATCTCCGGCAGACCGAAACTTGCTGGGAGGTGCTCCACGTCCACAACGCCATGGTTCTCGGGGTCGGTGGCGGGCGGCGAGATGATGCCGGTATAAATGTTATAAAGTCCCAGTCCCGTGACGAAGCCGTTGGTAAGATTGGCGATACTGCGCATGCTGGCGTCCAGTTTCGACTTTGCTTCCTCCCACCGCGGTCCTCGTCTCTCCCACTCGAGGAGCCAGATCGTCGCGAACCCGGACCAGTCGAGACCGATGTCGAGGTCTATGGCAGTTGGGTCGATAACATAAGAACCGTTATCGTCGCGAATCTTCCGCCTCGGGTCTACCGTCTCGAAAGCATTGCCCGCATCCATGAGCTCATGGAGGATCTCTCCTATCCTCTCGTCCCCGCCAGACAGATAATAGAATATCTCACGGAATATCGGAGTAGAGACCCGGATCTGCTTGGAGCTATCACTCCAGTGCTGGACGCCGTGTCGGGTTCCAAAGCCCTTGAAAGGCCCGAGATGATATGCGTCGACCTCGCTGGTATGGCGGGTGTGTGCTTCCGCGAACCGATAGATGTCGGCTCTTCCCGTTCGCAGGAAGTAGTTCCAGAAGAACAGGTCGGGGGAGAGTTCTGAGTTATCCCACGCATACCCGCCGATGTCGTAGCGCCAAGTGTGCCTGTCGTCGTCGTAATCATGCATGATATCGCCATGGTCCCAGAATCCGAACCACCTTCTCTGGTAAGCCTGGTCTCGGTAGAATTGGACCAGGAACTCGAGGTTCTTCTCGATCGTTTGCGCCACTTCCGTAGTCGAGCTTCTAGGAGTTGCCCAATAATTCCCAATCGCCTTCGTCTCTTGGATGTAGTCTGGTTCTGCGGCTAGAGCTGGCGGTTCGTTAGCATGCTTAGTTAAAGCAGCCAGGGCGTCTGCATCCGGGGTACTGTCGAATCCGAAGATAAAAATTTCATTGGTTCGTGCAATGCCGTAAGGCGTATTGTAACCGTCCTCGTAGTCCTCGTACGTGATCTCGAGTGCGTCTAGCTGCTTCTCATATGTATCTTCCCCTAGGCCGTTGTGATACGGTCGGAGATCCATAGGTCCGGCCGAAGGGCTGTACAGCCAGAGTGTGATTTGACCTACGTCCGTAGCGGCGTTAGAGATGTCGATACTTGTCGGGTACCGCTTCCAAAAGTCTCGAAGCGCAACAGCTAGACCGCCCTTAGTAGCGCCTCCCAAGTAAGCCAGACCTCCAGCCCGGGTTGCCCCCGGGATCTTGACCCAGCTTTGTCCGGACTTGGTTCGCTTTTTCAGGTTGAATCCATCGGGGGACAATTGATCCAACTTGTAGTCATTCCAGGAGGGAATCCACTGCAGTCTGGTGGTAACTCTACTATCCCAAGTCGCAGAGTCGGGCAGTACTGTACCATTAAATTGGGCAGCGCGGACCTCCTCGCCGGGATCTCTCCGTAGTCCAGTAATTCCTTGTACTGCTTCCCGAAGAATGCCCCCGTCTACACCAGCCAGTCTGACATGGCGGTCGTACAGCTCCTCGCCCCCAAGCGGAACATCGAAGCGGATGCCGATACCGGTAACGAAAGTTTCGTTGGCTTGGCCATCGTATATGAGCGTATGGATGACCTTGATGGCATCAGAGCCTGCGTATATATAGAAACGAAGGATGTATGGCAACCATGCTTCATGGACACCCGAAATGGCTTGATGGTTCCCTCGGACTGTCACCAGAGCTCGCACTGAACTGTTCTCGTCGACCGTGGTCTCGTTGATGCTGCTCTCGAACCGAAATCTTTCAATCGAGGGCTGTTCTTCGCTTTCCTCATCGTCGATGATTCCAGACTGGGAACGCAGTATCAATCGCCCATTCCGACCCACGACCTTGCCGCTTGTAGTCTCAATCTTACTGATGAGGACGTTCCCGGATTTAGGGAACGACACAGTGATCTTTCCCGTGCTAACAGTAATATCGTCTCCGTCACTGACTGTCAGTTCTGACGAAGGTGACGTCGAGTTCTCGTTCGAGCTCCCTGTCGACGCAGCGACCGTATACTCATCATAGATAGTCTCGGACCCTGCTATAGCGTGTCCCGTCCACATAATTGAGCCATCTGGCCAGTACGCCGTCGCCCAAGATTGAAGAGGGATCTGGTCCTCGCCGCCTCCCAGACCTATGAACGTGGTCTTATCGGGCTGGTATTTCCCACGAGCCCACGGTAGCCCAAAGGTAGTTCCCGAGTTCACGGCCGGTTCGTCCCCGATCCACCTCACGTTGACAGCGTCTTCCGAGGTTCCATTCTGAAAAACCTGCGCGCCGACAATGACCGACAGGCCCAGAGTAGTCAAGATTCCCAACATCTTCTTCGAATGCACGGCCATCAACGTTGAGCCAGAGACCTGGGTCTGATTGTGAATCAGGTCGGGCCTGCATCTTTCAAGGATACCGCACCGGGTTGATGCTATACTTATACAATTAGATTATACTCCGTTACCAGTCTCGTATATTCCCCACATACAACGTTGTAGAAATTAAGTGGTTTAATTTCTTGCGGTTCCTTGGCTACATACCTATACAATGCCACCTCGGTCTGACGATGTGCCGGCATGGAGACAGGGGAGCATAGCTTGCTTCACCGCGTGCCTAACGAGCCTCGCGGCAAGGTAGACATGACGCAAGCAGGCCTACCAATTTCACCAGTACACAAGTACACCAGTGAAGAGTCCACGAATGAGACACATGCCCGGTTGACCAATCCATGTTCACTTATTAGAGATGGGTTGCCTATAACGCTCGCCCTCTGCGGGGATTGCGGGGATGCTCGGCTGCATAACATGGCGAAGAGGCGGCCGGGCGATGACAGACGTTGTAACTACAAACCTACATGGGTACAACGAGATAGTAATGGGTATTGGAGTAGTTCTCCGCAGGAATCCCGAGGCCAAGCAAACGATGAATGGAATGTGTCCTTGGAGCCATCCTAGTATTCGTTTCATCGAGCAACCGCCTAAATGACAGTCACTCATGTAATGTGGATATTTAGACACTTACATAGTCTCTTCTCTCTTGATTGATAGGAAATCTTAGCCCTCTTATTGTCGTGTAATCGTGAAATTCTTTCTACGATTTCCCGATTATCTTGACTGGTAAACTGATGCAAGGTGTGGGGATGCGGGTTCGTGAGCTAATTACCTACAGTTGCAGGTGGAATTCCTGAATACATGTATTAGGTGCTGCGCACAGACCACTCCCACAACCCTTTTCTATAGCCGTCGGAAATCCAGCCCGAATTTTCGGTCCGGTCCGAGAAGTGCCTCGAGATCAATTGCCGTTCGGCTACGTTCCGCCGGCAGATATTCCGAATAGAACCCGGAATAACTGAGTCCCAGGTCATTTGTAAGCTTCAGGGGTAACAGCGAAAAGCTGCGAAATAATATCTCAATTAATTATTTGTCCCTCCAAATTTGAATCGCTACCTAGCAGCCTAGGTAGTTACTATCGCGTTGCGGAGGACATGAGATCACTCCCCCGATCACTATCCGCCGCATGCTGCAAATGGCGAACCTGTGAGCTAGTCTAGAGGTGGAAAGGGGGTTCGGCGCCCTTGACTGTGGCATATATGGCGGTAATGGCATCGGCAAGCTCAGCGGGGAGGGGGCCAGCTTCAATTGCATCAAGTGTCTTGTGAAGCTGCTCCATCTTAGACACCGCAAAAATCACACCGTCGCCGTATTTCCCATCCAAGACACTATGGAACGTCGTCCATCTTAGCGCAGCTGCGTGTCCGCTAATCCCGTATTTCTCAGCCGCATTCCGAACGGCGGCCACAGAAGCCTGGATGGGTGATTGTCCATAAATGGTACTGTACAGCTTTCCAATTTGATTCTAGTATTTCATTAGGATTTTCAATACTGGCCGAATTTCTTTGAGCACTTACGTTATCGCTCCAGCGTGCGGAAGTATCGACCTTGCCCGCATTGCCCGTGAAAAGACCACCAGCTGCGGGACTGACACAAATGTTAATTCGAAATCAACTTGGGACTCTATAGTGACGGTAGACTTACCTATATGCGAAAAATGCGATCCCATGCTTACGCAGGAGTGGGAAGAGTTCCTTCTCGCCTCCTCTCACGACCGCGTTGTAATGACCCTGGTAAATGCTGGGTTGGACGAACCCGTTTTTCTCGCATATTTCAATGAACTCCTGCACTTCCGCGACCGAGTAGTTGGAGAGTCCGAATTTTTTGAATTTCCCTTGCTGGTGGGCGTCGTTCATTGCCTTTGCCACATCCTCAAACGGTGTCTGGCGGTCCGGTACGTGCAAAAACATGGTCTCTACACTGGAAGTCTTCAAGTCGTCTAACGACTGGCTAATATTCCTCTCAATTTTTGAGGGCTCGTGGGATCCCGGTGGACCATCTTGAACCTTCGTGTGGATGATGAATCGGGAGGGTGCGTTGGCTTGACCAAGGCGGTCCTCGGAGGCAAGATAGTTACGGGCGGTGTCGATTTCCCTGTAACCACGGTCGTGGAATACATCTAAAAGAGCTTTGACATCCTTAACACTATCGAAATGGGCGATCCCGGGACACTTGATCGAATCGCCAACCTATCATTGTTCAATGAATTAGAAGTAGCCAGTCGCAGCTAATAGGATACACGTACGGTATGGGTTCCGAGGATTATTTTGACTGGTGTTTTAGTAGACATTTTGAGTATTGGACAATATGTAGAGAGGTCTGAGTACCTGGGTCTGACAGCTTTAGTGATGATGTGATATGGAATGAAATATGGCGAAATGAACTTGAGTGACGCTCCGTATACAAGAACGCCAACACTTGATAACCCCTAGAAAAGCCCTTTCAAGCATTTTAAAAGCTTTGGAACCAATTTGAAGATATTCCGCATCTCTCGATTATTTTCCGGCCTTGCTTGGGTTATTGTGTATGAGCTGATGGTTCTCCCGCGGACAGTTCCGCACATTTCCCGCAATTTGGCCGCATGTTGCCCGCCAGTAATCCGCAGGTGAACTTCTACATTCGTATAGTCGACTACAAATTGAAGGATTGAACTCCAAAGAAATGGATAGGGGCATCGCTAATATTAGCAGTTGGAACTGATGCTGCGATTTAGGCGATGGCGCGCTTTTGGGCTCTAGTATTCGAAGCTATTCGGATAAGAGTTATGCTCGGACTGTCATCCCGTTGTTCTTATCGATCCAACATTGCATTTTGTCCCCTCCGATTAAACATTTCCAGACTATTTTTGCAAAATCGTCGAGCTCGTCAGCTCTATATTGCGAAATCAAAGGTTCTGGCTGCAGCGATGGTACTAGAAGCGGAGCTTCCGCATAGGATAGTTCGGCCCATTTTATCGCAGACTCGGCTTCCCACAAACCACGCCGTGCGGTAAACATAACGGCTCCAGTACATTGAGCCCACCCCTTGGTCATGGTCTCATACACGTTGGCGATGGTGTCGATGACGAGCTGGGAGCGCCGAACGCTCTCTGTCAGAATCCATAGCCGCCACAGTTCCACGCACGCCCCGTATTCTTCGTCAAAAGTAATCCCAGTCCATTGGAACGGGCGGCTTGTTATGGACCCCTCTTCCCCTCGATATGATTTCGCCGACTCCCACATCCGCATGACCCATCGTCGAAGTGTCGGAATTTGCTGTTCGGCGGATGCGCGGAAACGTACTGAGCCGTCGAATAGCCGTATAAACACGTAAACGAACAGGGCCTGCACACGCGCTAGGTGAGCTCGTATTACTTGCACACCTCCATGGGCGAGTGGACTCTCGCGGGCAAGTGCGGACGAGCGCTCCTCGGCGATCTGCAATACTATCTCTTTCACCGCAGGGGTATGACTAACGTATGTCGCGAGCGTTGTGAATGCATCCTGAAGACAGGTAGGCATACCCCCATCATAAAGTCGCAGATGAATAAAGTTATTATGGCCATTCTTGACCCAGAGCTGCAGCATTTGCTCAACGGCGTGAATGAAAGGCTCCATCTCGACTTTAGTACATGATGGCTCATAGGTGCCATGCTGCTTAACCCAGGTTACGTCTTGGAGAAACCAGGGGGGTGAGGAATTGGAAACTATATCACTCCCAATTGCATTTTCCTGGGCTGATTGGCCAGTAACAGCCGCTGGAAGTGGTTGGACTTGTGGCATCGTCAAGTCTGGTAGAGGTGCATTGAAGTCGTCAGCCCCGCTCATTGCGCCCCAGTCCACCAGATCAAGATCAACTACAGGGACATGGGCCTGGTTCTGGATATCATACAGCTCTTCGGGATGACCGGTGCGGTTAGGATCTCTCTGCCGTCTCTTGGGTTGCGGGTAAACGCAATGCAAGTCCCTGTCCAAACACCGTTGACATTCCGGTAGTTGCTTGTCGCACCTCCGCTTGGAATCGGCGCAGGCGATGCATGCTTTCTGGCGGGAAACCGCGGACATTCTGCGGAATATACAAGACTTGGTGGTGGTATAAGCTATACTACTAGGAGTGAGACGAGACACGACACTTATTTATTTTCTGGTGCGTTATGTAATCAAACACTCTCCCCTGCTTATAAATCAAATAGACAGTCATTCTAAGCGGGCCACCCTACAAATTTTAACAACGGTTCCAGCAAAATACCATCTGACAACTTACCTGTATATCATATATGATCACGATCCCAAGCCATCGATCTGTAGAGACGTTGTGAAAGTCGAAACGTTCACGAGACTCTAGGAATAATTTCCCCAGGTGTTAGATGACTAACCCGCTTACATAATAAGTGTGTGTTCACCCCCTTTACACGATAGCTCACAACATGCCTAAGCTGAAAGGCACATGGGCGTGCGACTACCCATGGAAGAACGATGCCAATCAGAGTACGTGTGGTGATGCCGCGGAATCAACATTTGCCGTATGTCGATGAATATCCATCAGCTTTGCTTCTGGAAGCTGATGTAAGAGTCGCTGTTCGCTAACTTAATTATCTCATGAACAGTGCAAGAAAGATGGTGACCCATGTTACGTTTATATGTATGCCCTGAAGTGTACTGTAAATTAAGTAGGCTATGTAACTAGCTTAGTCCTACGTTTACGGAGCCCTCAGCATAACTGCCTTAGATTTTCAAATGGCTATAGGTAGTTTTAATAAAGACTCTGAAAGTCAGACTTAATTAGCTAAGTGTTTCATCCCAAATAGTTAGTTGATTAGGTATTACCGTATTGCTCTTGGCTCTCCCTATTCATAAATCCCCCCGGCCCTTTATATAGAGGTTATTAGCCGAGATAGTGACTCTCGGGGCTGGCTATCAGGCATGATAATAATTCGTGATTATTGGGATATCAACTATTCCAATTCGTTAGTAGAGTTCATGATTCCTCGTCCTATTCAAACACCTAAGGTTCCCACAGCTAGACCAAGTCCACTACATGAGCATACTCTAGGCGGATTGTGAACAATGGAATTTCTACAGTATATTAACTATAATAGGTTATCACAAACAAGATAAATATAAGCTGAATTGCCATTGTTATAACAGTGTGTAGGCTTCATATAGAATTACACTATGTTGATCACCCTGTAAATTTGCAAGTTTAAGGGCCATGCGAAATGCCCGGGTTATGTGGAACGGCCAAGAGATGTCCTTGTCACAACATAACCCTACATCCCATACGCCAAGGCAAACGTAACAAGCTGCCACCGTCTAGTCTTGTTATAGGGAAAGTCTGATTTTACATACCAACGTGGCGGTCACTGTGCAAATTCAAGGTTCAAAACGAGGGGTGGTAGCCTGAAGGGCAATTTTCGCATAAGTCACAACCGTCCCCGTCTTGCCCCGAGGCAAGGTCACATTCGGGAATTGTCACATTGAACCTCGTCGAATTTGGACTCATCTGAAATATCGTCCTTCAGAGATGATTATTCAAGTATATCGAAATATCAGTACTCGATAACTTTAGGTTGTTTAGATCCTGTAGTTGCAGGTCGGTCAGCTAGGTAAGCTGATACGAACAAACTTCCAGCTCTCTCCAGATATAACCCAGACAGCCAAATTCAACGAAGCTAAAGATATCCATCTCTCGTTGTATATCTTATGTACGGACCGCAACAAATATGTATGGATACAACATCAAGACTGTCTATGTCCCTCTAAGCAAGACATTGCCTCCAACTCCTGGCTTTAGAGAAGCAAATTTCCAAGGAATCGCCCCGATAAACGGTGTCCTGCCACATACGGTATGCCCTCTACGGCCTTGGGATGACCTCCCTTCCGGCAGGAAAATATCCAACCCTCTTTCTACACGGCGGACGCATCAGCCCCTGCTGATGGAGCCCCCAGATCTCGCACCTCGCGCAGCAAGATATGCAATAATAGCGATGGGCACGCGGGGCTACGGAAGATCGATTAACGATCTCGACTTCCTATTATCCTACGAACTCTTCACCGGAGACGTTGTTGCCCTTCTAGACTACCTTTCTATTACGAAGATGAATGTCGTTGACTGGTCAGATGGCGCGTGTAGCATACTCATACCGACGATGATTCGTACCTAAAGATCGCATCGGAAATGTGTTTGATTTTGGCGCGAACTATCGACCTGACCAAACCGACCAAATAATCATTGCGTGGATCCCATTTTTGCGAGAACTATCCTAGCGCTAAATCAAGGAATACGATGAGCTCTCGGAGACTCCAGGCCGTATCCCAAATCTCGCGGCGAGGATGGGTGACATGCAAAGCCGGGAACCGTACTGGGACCGGGGCGACTTCGCGAAGATCAAGACGCCACTTTAAAAGGATGGTGGACCTGTCTGGGTTGTTGCAGGCGACACGGCGGAGTTTATTTATCGTCGATTCTTTGAAGATATGAAAAATATGATTCCCGGCTCGGCGCTTGTGGTTCTTCCTAAGGAAGGATATCTTGCAACTCCACAGGACGCCAAGACTTTCAATACCGTGCTCGAGCGATGGACTGAAAGGAGGGCGTGCTTGTACAAGAGGTGAATTCCCTGTAAATACACTAACCACTACTGACGAAATCATGAGATGGAATATCTGGAGTATGTTAGGCAGTGATTCACGCTATCAAGAACATCCCGAACCGGGCACTCACCAGCAGGCTTAGTGATAGTTCGTACAGCATGCTTTGGTGCGTTTTATTGGGTCACGTTGCGCCGATTCACGAAGGACGTCACGGCAGCAATGGTCTCACGAACTACACGAACTACGCCCCGTTCTGGAGAAGAAGCATCAATTTGTTTTAGTTTTGGTGACGAGGAAATTCCCGCGGGCATGAGCGTTAAGGAGACGTTGAAACTTGGCTACGTGCACGCAGTAGGGGACACACCCAAAAGATTTTCCCATATGTGTATTAACGACAGGCTTTACCGACTCTTCAATCGAAACATTGAGCTGAATCGGCTCTGCTCGCAGCATCAGTCAAATCCCAATGACACCCGAAATAGAAGTCGACAACCAATGAACATGCGGCCTGAATTATGCGAATCGAGCACGGGAAGGTGACATCTCATCTTCATGAATTTTGTTGTCGAGACAATTCTGACCTGACGCGCTTTATAATGACTACTTCGTATTTCCGGCCATGAGCACTGTTCATGACTCTGCACCCCTCATCATCTCAGAAGTCTCGCCATATCGATGCATGTCAATCATAAGCGGAATGAGACCGAGTATATCGGTTGATAGCTACAGCGAGTAGTGCAGACCTGCAGAAAGCCACTGGGCGACGGGCGACTAGCAGAGTATACCTAAGCCAGTGCGTACGTTGCGCAGCATATGAACCATGTCTCTCATTCGACGAGATTTCACCCTGTACGTAGTATTGTACATACATAGTACGTTAAAGCGGTAAACAACGGATTCGGCATATTTCAGTCCTACCCGATTTCCGCTCGCGGACCGGGCACGTAGCACCGCATATATGCAACTATTTAGTATTGACACAAGTCGAGGAAGGCTTCTATTTTGGCGGTCGTGTCAACTTCCCGTCATTGGGACTAACTATACTATGGCGACATCAATTATAGCGTAGCATTTTCCCGGATTCCTAGCAGTCGGATCCAGAGCCCTGGAGGCTCGTGCTGCATGCCGTGATCGTCTGCCGGTGATCTATACAAAAAATATCAAAAATATCGAAAGGTTAAGAAGACGTCGTGCCATCCTTGTCAACCCTCTTCGCAACAAGGCATTTAAATACCAACAAGCCGGAAACTAATGTCTACACCACCGAGGAATAATGAAAACTACACATTGGACGAATGTTAAGGCTCTCACACAGGCCGTTCAGCCTCACACGGAGCGGGAGTCACCAGCCGGGAGTTGGGAGTCAACGGAGGTCGGCGTTTTGGATTAACATCTCCGTATCTCGGTGTCGGTCAGCAAGCGGCAGGCAGCCCTGATGCTGGGCTGTCAGGTGTCATGGACCCCCATCATCCCGGTAGTGCCCAGATACTTAGTTGGAATACAGGTACGTATCTGCAGGGAGCTTTAGCGAATAAAACCGCCCAATGGACCCCTACCTAGGTTGCTTACAGATACTGAGACCAAACATTGACCTCTGCCGTTTGCTCCCAGCTCCCATCCCACCTTATTCTCCTCCATCCATCATCGTTACAGCCCGCCAATTCAAACCACCATCAATTAATGCATGCAAGTGACATCAATGGTAGGTAGGTAGGTAGGTAGGTAGGTAGGTAGGCAGGTAGGTATCTAAGGTAGGCCATTGGCTTCCAATATTACTATGGCTTCACTCACTACGAGCAGCACCTGACTCTAATCGGCAGCTTTTCTTCCCGTGTTGGGTTTGTTAGTGCATCATTTATCTCCCCTTTCCCATTTTACCTACCTAACCTTCGTCTCTTATCCAATGTTTACTATTCTTCATTGCAGTCAACTATTTAAAACTCCCGTCTCTCAGCTAAAGACACCAAATATCACCCCAATTGTTATATTTAACTGTTCACAGGCAGCTCTTTGCTTCGTTACTTGGGATTAGTTCCTTCGTGTCTACTTTGTAAATTTCTGACTCGTGAGTTCCACTTGCTTTATTCTCCTTTCCTCTCACCAGGTTAAGAGGATACACATTGTCGGTTGATATCATTGCAAGGTGCTCCGCTCGAGTCGGACGTCGCGTCGACGAATACACAGCTCCAAAATCTGACGGCCTGCTTCCATCTTAAGGTACCTCTCTTTGCATCTCAGGCTATGGACATAGCGCAAAGAAATTGCCACTGAACCAAGGGCAAGCCCTCGAAGACCCCCAGGTGGCATCATGTCGGTGCCAATTTCACGACAGTTGGGTCGGGAGTTCCTGAAGGCGGCCAGGCGGCCAACACCGCCCTTCCGCTCTGTTCGAGCCTTTGATTCTCCACAGTCCGCCAGCTCCCGTGCCAGATTCTTCAGTTTCCGTACGGCATTTCGCGAAGCAGCATTGAAAGCCTCTCCGAGAACATCGTCCAACCCACGCCATCTGCGTCCTCTCTCACTTCTTGCCGCCGGCAGTGGGCTTCTCACTATATTGCTTACCGTTCTTCAACCCGTCTCTCACGAACCTCCCGAGATATCACCCGACTCGACAGCATCGCCAGCCCAACGAGCCCCCAGCAACGACGACGGCAACGACGGTCTGCCACGCTTTCGACTCGCTGAAGTCAAGGAGCATGGTGCAAAATCTGAAAGACCTTGGGTAATATATGGAGATAAGGTATATGATATCACCGGCTGGGTCCCCGCGCACCCGGGTGGTCAAGTGATCCTTCGTGCTGCCGGTGGTAGCATCGAACCGTACTGGGAAATATTTTCCATCCACAAATCGCAATATGTCCGGGACATTCTAGAACAATATGTGGTGGGGAGAGTACACCCAGACGACCTCGAGAACGGACGGCCGCTGCAGGACCACATCGAAGATCCCTTCACGACCGATCCGGTCAGAGACACAAGGCTGCGAGAGATTACCAAGAAGCCGTGCAATGCAGAAACGCCTGCCGACGAGCTCGCCGGGTCGTTCTTGACGCCCAACGAGGTTTTCTATGTACGCAATCACATGTGGGTTCCGGTGGTAGAAGAGGCCGAGGCCGAGGACCACGGGATCACGGTTGAGCTGCCCGACGGTGACAGCAAGACATACACCGTCCGAGAACTGAAGGAACGATTCAAGCAATATACCGTGACGGCCGTCTTGCAGTGCTCCGGCAACCGACGAAACGACATGACGCGCCATGCGAAAAAGACGAACGGCCTCCAGTGGACAGTCGGCGCTATTAGCTGTGCCAAGTGGGAGGGGGTTCATCTACGAGACGTCCTCGCCGACGCCGGTCTGTCGCTCAACGACCCGGGAGAAGATGCGCAGCACGTACAATTCTCCGGCCTCGAAGCATACGGCGCAAGCATACCCATCGCGCCCGCCATCGATCCGGCGGGCGACGTCCTGCTTGCCTTCAAGATGAACGACGCGCCTCTCCCTCGCGACCACGGCTTTCCTTGCAGGGTGATCGTCCCGGGCCACGTGGCAGCGCGGTGCGTAAAATGGGTAAACAAGATCGTGGTTAGCGACGAGGAGAGCAACACGAGTTGGCAGCGCCGGGACTACAAGTGTTTCGGCCCCAACGAGACCAAGCAGGACTGGGACAAATACAAGTCGATCCAGGTAATGCCCATCACAAGCGCGATCACCCGCACGCGATTAAAGCCGGCCCCGAACAACGACCACGAGTCAAGCATTCGTATCGACGACTCGCACGGCGGCAAGACCGTCCAGATCGAAGGGTACGCCTACTCGGGCGGCGGGCGCGAGATCCAGCGCGTTGACGTCAGCCTAGACGGGGGCGAGACTTGGGACCAGGCCTGCCTGCTCGACGACACGTCGCTCGAACAGGGGGCCAGGGCCTGGTGCTGGAAGAGGTGGAAGTACGAGGGTCGGTTGCCCCACGTGAATCCCAACGCCCGGGGCGAGTCCAAGACCACGCTCATCGTCAAGGCCACCGACGACGCCTACAATACCCAGCCCGAGTCCCACAAGAGTATATATAATCTGAGAGGCAACCTGGCGACCGCTTGGCATCGCGTCGACTTCGACTGTACAGAAGTGCCGGGAAATTGCGTCGGAGACAACGTCACGAGTAGGGGTAAGGACGCGAAGTAAGAGATTATGTTATGCTAGAGACGAAGCGCCGATGTGGGTTCGTGAAAGAGGCAGAATTCCGGCGTATTATCGTGTGTTGTGTATCACGATATCATAACAGGCTTACGGTACAGCGTTCAGGTCCAGAAGTCAACCGATATTGGGTATAGGTATAATCCGTAGACACGAGGGCCATGCAACCTGGCATAATTCTTGGCTAGCGCTGAATTATGTAGATCGTTTATTAGTTTAGCGTATTTAATAAAATAAGTTTGATATTGAACAACCTCACAGTCGATAGTATTAGTCAGTCAAGATAGCCCTTCCCAAGGGAAGAGTGAGTGTTTCGACGAATCGATGTTTGCTAGCTCATCTGTTCATATACGGAGGTAACCAACAGTGGATTGACATCCCATAGCTTGCTTCAAATTTCTCAAGTCGCTTTTAAATACACATCTATCGTCACGGAGTACTTGGGGCGCTGCTGTTGAACAAGTAGTAGTAGCGCCGCTTTTGCGACAGCCTTTGTACCTGGGTATTATATTAAAAATAAATGTGTCCGTTGCCAACTCAGATAACCTCAATATAGAATCATTGCTAGGCGTAGTCCCATTACCTACCACTATACCCATTCATAACCGGTATCACAAGCTGTTGTCATTCATTTACATTGCATTATGACTTAGCCTTTGCGTAATTAATCTGCCCATCCACCGCCCATCCATCCAGAGGGCCTACTTCGTAGACATCTCGGTCCCAAAGCCCAACATTTTCGTACAGAAGCATAACTCCGTAAAATTGTCATCAATCTAAAATGGGTATTTTGTGTGTGCCGAACTAATTATTCCTAAACGCCAACGACTCCCCTAAATCGCGTAGACGGATAATTACTTCGGTAATCGAAAAGAATCACGTATTCGGTTTTCATTCGGTTTTATGTCGTTGCCAAAAAGCACGAATCACCTAGATACATATGTACCATAGTCGCTCGATAAAGGGAGGGAAGGGGTGCTTCGCGTTTAAGCCCCGGGATAGGCGGCCGGCTTCGGGGCCGGTGCGGATACGTTGTGCCCGCGGTTGCGCAGGGCCTCGATAGCGTCGAGGACGGTGAGAAAGGTGAACAGGGCCCTGCGAACATGTCAATGAAGAAACGTGTAAGCCAAGTCAGCTAAGTTATGTGGGCATGTATATGTGTGTGTGTACGTTAAGATGGAATCGAATCGAACCGAACCAGACTCACCATAGAAAAAATCCAAATGCTACGGCGGCCTCCAGCGACCCACACAACGTATTGCCGTCGCATTGCCACGGCCCGCCGACGAAGACGGCCAGGGCGATAGCGCCCGCGAACCAGAAGATGGTCGTCACCACATTGAGCGCCAGCGCCGCTAGTCGGTGGAAGACGCTCGTCAGGTACAGCGGTGTCACGCCGATGTAGATGAGTACCAGCAGCGACCACACCGAGTTGAAGACCATGAAGTTCACGCGCGACGGGCTAGCACTCCGGTACCCGTACCAGTTGGTCGCATCGTAAGCGCTTGCGACTGCGTAGATGGGTGATGCCGTTAGCAGCGCGGTGAAGAAGGTTTGGAATCAGTGAGGGGAGGGAAAGAAAGGGACGATACCGTATGCTGTTAGACCCAGCTCGACGATGGCGAAGAGCGCCGCTACGATGTGCACGATGGGGACGAGCCCGATGGGCATGGTTAAGGCCATGGTTGCGAAGAGTCAGCTAGGTGTTGCTTATTCTGTGGGTAAAGATGCCAAATCGTGTAAGTAATTATGATGAAAGATAGAGTTCGCTTAGTAGATCGATATACGGTGTCATATACCTCGCACGGATACTGAGATTCGTGGACGATCGACAACTACTACACAGAGAATAGTGGAAGTGTTGCAGAAAGGAGTTTCGAGAGTCTAAAAACCCAAAGACGGATTGGGAAGTCAAGTATGTACATTATGTAGGCAGCAAATGGCATAGCTACATTCCAGTCCAGCCCGGTGCTAAGCACGAGATGACATGGCAGGACCACAGGCAGGTGAGTGGATTGGCGAGTCATAGACCATTCACGACATGGTACTTCCATCTACACCGTACGTGATTCGTCTGGAGAGAGGAAAACCTGGAACTACATAGCTGAGCTTTTCCGGCGCAGCCAGTGATACTCGACCCATGACGTGACGTGGACGTACCCTCCGCGAACCAAGTGCCGATTGCCGATCGAAAGACTAGGGAAGAAAAGTCGGGATGGAGAATTGGAAGTACATAAATGTAATGAATCACAGTCACATGGACATTCCTAACCTAGGTATAATTACAATATTATATGAACATATACGCTAGAATCCGACTCGCGTCGATTTCTTGATGTGCCGAAGGCAGGGAAGAGACGAATAAGGTGCGTCATAGGGCTTAGACCGGGTGGTGCTATCGCTACATAACAGTGACGTCATCAAACCCAAGGTCTTTACTGTTTCGGGTAAGAGGGCATGTCGTACGGCCAGCTGATTGGCTGGATGGCCTTAAAATGAGTACCTAGATACCTATCCGTACGTGCATACAACAATGGATACTATCTAAGGTTAGGTAGTACACAATTATGTACTCAAGTAGGTACTCGTGCCTAGGTACATACACAATTTAGGACAAGTGAGACGGTAAGCTAGCCAATGTGCGTCTTGATTAGAGAATGATAAATAGAAAAGTTCGTAAGCTTCTAAGGCTCTAACGCTTACGCTAGTTACTTCTATACTACCCGAGCGTATATTCAGCTTTCCTCCATCACCCTGTCGCAGCCGCTCCAGTGGGTTTAGAGATGATTATTGCCAGACGAAGGTACAGAGGTTGAGGCCGTCGTTTTCTAAGCCACTGGTTCATCGTCATCATTGCTTGCTTGGCATCCACTGGGCGCAGCACGCCGGCAACTTTCGTTGTTAGCGTAATTTTTGAAGCGAAAGTCATAAGAAGCTCTGTGAATATCAGACGACTCCAGGTATGAATATGTATTAGCGCCGTGTCTCTTGTATTTCAAAGTGGCTGGGCCTGAATACCCCATCGCAGTAGTAAAGCGTTGATATCTAGCGTGGAATTGGTATGAGTGGTAAATATAGTGATCCAATATCACGAAACCCGAAATGAAAGGCCATGAAGTGTAAGATTCCGGACTCCTTAGCCAAAGCCACCATAAGCTAGCATTTTGACGTGATCCCCGATTTTTTCTCTTGATAGGTAGTAACAACATCTCTCCTATTCCTGAAAAGTCGGTGTTATACATATTGCGTCGATGGTATAATATCAGCCAGAAGATATCGGGGTTGCCCTTCATATTGATAGAAAATAAAACTAAATAGGTTATTTAAGAACTTATCAAAGTTAATATCACAGCCCTCCCTATACTTAGAGATAATGAAGTACATTCCAAAGGGCTCGAATACTATATTATGGTTTAATAACCATACACTCATAGTCTATAACTCTTTACCAACCTATTATTAAGGTCCAGATCGACAAATCGCCAGGCTGGCTAACTGTTAGGCTGGCATTATTTAAGCTTTAATCCAAAACGCTAATTGGTCCGGTTTATACCTATTTTAATAGTAATTTCAACCTATTATATCGTTATATAAAGCTAGCCTAACAGTTATATAAGTTATATAAATAATCGTTAGTTTTTATATATACCGGTAATATTCTTATTAAAAACTAATAAAAAAACAATATAATTACCCAGAAATTAGTATAAAAAATCAGCTAAAAACCCGATTTTCAGCCTATTTATTTAAAAGTAAACTATATTAAGCTAAGGATAATTTTAATTAATAAATATATTTATATATATTTAACTATAACTATTTTAAATTTATAAAAAAATATATTTAAAATATATACGTATAAATTAACGTTTAATATTTATAATAGCTATAATAGCTATAATATATTATATATATAAAGATTAATAATATTAATATTTTTTAATAAAATTAAAGGATAATTTTTATTCGGAATATACCGATAATTTTAATTAAAGCTAGCGGGTAATTAAAAAAATACTTAATAGTTTTAAAACGAAATTTAAATATTTCTTTTAAATAAGTAAAATAATATTTAAAAAATTATTAAAATAGTTTAAAAATTATACGAATTATTATAAATTAATTAAATATATTATAATTAAATAAAAGTTAATAATATTTTTATAAATAATAGCTTTTAATAAACTATAAAAAAAACGCTATTAATTTATTTAAAATTAATTAAAATACCGTATTAAGGATTATTTAATATACTTTATTTTAAATAGTTTAATTATTTTAAATATTTATATAATAACCGGATAATAATTATATTATTAAAAAAATTAAATTAAATCCGAAATTATATACTTTTTAACGGGACTATTAATACTATAAATAGTATATATATTTATATATTTATATTATATAATAAAGTTAACCGGTAGCGGAATCGAAAGGAATAAATCTTTTAAAACGTATTTATAATAATAAAATTTAATAAAACCTTTAATTATATATTAATTAAAATAAAAAAATCGATATATAATAATCGGTTATTATTAAACGCTTTAGTTAAAAAATTCTATATATTAAATAATAAATTCTATTTAAAAAACGCTAGTTTTAATAATAATAAAAGAATTTTTATTTTATTTTATAGGGTTTAATATTATTTTAAAAAATAAAAATTAACTATTAAAAAGTTATAAAATTAAAAGCAATTATATAATTTCCGGTATTCGAAATTAAAAGTAATTATTAAATAGATATTCGGTATATTAAAAAGGAAATTTAAAATTATATAATATTTAATATTAAAATACGGAATACGTATATAAATATATATATTATATACCGTTTATAGTTTTTATAATTTTATTAAGGCTTATAAAAGTAATAAGGAATAAAATCGGTAATTAGATTTAACGTAAAAATAACGGAATCGTCTAACTATAGCTTAAAAATAAATAAATTAATATATTAAAAGAAAAATACCTATATATATTTATTAATAGATATTTAAAAAAATATAAAGATTATATTAAAATTATTTAATTAAAAAAACGTCTTTAAATAAAATATTTTCGAATAAAAATAGTTAAAATAAAATTTAAAATATTATTAAAAAATAAAAAATATATAACTATTACTATTATTATTAGCTAATTAAATAGTAATTATATTAAATTTAATAATAGCTAAAAATTCGATTATAATAATAAAAATTAACCGTATATATTTTTTATAATATTAAATTTAACTATAGTTAAAATTAATAGCTACTATTAAATTCGTATAGTATTAAATTTAATTACTATTAAATTTAACGGTAATTAAAAATTTAATTATAGCAATAAAAATTAATCGCATACGTTTTTTATAATATATTAAATTTAATAGTTATTAAATTTAACTGCCGTTAAATTTAATATATTTTAAAAATTTTAACTATAGTTAAATTTAATATACCTTAAAAATTTTAACTATAATTAAATTTAATATATTATAAAAAACATATATATTTTCGATTTTTATTATTATAATTGATTTTTTTAGCTACCGTTAAATTTTACTACTATAATTAAATTTTTAACTATTTCTTTTTTACTTAATTATTATAAAATTTATTATTACCACCTTTACTTCTTTTAAATACTATAAAATTACCAATAAACCGTTCGAATATATATAAAATACATTTTATATATAAATTTAATATAAAAAATAACATTATAATACTTATAACGTCCTTTTACCGCTTTATTATATTTTAATTTTAATTTTTTAATAGATTTTTTAAATACTATATAAATATATTTATTTATATAATTTTAATATAAAAAATAACTATTATAATTTTATTAATTTTATTACTATTTAAATACTTTCTTATTACTATTAAACGTTAAAAACTATTTATAGTAATTTTTATTTAAATTAAAAAATATTACCATTTTAAAAGGGTCTATTAATACTTTAATAGCTTTAATTATTTAAATATTATATATATTTTTATTAATCCCCTTTTTGAATATTTAAATAGCCTTTTTAATATTATTATTACTAATAAAATATAAGATTTTTATAAAGGCTATATTAATAACTACCGTAATAAGGTTTTATAATAGCTTTATTTTTACCCTTTTTAACCTTATAAAAATAACTTTATTATTATTATTCCCGTTTAATAAATTAGACTTATAAATATTCCTTTTACAGATTTAACGATTTCTATTAACCTTTAAAATTTTAAATTTATTAATATTATCGTTATTTTTAAAATTATCGGGAATATTATTTTTATTATTAATATTCCGTATTAAATTTCCGATTATCGTTTTTTTAAAAAAGATTTCCTTATAAATCCCGATATTATTACCTAAAGGAATTATTTTTAATTAACTAACTTTAAGCTATTTAATTAAAAAGTTTTCTTAAACTATTAGAAATATTATAATAATATTATAATTATTTAATAAAACTCCGGATATATTTATTATTACTATTTATTAATAATATTTTCGTTTTTTAATCTCCCATTTTAATAGGATCTTTTTTTAAATAAAAAATTTATAAGGGAACTTTTTTATTATATTATTAAATATATACTATTAAACCGATATTAATATAAATCCGCGCTATATATTTAACCTCTTTTTATTATAATATTTTAATAAATACTATATAAATACCGAATTTATTTTATTATTCTATTTTAATATTAATAATAAAGTATTTTTAAAAGCTTTCGGAATAGCTTTAAATTTATTAAATTAAAAATCGATAAAGGTTACCGAATTATATAAAAATTTAATAATAACAGTAATATATATCGATTTATATTAAAATTAATTAATATTAATATTTATAAAAATTCCTTAACTATTTATAAAAGGTTATAATTCCTTTAAATCCTTTTTAAAAATCTTTTAAATAGCTTAATTAATAAAAACGGCATTTTTATTATTAGCTATCCTAACTATAATCGAATTAGGATAAAAGCTATTAAATTTAGACCTTATTTATTTAGGAATATTATTTTAAATATTATCTATTAAACCACTGCTATTAAACCACTGTAGTTAAACCATTATAGTTAAATCTATGGTAGGCTAGTTTAGATTAGGTTTAGCGTGATTACGTGACTATATTACGTGACCTGCGGGACTTTAGTGGTAGTAACTAAATCCCTATTACTGTAACTTACAACTTTTACCTTTTAATTTAATAATAATAGATTATTATTATAAATCGCGATTCTATTATAATTTATATATATGTATAATAGAGGCTATTTAATATTAATTAATAGTTATAAAGGCAATTATAAATAAGTAAAGGTAAAAAAATAAATCGCAACCCTAATTAAGGCGGGCTTTTATATTTAATCCGATTTTATCCCGTAATTTTATTTAAAAATAGCCAATTATATAGTAAAAAAATTAAAGACCTTATTTTTTTATTAAAAGAAGGGAATTTATAAATTTAATATTATAAGAAATTATTTTAATTAATAGGATTATAAAGTTATAAACTTTTTTATATAAAAAATACCGTATATTTTAAACGGATTACCTATTACCTTATCTACTTATAGCTAAATATTTCCGTACCTTAAGCGTTAATAATTTCGTTTTTTATCGGATTTCGACGTATTTTAACATTTTTTATTACCTTTATCGATTTTATCGATTTTATTAATTTTTACTATTTTTTATTACCTTATTAATTTTTATTATATTTAAATAATCCTATTAATAACCCTATCGATTTATTTATTAATAATAGCCGATTTAGTAAATGTTTATTTATTTTCGGATTCCGATTTATACTATAACGTTATATATAAAAAAATATAGAAGAAATTATAACTATTTATAGTATTATAAAAAGTATATATATACCTGAGATTTTTCGATATAAATATCGATCCGAAAAACCCCCTATAAAATTATAAATACTATTTGA